>CM046426.1:29025304-29365687 GCA_025506505.1 Flaveria sonorensis
AGATGATGAGTTGAGGGCAGTCAAGCTAAACTACCTAGGGACTAGGAATACAACATTGATGAACTCATATCTCTCCCCTTAGATGAGTTGAATAAACTAGCTGACAATGAATTGTCAAAGGAGAGAAAGGAGCAGAGGATGCAGCATTGCTTCTCAATATCAGGAAGAAAGGAGACTGCAAAGGCTCTACAATATATGCTCCTGTCCTCTCCCCGGTTCAAGAAAGTCCTGAGAAAGAGGCTTTGCAACTGCACAACCTTAGGATATAGGAAGCTAAAAGAATGAACATGATCAACTACCTGAGTGCCACAGGACTCTATCAAGCATCTGCATTTCTTTCGTTATCATTTGAGTATATGAATTTGAATATCTCAAGCAGTTGGAGGAAAAGCTACCAAAGAAAGAAAAGCTGCTAAGAGAAAATTAAGGAAAGAAGCTGCAAAGTCCAGAGCCATCATCCATAAAAGCAAAAGAAGTCTGTTGACAGACAAGGATGATGAGCTTCTTGAAGCTGTATGGATTCTCCAGAAGGAGGCTTGGTCCTATGTCTCTATCCACTATAATGAGCATATCAGAGTGATCAAGCAAAGATTAAGAAGGGAGAGTTTGTTGACTTGCATTCTCCACCAAATCCAGCTCAACCTGAAGTTGAGGTAAAGATTAAACCCCCTGAGACAACACAACCTGAACCTAGAGCTGCATCTCAGCCAACTTCGTCTTCTGATCCACAGCAGGGTCCTCTTCTCTTTCCTTCTGAACCTGTGAGAGAAGAAACTCAACTAAGAGAGACACAACAGAACAACCTGGTGCTGAAGACTGGTCCCTCAGTTAAAAACTTCAAAGAGGAGGAAAAGGATGGCCAGGAAAAGTGTTTCAAAGAAGAGGAGACCAAGGCATCCACTTTTACACCTCAGGATGAGTCAGAGCATCCTGAGGTAGTGCATGAAGAGACTGCTCAACCAACTCCTATTCAAGTAGAGCCTCTTGCAATTGGAAGACCCATCTTGCCTTGGACTTTTGCTGCTAATCCGGACAGATGGTATGTCATCAGAGATCAAGGAGGTCAAGATGTCTACTTCCGGCAAGACATGCTTGATCTTCCTCTACATGATCTCTATGACATAAGAAAGGCATGGTCTTGATCCTAATAAGGATTGTCAACATCTGAAGAACTTCTCTTTTTTGGTAGCATCAGCCTAGAAGGAGTTTCTAAGGTAATATTAGAAGATTATAAGGCTGATGCACCAAAGAAGCCAAAACAACCAAAGGTCTTCCTGCATGCATTCACTGAACGTACATTCACTGAACGTACAAGGTAAAGTTGCTTCGGAAGTTTTACACTCTCCACAGAAAATACTCTAAGTGTAAAATCTTCCGAAGCCAAAGTCCAAATCTTCCGAAGCCAAAGATGAAGTCTTCCGAAGCTTCAGAGACAAAGTCTTTCGAAGCCAATTTGCTGTGAAGACTAATTTCTTCCGAAAACAGAGAAGACATGCTTTCTCTGATCTACTTTACATAAAGCTAACACACTTTCCGCTGCAACTCTGAAGACTCATCAACTTATACAAGTTGGTGAAAAGTCCATGCTTTTGTAAACTGTAGATTAAGGTCTTTGTCTGTAACTTCCTACTATTGTACCTGTAAACCTTTTTATATTAGAAAAGGATGTGAGCTATGACATGCCATAGTCACTAGTCAAAAGACAATCTGCCTTTTGACTCTACATTGATCTTGTTGTCTAGATTAGTGTTTCCAACTGTCTTTCTAAGTATTGATGGTTTGTAGGATGTAGTATAAAGTGTCTCAGGTCCTTGTAATTCTTTTATGCTTTGTAACACTTGTAATAGAGCTTGAGAGCAATATACCGCATCCTTGAAAACCATACTTCTCTGTTTGTGTTCTTAGTTCTGTCTCATTACTTACTTGTGTTCTTAGTATCGTCTTAAACAAACCCGGTTCCCCATTTGATCTGTTAAGTGTTCTAAATCTCTCTTCATTATGAGACAGATTGTATTGACCACTCTTCACACGGTCCTGCAGTATTTCTCATCAGATCGAGTCTAGTGTTGGTCATTGTGTTACCCGTTGTATCTAGTGTTGACTCTTATCTTATGTATTGTGTTTTTTAAAATGATGATTTCAAATAATACAATGCAAAAAATGTATTTTTTAATATTTTTCAGTTCGTCATGTAATCTTGATCATGTCATTATGTAATCCTCGTCAAGCAGCAATTATGTCGGTTGCTAATTACCGAGTCTAGTGTTGGTCATTGTGTTATCCATTTGTCTAATGTTAATCATTGTGTTATGCATTGTATTTTTAAAATGATGATTTTCGAATAACATAATAACAAAAAATGTAAACCTTTTATGTTTCAAGTTGATTATGTATTACTCATTAGATAATTTTGTAATCTTCATTAATTCAGAAGATTACACAATGACCTAACGAAATTACATATTGAGTTAAAAATTTTTTTATATCAACACTATACTCATTTTAAAGATTAAAAAGTAATCGTTTTTATAGTGTAATTAAAAAAAAAAATATTGTCATATTTAAAAGTTATGAATGTTTATAAAAAGATGAAACTTTAGAAGGAAGGACATTATCAATTTTACACTCAAACTAATTTTGATTAAAAAAACACGTTGAACATTTTAATACTCTTACACTTTTTAGTTTTAAAAGATTTTATTTAAACCCATTCCATAAGTCTTACGTTACGTAAGTTAAATTATATCTTATATAATAATATATTGTTTTTTAATATTTTATTTATTCAAACTACTAATTATATAAGAGACTGCACGAGACCAATTTTATCGATACTCAATCCATATCTTTCCCATTAGCATCCCTATGGATGATAAGAATACTAAAAGGTGGGGTTGGTGACAATCGTAATTGTATTCTTTGTTGCGTCATCGTGAAATTTGGCTGTTTTTCATCATGTATTGTAATCCCGCTTGATGTGAAATTTCAAGACAACTGTCCGTCATCTCCTTCACCTCCCACCTAAATTCTTATCAAAATCCGAATTTGAGCAAGAAACAACAAAATTCACCCTCGAAGGTACCGTGCTTTTGATTTTTATTTCTTGATTTCGATGTCAGATAGGGTTAATTTGATACGCCTTTCGCATATTGGGTCCTGGCTTGTTCTTAGTTCTTTGTTAATTCCAATCTCATTGCCGATATTGGTTTGTTATGTAAACATGAACCGTTTTTCACTTGAGCTTTGCGATTTCTGAATCTAGGGTTTCTTCTTCCTGAATCATCAGTGCTCTTGAATATTACTTATTTACTAATGCTGAATGTGTTGTACTATTTAGGTGTTTATAATGGTACATTTCCTTTTGTGCAAATGAATGTTATCTGTTGGGATTGAAAATTAACATTTGTGTCTTGGGCCATAAACTAGGTCATGGCTGGGAAGAAAGTGATTGCTATTTGCCAATTAGGTGGTATATTCAAGACACTTTCAGATGGTTCACTGTCATATGATGGTGGGAGGCCCATGCTATAGACATTGATGAGGATTCAAATTACAATGATTTTTACATGGAGGTTGCAGAGATGTTTAATTGCATTCATACTTCTATTTCTATCAAGTATTTCTCCCGGGGAACAGGAAGACCCTTATCACAATATCCAATGACAAAGACCTTCAACGTATGATCAAATTTCATGAAAGTTCTAGCAGCATTGATGTATATATCATGATGGAAGAAGTTGTTGCTCCTGACATTTCAAACATGCCTGGCAGTAGGTACTTTGTATCACCCGTTCTAATTTTCTTCTAAATACTGCTTACAAGGGGTATCTCAGCCATCTTATGTGACATGGGTCAATTTGGGTGGACCATGACATAATGAAGTGTTCACAACCTCCAATTTGTTTAATTAAATAAAATTTGTATCCTTTATAGTAATTGCTTATATTATTTATTAGAAAATTGGAGGACATGGACAACCTAACACACTCTGACCTGCCCTAAAATTTAACCCTTTTGGCCTGAACCTCCGTGACCCACACATGTTTCTGTTAGGATCAAACCGCGCACAAACACACAAGCAGAAACACGCGAGAGAAAATAATAACAAAGATGAACACGCGAGATTTAACGTGGTTCGGTCGATGTGACCTACTTCCAGGGGCTGCAATCAGGATACTCTTTTATTGCTTTCTGCCTCACTCGTGAGGAATTACAAGTACAATGATACAATATAAGAGAAAATTAGGGTTTACAATTTAATCCCTAAGAAAACCTTAATGGGCTAAAATTAAATAAAAACGGGCCAGGTCTTTAATTTAATTAATCTGCCACTGGGTTGTCTTTAACCCGAGCCCAAATCAAGACTCTACAAACCCAACAATCTCCCACTTGGAGGCTTGATCATCTTCAAACTACCTTCCGATGTGAACACTTGTACCTCTTGTAATCTTCCTCGTCTTCCTGGTTGCAGCGGCCTTCTCATCAGTTAACCTGAAGGTCCGTTGAAGCTCCCTCGAGCTTCAACATATCAGTCACAGCTGTATCTGCCCCTGACCTGTTCTCCATCCCTACCGGCTCCCACTGAAACAAATTGCCAGATCCTGGAACACCCTGAGAACAAACACTCTCCATATTCAGCAAGTAATCATCTGGAGAGATTTTATTAGATGGAATATTAGTTCTTTTAACCCACTATCGTCTAGGAACTATGACTGAAGCACAACCTGTGCTCCTACTGCCACGAAATCCTTTAACTGGTTTTCCTGCACTCTTCCATGCACATTCACTTTGAATCTTTCCTATGACTCTAGGTTTCTTACTTGCAAAGCAAACCTTCTTCTGACCACGAGATTCTGTGAACTGGATTTTAGTCTTCTTTTGAATTGGAACGTCACTTCCTTCAGGCGGTAAACTGACCATATACAATGAACCCATTTTCTTTCCACGAGCAATGACAAGATTCCCTTTAACAACTTCCCACTGCTTATTCCCGAACTTAAACTCATGTCCCTGTTCATCCAATTGACAGACAGAAATCAACTGTTTCTTCAAATCAGGAATCACTCTGACATCTTTCAAAGTCCATGAACCAACTGAAGTAATTAAATCCATGTCACCCATGCCCGTAACATCAAGAACATCATTGTTCGCCAGTCTTACCTTACCAAAATCACCTTCTTTTAGATTCTGCAATGCTTCGCTACTGTGGGTAGCATGAAACGAAGCTTCAGAATCCATGACCCAGGAATCCACACTGCTCTCCACGCTACAGATTAAAGAATCATCGTCTGAGTAGTCTGCTGCAGTGTTGACTTCTTTTTGATCATTTGGACACTGATTCCTGAAGTGTCCCACCTGTTTACAGTTCCAACAAGTCACATCATTTTGAGCCCTAGACTGACTCCTTTTCCTGTTCTTGCTCCCACTACCTCTGTTATTCTTTCTTCCTCTGCCAACATTCAGTAATTCACTTGATGATTCACCTGAATTTCTTCGTCTGGTGTCTTCGCCCATAATAATATCCCGAACCCCATTTAAAGTGAACGCGCTGGTGGAACTAGTAATCGCTGTAACAGTACCAGCCCAGCTATCAGGCAATGATGATAACAGTAGTAGAGCCTGAACCTCATTCTCGAATTTGATGCCAACTGACCCAAGTCTTGACAAAATTGAGTTCAAGTTGTTGATGTGCATTAAAACTGAACTTCCCTCTTTCATCTTTGTATTAACCAGCTCTCGAATTAAGAAAACTTTATTTGCTGCCGAAGGCTTCTCATACATATTAGCTAATGCATCCATGATACCTTTTGCTGTAGTTTCCTTCAGAATGTTGAACGCAACATCCTTTGTCAGCGACAACCTAATAACCGCCTTGGTCTTTTTATCCAAAGTTTCCCATTCAGTTGGTTTCATATTTTCTGGTTTCCCAAAACAATATCCAAGTCTTTCTGAACAAGCAAATCCTCCATTTGCATCTTCCACCACCCAAAATCGTGACCATCGAACTTTTGAATCTTTGTTCTCCCATCCTCAGCCATTATTTCAAACCGCAGATGCTTAACAGTCGAGTCAGAACTGAGAATAGTGACAAACACAACAGTGGCCGGCTGCCTGAACTTGACTGTTGTTCTATTGATCACTATTCTATGAAAAACAGTTCCAAAAACCGAAAGCAAACGAGTTTGATAATGCACTTGAGTTTTGAAATGCAGCAGACAATCAAACTACCCAGTAAGTTTGACAGGAAACCCTAATTCGATAGAACAGGGTGGCGGCAGGAAACCCTAATTCGATAGAACAGGGTGGCGACAACAGAGTGGCGGTGATGGAGCGGGCGGCGGCGGCAAAGCGGCAGAGGGGCGGCGGCGGCGGCCGGAAAGCAGGGGAAGATTTTAACAGTAATCAAGAGCCTGAAGCTCTGATACCAGTTGTTAGGATCAAACCACGTATAAACACACAAGCAGAAACACGAGAGAGAAAATAATAACAAAGATGAACACGCGAGATTTAACGTGGTTCGGTCGATGTGACCTACGTCCACGGGCTGCAACCAGGATACTCTTTTATTGCTTTCTGCCTCACTCGTGAGGAATTACAAGTACAATGATACAATATAAATAGAGAAATTAGGGTTTACAACTTAATCCCCAAGAAAACCTTAATGGGCTAAATTAAATAAAAACGGGTCAGGTCTTTAATTTAATTAATCTGCCACTGAGTTGTCTTTAACCCGAGCCCAAATCAAGACTTCACAAACCCAACAGTTTCCACCTATAGCATTGAAGATTGTCCATACAGGTCAGGTTGGGTAAGAGGTAAATCTCTGGTTTTTATTGTCGGTCAAAGCTGGCTGGGTTTGGTTGATCTGCAAGCACTTTTTTATTTATTTATTAGAATGAACGAATGTGTTAATCTTATTAGAAAAATCATTTAGGTTAACCTATTAGGCCTGTCAAAGATAAACATACCTAAATCTATCCATTTGTAGGTAAATAGGTTGAAATTGCCAGCTAATAAGATCAATTGGTTATTTTTAGAACTTTTACTTCGTACTTCCTTACTTACATTGGGTGTTGCAGGTCAAGTAGAACAACTTTATCAGATGTGGGAATTCTTGCTGATGCTACTCCATGTGTATTGGATGATGACATGGATGAGATAAGTCCACGTGTTCTTCTAGATTCAACTTTTGATGTATCTGATGATTTTGCTAATGTTGATGACGCACTGTTAATGTCAATGAACACATGGGTATGACTTCTGAGAGCCCTCTTTCCATCTCTCTACCTCTTCCTGGTTCTTCTGAAGAAAAGCACATGAAGGCTGCACAACAATGGCAGAACAACATTACAGGTGTTGGGCAGAGATTCAATAGTGTAAACGATTTTCGTGATGCATTGCGAAAATATTCAATCGCCCATCAATTTGGTTTTAAGTATAAAAAAAATGATAGTCATCGTGTGACTGTTAGATGCAAGGCCGAAGGTTGTCCATGGAGAATTCACGCGTCAAGACTTTCCACCACCCAATTAATATGTATTAAAAAGATGAATCCAACACACACGTGTGAAGGATCGGTTGTGACAACAGGTCATCAAGCAACTAGAAGTTGGGTGGCTGGTGTTATTAAGGAAAAGTTGAAAGTATCTCCAAATTACAAACCAAAAGATATTGTCACTGACATTAAAGAACAATATGGAGTTCAGTTAAATTATTTTCAAGCATGGCGTGGGAAAGAAATTGCAAAAGAACAGCTTCAGGGTTCTTCTAAAGAAGCATACAGTCAATTACCCTATTTTTGTGAGCAGATAATGGAGACAAATCCTGGAAGTCTTGCTACATTCACTACTAAAGATGACACAAGTTTCCACCGTTTGTTTGTATCATTTCATGCTTCATTGTACGGTTTCCAGCAGGGCTGCAGGCCGTTGCTATTTCTTGGTAGTGTACCGTTAAAGTCAAAATACCAAGGAACTTTATTGGCTTCAACTGCTCCCGATGGGGATGATGATGTGTTTCCTGTTGCATTTGCTGTTGTGGATACTGTTTCCGATGATAATTGGCTTTGGTTTTTACAGCAACTTAAGGCATCATTGACCACATGTCATGGTTTGACTATTGTGGCTGACAGCGAAATGGGTCTGAAGGAGTCAATTTCTGATGTTTTTCATGATGATAATGTATGCCATGCTTACTGCCTACGTTCCCTCTCCGAACAACTTATTAGAGATTTAAAGGGACAATTTTCCCATGAAGTGAAACGTCTCATCGTAGATGATTTTTATGCTGCAGCTTATGCACCGAGGCCTGAAGGTTTTAAAAAATGTATTGAAAGCATTAAAAGTATTTCACACGAAGCTTACAATTGGGTTATAGAAAGTGAACCCATGCATTGGGCAAACGCTTTTTTTCCAGGTGCGAGGTATAATCACATGACATCGAATTTCAGTGAGATGTTCAACAGTTGGGCATTAGAAGCTCATGAATTACCAATAACCCAAATGTTGGATACCATAAGAGGTAAGATAATGGAGTTAATTAACAATAGAAGAGCAGCTTCTAACCACTGGTTAACAAGGTTAACCCCGTTCACAGAAGAGAGATTAGAGAAAGAAAGCATTAAAGTCTGTGCACTTCAAGTTTTTAACTTGGCTCCAACCGGGAACAAATTTGAGGTTCGCGGCGACTCCATTGAGGTTGTTGATATTAATAATTATGACTGTAGTTGTAAAGGATGGCAGCTTACAGGGTTGCCTTGTTGCCATGCAATTGCGGTTATTGGTTGTCTTGGGCGGGATCCGTATGATTATTGTGCTAGATATTTCACATCCGAGAGCTATAGATTAACTTATTCAGAGTCAGTGCATCCTATTTTAAGTGAGGATCAGCCATTGCAGAAAGATTTTTCTCAGACTATTGTGACTGTGACGCCGCCACCGACTCGGCGGCCGCCAGGGCGACCACCGTCTAAGAAACTTGGAATGGTGGAGGCAAATAAACGTCAACTTCAATGTAGCAGATGCAAATGCACAGGGCACAATAAGTCAACTTGCAAGGAGTTTATCTGACGTGGGAATTGAGTAAGTACATATCCTTAAAGCTTTCTTTGGATAGAACTATTAGCAATGTTTGGTAAGTTTCTTTCTTGGATAGAACTATTAGCGATGATTGGTTAGTTTTAATATTTCAAGAAATCAATAGAGAAAGTGGTAATGTTAATTGACATTTTCTTTTAAAAGTTAGTGAAATGGGAATAAAGTTTTTTCAATAATGTTAAATGAAGTGTAAACTTAGATAAATAGTTTTGTTTATCTATACTATATTATATTACATATGATTAGGACAAAAAAATTTAAGTAATTACATCTTTAAAACTTATGGTACAGATAAGTACGATTGCTCAACGTTAAACTATTAAAACGCCAACATTCTCAATGATTTTTAAATGACTTATGATTTTTTCATACAGATAAAACATATATTATATTTTCTTTAATTTTGCTATGGTATGCTATAGTTTATTTTTTAAATTTGTTTTTATTAACCGCCGCATCATACGAGTAACCATTTACTTATAACTATTATACCCTTTATACATTTATAAAACTTACTACTTTTTGGACACACTAACAATATGTGTACACATTTCATTGTAAATAAAAAATAGGACTTCTTGCAGTATGTTTCAGTGAATGAGCGAGCAAACAGGATAATTATTACTATGAATCAGTCTTTGTTTATTCAGTGAAACACGTCATACGTAACTGACCTTTTCTTGCTATAGTCTGGGTAACCTTGATTTTTTAGTGTTTTGAAATGGAAAATGGTAATTACGATATTGCGAATTTAATATCACCCCTAAGGCTGATAGGGAGACACAAAAGACAACCTAGAACTCAAACTAAATTTATATTCTATTTTTTTTCTTTCTTTCACGTCTTGTTTATATGATTATTGTAATCGATCAATTATATAGGCTACTAGGCCCAGTTACCTTTGGGCGACCATCAAGATACGTGAATCTATAAACAAGCAATCCGAAGGTGAATTTTGATTGGTAGTCAACTTTTATGTGTTATATTTGAAAATGACACTCTAATCGAGTGTATATTTTCAGATGATGACATGGTATATTATAAGATTGTATGCCCATAAGAAGTGAGGAGATTTTGAAGTTGCTTTAGGCTTTTAGCATAAGTTGAATTAAGACATTGTTTAATTAATTACCGGTGTGTGTATTTCTTGATACTAAAGCTGTTGTAATCAACACTAGATCAAGAAGAACAATGGTAAGAAAATACAGAGCAATGGCTATCGAGTTACGAATGCACCCCATAGACTTAGGTAACGACTCGAACTCTGGTACACCATGGAAAATAGGAATTTGATCCTTTGATCACAAAGTCGAATGCCAAAACAAGTTAGCCTGGACCCAAGGCTAGACTCACGACAACATGAGACTAAAATTGGTAACTTAATCCAAACAAATCTGCCTTCCTCCTCCATTCTATGTTTCTTTAAGCTACAAGGAACATGACAAAAAGCCAAGGAGACTTACAAATATGACTTGGAATAATCAACTAGAAATAATAAAACAATTACTGAAAATAAACATAGACTAATAATTAAATATGGGGCAATTTATGTGCATGCCTTTACGTGAGCTCATCTGCATGGAAGGAGGTGACCCGATTCACTAGTAAATCATTACTGACAGTAGCTTTAATGTCAGTAGTAGGAACCTGATTACCTAGGTCGCCATCATCCTTTCCGGCTTGAGAAAAGTTTGCCCTTAAACTTGGTGTGCGCTCCTCATCCTCATAGTAGGGGCGTAGATCAACCACGTTAAATGTTGCCGAGACGCCATAGTCTCTAGGGAGATTCACTTTATAGGCATTGTCATTGATCTGCTTAATTGTTTTAATTAGGCCATCAGATCTAGGATTGAGCTTTGAATGCCTTCTCATGGAAATCATTTTTTTTTGAAGCGTACCTAAACTAGGTCGTTGGATTCAAAAGAAACAACCTCCTTCATCGATCAAGTTGCTCTTTAGTCTCTTGACTAAACCTAGTAGAAGTATCTAATACAACTAGATCGAGGGTGTTGTCGGGTTGTGACCTTAGACATCTTGAATGAAGTGAGTATTGTGGTCGCATTTGGCACACGATTGTAGGCAAATTTAGCTTGAGCTAATGTATCTTCCCAACTACGAACATTCTTTTTGACCAACACCTAGCGTAATGTTTTGACCATGCAATTTGTAACTTCGGTTTGCCCATCGGTTTGTTGGTGGCTAGAAGTTCTAAATTAAGTTTGGTTCCTAGTTTCTTCTCTAGTGTCAATCAAAAATGGCTAAGGAACTTTGTCTCTGTCACTCACCGTCGACTTTGAAACCCCATGTAGACGAACAACTTCTTTGAAGTAGAGGGTGGCATCGGGTACCCCATCATGATTGGTACCGAACCGAAAATTAACACTACTGGCGAAAAAAGAGGAAGGCCCCCCCGGCCTCGTATATCCTTTGCCCATGGTCATCTTGGAGAACTGATCCACGACCACTAGAATAAAATATCGTTTTCTCTATGTGTGACAATCAGGTAATAAAGTCTAGATTTGTATCCTCCCATGGCTAATTAGGGCATTGGTAGTTGCATATGTAACCAGTGATTCAAGGAATGGCTCTTGGCACGCTGGCAAACAAGGCATCGACGGATCACAGACTCGACATCTTGCTTAGCCTTGGACCAATAAAAGTAAAGGTTCATTACCTTGAATGTCTTTTTTAATTCCAAAGTGACCTGGAAGCCCATCCTCATGGACCTCTCTAACTAGAACTTCTCTAATGGAATGACAAGGAACATATAAATTGTTGTGCTTGAAGAGGCATCTATTTTGAAGGTGGAAATCATTAAAGGCTTGATAGGTGCAGTTTGTGTATAGGTCCCCAAAGTTAGAATCACCCAGATAACATTCTTTAAATAACTTGAACCTGATGATCTTGGGATATAGTGTATTGATGGGCAGCGAGAAAGGTCATCAACACCCTTGTTCATAATTCCCGATTTATGCTTGATGGTGAAAGTGAAAGACCGTGTATATTTGACCTATTTAACATGATGGGCTTGAAGTTTGTGTTGGTCTTAAACGTAGTCAAGTCTTCATGGTTAGAATGTAGGAGTATAGGACAAGTTTCTCGGCTATCAAATAGTGATGTCAATGTCAAGCGCTCGAACCAAGGCATAAAATTTCTTGTCATAAGTGGAGTACCGACGCTTGCCGCTATTAATTTTTTTTTTCTTGCTGAAGTAGGCAACGGTAATTGCGAGAGGAAAGCCCCGATTCCAGTCCCCGAACTTGACTTAAAAAACTTCTTCAAAACTTGGCAAGGCTAGTACATTAGTGGAGGTTAGCCGTTGTTTGATTTCTTCAAAGGACATCTATGCTTGATAGTTTTGACTAAAAGCTTTCTGTTTCAACAATTCAGTTACCAGGGCCACAATAGTACTAAAGTCTTTGACAAACCTTTGATAAAATTGTGTGAGCCCATGGAAACTTCGAATCTGTTGAAGGAATGACTTGCCAAGATTAGTTGATGGATGGTATTATTGGTATTTGCATGTTTTGGAAAGCATCATTAAGGCATTTGTTTTAGGATACGTATTGGATTGAACAAGTTACCAATAAAGCAAAAGAAAAGACATGGGGCGTTTGGTTTGGCGGGTGAAAGCGGTCGGGGACAGCGGCGGTCGGGGTCGGCGGGCAGCGGTGGTCAGTGGTCGGGGGTGGCGGTCGGCGATCTATCGGCGGTGGTCGCCGGTCGGGGTTGGTGCGGTCGGAGGTCGGCGGCTTCGGCAAGGGTCATCGGTAGTGTCGGTTGGTAGTGGGCGGGGGCCGGGGTGGTAGGTGGCGTTAGATGGTGGAGGCGGAGGTCGATGGAATTTAAAATCCTTTAATATTTGGAAAGATTTTGAAATCCTTCATTTGAAGGAATTTAAGGAAATTAATTCCAATTCAATTCCAATTTCAATTCTAATTCTTTCTCAACCAAACACGTTAAAAATGAAATTCAAATTTCAATTTCAACGAATCCTATCAACCAAACATAATGACCAAAAGAATTCAGATTTTATTTCCATTAAATTCCATTGACTTTATGTATGACAAACGCCCCTATAGTTTTTCACTGATCAAACCTATATAAAATTTGAACTTAGGTGGTAAATCAAATTTTTGAGATAGCATCTTGCACAAATGAGTCAAACTGCAACGTTATGTTAAATTTAAATTAATTCAAAAATAGGTAATGGAAAATTTGGAATAACTATGAAACAATAACCTTCTGCACAACAATCGTGTTGATAAAAGAATATTGAACCCCAATTAAGTATTAGAGTAAATCATAAATTTTGTTCTTTAAGTATGTTTAAAATTATGGATTTTGTCCTTAACTTTGATAAATACACTGAGCGTCCTTTATTTAAAAACTTATCGCGCTTTATGCTCTTTCTACTAACAAAAGTTAACTTTTTATGTTAGTTTTGTCTGAATGGATTATTTTGTCATTACCCCTTAAAGGACGACACTGCAATTTTCTTTAATGTTTTATTTTTTATTTTTATTTTGTTTTATTAATTTATCTTTTATAATCGCTTTTTATTTTATAAACTAATCTAAAATAATATTACTTAATTATTTTAATCTTTTAAAAAAAAAATACTTTTATTCATAGGTTTTTAATTTATTATTTTTTTGTTTTTAAAATTAGTTATTAACCTTTCTAATCGTACAAGAACAAATTAGAGAGTTTCATATATATTTTTTATGTTATAAAATTTAAACTAGTAATCGGTTTTGTTTCACCGTCAGTTTTTTATTACTTTTTTGGTATAAGAATTTTAACTATGTTAAACAGTTTGACTTACAGTTTGTATTAAAAATCTATTAGAGATTGGATGAGTTTGGTAAGTAACTTTTTATATTTGACTTGGTTATAATTATTTTATGTTGGGCTACACGTATAATTAAGCTTTGATTAATACATGGACTATTTAAGTGTTTTTACTGTAAAAGGTTCAATAAACTTAATCGTAAAACCAAACCAAAGCAAAACCCTTAGTAATTGTTTGGTTAAGTTTTTGTTTTAATTTTAAGTGATTTGGTTTTTATTTACACTGATAAAACTCATTTTAATAGTTTAAATAAAACGTTGAATAAAAGTGCATTTAATTAAAGAAAATTTAATTGATTTGTTTAGTTAAAGACTCCGAGTAGTTATTTAGAAACCTTTTAGTATATTTTATTTTATATTAATGTTATGAGTTACCACACTATATTTATATTTAAGAACAAACTATTTGATTGAATACGAAAAATTAAAAATTCATATCATAAACCTAAATCTTACTTTCTACAATCGGTTTTGAATATAAACCCTAAACCAATAATTTTAAATGACTATAAAATCTTGTACCAAAAAGTTAAAAAACAAGTTGTCTAATTTCTTTTGGTTTTATTAGAAATGTAACAAACAAAATGAACAAACGAAATAAATTTATTAAAAAATAAAAATCTATAAATAAAATTACATTTTATAAAAATTTAAAACTAAAGTATTTCGAATATTTATGATGATTTTTTAAACGAAAGTGGCTAAAAAAATAAAAGTAAAGAAAATAAAATAAGAAAACATAAAGAATGAAAATAAAAGATTAATAATAACACATTTCGTCATTTTAAGGGTTAAGAGTAGAGTGATCATTCAACAAAAACAAGTTTATAAAAATAAAAGTGATTAGAAAAGAGAAAAAACAAAGAAAAGTAAAGTTAATAAAATAAAAACAAAAAGGGAAAAAATAAAAGATTAGTGAAAATTACAGATTTCGTCATTTAAAAGGTAAGGGCAAGGGCAAAATGGTATTTTACAAAAAACAAACTGAAAAGTTAACTTTTGTTAGTAGGAAAGACAGGAAGCGTGATAAGTTTTCAAATAAAGGACGTTCATTGTACTTATCAAAGTTTAAAGATAAGATCCATAATTTAAAACATACTTAAATGACAAAATTTGTAATTTACTCTAAGTATTATAATTTATACCAACACTAAGGTCAAATAAATAATATTTTGTAGCCTCTGAACTTCAAAACTAATTTGTTCATCACATACTTCTTTCATTTCTAACTTCAAAATGGATATGAATTGTAACCGGTGCAAATAAAGAATTGCTATATTAGAAGTAAAAATGAATAGTACTTGTAAATAAAGACTCATGTGTGCATGCGCGCACAGACATGCATATGATTTTGAAAAAAAATTCCTTTTAACTTGGTACGAAATGCAAGTGCCATGTTCGTTTCTTAAATCAGTCACAAAAGGCGTCATATTTGCAGCTTATTGGACCATGCAGTTTTAAAACTTGAAATTAAAGAAACCATAGCTTAGCAATTGAGAAGTGGGATGGTTTATTCAACCATGTACAATGTAAAATAGCATAACAAACCTCTGGTACCCATCATAAACAGATCACAAGTGACTCACAGACAGTCCATCAATAATATGGCCTTTGTTAGTGTTGATTTAAAGGGAATCTTAACCAAATTATAAAACTTATGTTGACCAATACCCCAATAAGGAAAAACCATACGTATCAGTTCGTGTCAAGCAATCTAGTCGCACAACACCAAGATTACATCAAGCCTACCTTACCAATGGAGCATCTAGTTCTTGAAGTCTTATAAAATACTCATGTTGAGATAGAACAACGGTTAATCAATCCTCTCCATACGCAACCTGCATTAGTACTTAAGATCATAATATAAGAACACGAGAAAAATAGAACATAATGTACATCCTAAAAGGAGTGCATTAGTACTAATGGAGCATCCAGTTCCGGGACAACCTCATAGTTGGTCAACTATCGCATGGAACATTCGACATAAAACATTGCAATGAAAAAAAAACATTAATCCCATAACACAACTTGTCCAAATAAGCATTTGTCTTAAAAACATAATAACATATGTTCTTAAACTAAAACATTGAATTTTACTTCTAAAATTAAAACATCGGTTTAAAACAAGTGAACGCCAATCTTTAAATGCCAAGTTGGCTTCAATTCCCGTGGTATCCTCAGCATCTGTCATTCCCTACCAACTAATATGCATACAAAATTAGTGTTGCTAAGTGTAATACCTCAAACCTTGATGTAATAGTTGTAAATACGTGAAATATAAAATTTTCTTTCATATATTGTCGTATGAGTAAATAACGAGCAAGATGAATATTTGAATTATAAGATGTGACGTCGAGAGTTTATTATTTTAAGAAAAAGTCAAATAATAATAAAATATATTATATTCAACCTTACTCCGTTTTAGCGGAACTTAGGTCGACTCGTAAAGAAAAATAAGCTCGTCCCAGCGATGTATTTAAAATTTCATAAAACATTATATTTTGTAAGTTATGAGAGAAAAACAAATGAAGCAGCTGAATTAATTAAAAGCAAGCAAGCACGCAGGCTGGTCAATAAGTAAGCAGACAGTCACGCTGCTCACTTTTATCTCGTATAAGCAAAGAATTCAGCTGTCTACCTGCTTGCTATAAATAAAAACTTATAAGGTTCCTTTAGAATATAAGTTTTCTTAAGAACGCTCTATTATAAAGAAAATCTCGAGTACTCAACACCTCACTGGGTGTTGTTAATAGTTGTTTTTAAGCTCGAGTAGGAGCACCAGTAAGAAGGCTCTACATCAACTTGTCAATAGATAGTCTTAAGGTATATTTTCGTTTAAGTTATTTCAAGTTAAGTATTATCTATTTTAGTATTATTATTAGGAGTAGTGCTCAAGTGTTTTGGATTTAGAATCAGATGTTAGACTATGAATTCAACTTCAAAGAGACTCCTATCCACATAGACAACAATAGTGCTATCTCTATCATAGGGAATCCAGTGCAACACTCAAAGACAAAGCACATTAATATCAGGTATCATTTGATAAGAGATAATTTTGAAAAATAATTGATAAAACTAGTCAAAGTTAACATAATTGAATAATATGCTGATCTGTACATAAAAACTTTTGATGAACAAAGATTTAAATATCTTGTATAAGCTATTAGAATGATTAACTTTAAGTAGATTTTCTTAAATTAATCTCTAAATTGTTTTTCAAATATGTGTCTTTAAAGTTGTCTAATTCATCACTCATATAAGTCATGTTTACCTTGGAGGAAATTTTTTATAAATGACATTCCTTAGAATTTTAAGAATTAAAGATATATTTTCTTTCGGAAGAAATTAAATTGATATCGTAAGAAAGTTATTTCAAAACCAATAACTACTTACTAAGGAATTTAACTTCGGAAGAAATTCTGATATATCTTCCCAAGCTTAAATATGCTTCTAACTACTTATATGTTTTGAAGAACAATTTTCTTTCAAAAGCAATTAAGTCTCGGAAGCTTTATTCATCCTTTGAATAAAACTCCTGAAGTTAAATATCTTCCGAAATCAAATATGTCTCGGAAGCAACATTACTCTAAGTATTTTTCTTCCGAAGCAATTCTTGTCAAATTAAGGAATATCTTCCGAAGTCAAATTGGCTCCAAAGACAAATTACATTCGAAAGATTTTCTACTTCCAACATAACTACCTTTTTGGGCACTTTTTCAGATGTGGGACCGACATCCGGATTTCAAAGTTTATCTTTTACAATAACTTTGTCTCAAATCCAAGCATGTAAATAACCTTTTCCACGGTCTCCCTCTCACTTCTTCCTCTTCATCTGCAAATTTTCTAGCACTAAATCACCACAAACCCTTGTTGTTCTTCACTTCCTGTAACAGTCGGAAATTTCAGAAAAAGAAAAGTAAAGGAGCAAACTGAAGCTATTTCAAAAGCAAGGGGTTAAAGCGTGCAAGGGCCAAACTTGCACATAGTGGGGTTTAAAAGAGGTATGGCCGCCCATAACCTCTTTTCACTCATGCAACCTTCGGTTCTAGAGAGAGAGAAGCTCTCAACTGGTTTTAGTGAGAGAAAGTGGAAGAAAATCTTCAAAAGGTAAGATTTCAAGGTGTTCTTCTCGGTTTTAAGCTAGGTTTGAGCTTCTGGACCGAGTTCCATATGTTTAGTGCTCGTTTTCGTGTGTTTTAGGTACTGGAACTTCAAATGGGTTCTCGGGTTTGAGGTGTTCTACTCGAAAGCTATTCAAGATGAGTTCTAGATCCCCTCTTCTACTGGTTTTCTAAATGTTTGGGGCTGTTATGCATACTGGACAGAAGGTTTTCTAAACTAAACCATGAATTTCAGCATGATGTGCAACTGTGTGCTGTTGATGTATGTTTTTAGATGATTTCTATGATGTGTATGATGTTTAGTATGTTCTAAGTGCTTAGCATGCTAGATCTATGCTAAGGATGTGTTAGAATGATGATTGGGAGCTGACTATTGCATATGTTGCATTGCAGGTGGGTAGCGATCATCCGCATTGGTTGGGTGATCATCCGCATTTAGACTTGTTCACTAGCATGTCTTTGGCTCATCCGCATTGTTGAACGTTCATCCGCTTTTGTTTCTCATCCGTATTTGTTTGCTCATCCGCATTTGTTTGCTCATCCACATTTCTTTGTTCATCCGTATTCCTTATGGGACTTAAGATTTTCTGGAATTTTGGGAAGTAGAGTTTAAGTGCTAAGAATGGTGTTTTGTGGTGGCTTATGCTTGTTTATAATAGGTATGCATTGTGTGCGGTTATAATGATGATGTTCTTCCATGTTATGTTTATGATGTGACTTTGCTTGATGTGTTTTACTTATGTACGTAAGTAAAGTATTACGTAATGAAAGTGAAAGAAAACGGATGATGCAAATGGAAGTAATGAATGATGGAATCCTTGCCGCTTACCTCGGTACTGTATTTTGCTTCGTGCATAATGTATGGAATGTATCTGCTTCGTGCACAATGTATCTGCTTCGTACATAATGATTAAGGGTTGTTTGCAGGCCCTGATAAAGTACCAGCTTCGTGCACAATGTTGGGGGTTTAGCTTATGGCAGGATTCATAAGGAAAGTAAAGATGTTAACGAATGAATGTACGAAAACGAATGATAATGAACGATGATGGAGATAATAATTATTATCTAGATGTACGTATGATGTGTGATCACGAATGAAAGCAAAGGATATGATTTAATGTAATGTAAGGTATTTTGATTATGGAAACTAGAACTCACTCAGCGTCGCTGACTTTTCGTATGCATAATAGTTGGCAGGTATTGCTGATGCTGAGGAGGTGCAGGCATGGATGCATAAGCTACTGGGAATGTTTTGAGCCTGGCATCCACATTTTAAGATGATATTGTATTAATACAATTTTTGATGATGTAAATTAATGATATGACATATTGACATGTTTTTAAATATTAATAAAAAGTTTAAAGTTCCGCTGCAAAATGATGAATTTTATATGTTTTATGCGATGATTGACAGACCGTAAGCGTCCCGGGAACGGGGCCTTACACTTCCTTCTTGCTAAAGCTTTAGAAAATGGCCAACATTGAACCCGTAAAACCAGCCAAACTTTTCCATGCACCTACACAGGCAACACAATCAGGTTGCTCTGTTGTCATCTGAAAAGGACCCTGATTTCTTAGGGATTTGCAACTACCTTTCCCGCTCATCCTATCTCACCACACTCACAGTAGACCCTCCACTATATGAAGAACAACTGCTAGAATTTTGGAGGACCTATCAAGAGGTTATCTTGGACAGTGAGAAGGCACTGTCTGCATCAGTGTAGGGGAAGACTGTTTTCATCACACCAGCGACCATCAACAATCATCTAAGACTGGATGATGATGAAGGTGAACTTTTCTTCCCCAAAGAAGCTGTTAACGGATCATTCCGGCTGATGGGCTATGAAACGGACTACTCAGTGAGGAGCTTCAAGAAGGGTAACGTCTCTTTCCAATGGAAATACATCCTCCATGTTATAATCTATTCTTTATCAAACAAACATAGAGGATGAGATCAAATTTTAGAAGACCTATCCTATATAATCCATGGGATGGTCTAAGGGGTCAAGTTCAAGTACTTAGTTTGTTTACACAAACTTGCTTGCTAACTTAGATTCCTTAGAGTACTACAATGTTCCCTAGATGTCCAGCACATTCTTAACTATGAACTGGGCTCACAGTTGAGGGGAACATGTAGCACTCTTAAATTGGGTTAGATGAATCCCGACAACTTCAAAATAATAAGGAAAACAACTGTTGGTTTTTTCAGGGTAGAAATATCCTTTGTCCCAAAAATGTTAGAGCTCCTTGCTCAAGATGACAACTTGGCAGTACCAGCCAATGTTGAACCCACACATTCTTCATCTTCACCACCCACACAGCCACAAATAAATATCAACTACCACAGAAAATCCAAACGAACCCCTGCTCAGTCTATTCAAATTGAGCAGGCCCCCATACACTCACCCATGTAGGAGGAAGTGGAACCAAGAGCTCCCGCTTCCTCTGAGGAGCAGGCCACTCTTATCATTTCAATGATTAATGCTGAGGTTCCTCATGCTCAGCCTATATTGCAAGTGGGTGATGCTACCAATAAGGGAGAGGAAGTCTTAACTACAATCACAGAACCCGGGAGCACTGCCCAGAGTATGGACATTAAGGACTCACCATCCTTACTTGCAATTTCCCACACTCAACAACCTACTCAGGCCCATATCAATGTGGATGCCTTAGATCAAAGTCTATTTGAGGAGGGTATACCAAAGGCTATGTCACCTCCATCCCACCTTGTTAAAAATCCAATAATAGGGTGGAGGTATGAAACTAATAGAAGAGCCATGGTGCTTTCTAGATACCAGGGTCAAAAGGAAGTTTTCAACTTCCAAACCCTAAGATTCTATGAAAGCTTTCCTCTAGTTGATCTGTCACTTGCCAACCCAAGTCATAACATGCAAGCTGATAGGTTAGCTAAGAGGATCCAGCTGAGGTTGCTTGAAGAGTTCAAGAGAAGATCCAATCTATATAGACAGAGGCTAGCAAAAAAAATTGGTGGTCAACTGGATATTGAGGCAGACCGTAAGATTAGCTTCGAAGGGGAAACCTTAGTTGAAGGCCTAGTAGAGGAACATGTACTTGAGAATACAACTACTTCAGCACCCAGTACCCTTAGTCAGACACCAGTTGGTGAAGGTGTCTCATAGCCTCTCCCTGGCCAGAGCTCAAGTGCAGCACCAAGTCAACTAGGCAAAATCTCTCTCCACCCTGAGTCACACATGCCACTGATTAACAAAGGGAAGAGGATTCTAACCTTTGAGGAGATTGAGGAGGAGAAGAAGGAGAGGAAGAGGAAGGAAAGGGGAGAGAGGATGAGAGAGACTCCCCAGCTTCATGCAAGCTACAATCAGGGCTACCCCTAGGCCAAATACTCAAGAGGATGAGTTAAGGGTAGCCAGATTGAATTATTTGGGGTCTAAGAACTATAATTGATGAATTAATCTCTCTTCTCTTGGAAGAATTAAATGAGCTGGCTGACACTAAAGTGTCAAAAGAGAGGAAGGAGGCTGAGGCTGCTGATTGCTCCTTAAGATAAAATAAGAAAGAAAAAGAAAAAGGTTATATAAAGCCCATGTGCTCTCTCCAGTTCAAGAAAGTCCTGAAGTGGAGACTGTGGCTGTTGAATAAGAAACTCAAGTAGGTAGGGAACAAGATAGACAAAACATGATAACCTACCTGAGTGCCACAGGTCTCTATTAGCCAGCAAGCCTACTTACCCTGTCCTATGAGTACATTGAGTTTGAGTACCTCAAGCAGCTAGAGTAAGAAGTTCTAAAAAAGAAGAAAGCTGCTAAGAGAAAGATGAGGGAGGAAGCTGCTAAGTCAAGAGCCACCATCAAAGCTAACCAGAAGAAGTCTAATGACAGAATGTAGATGGTGAGCTTCTTGAAGTTGTATGGGTTCTCTAAAAGAAGACTTGGTCTAATGTCTCTATCCACAATGGATGAGCACATTAGAGTGATCAAGCAGAATATTATGAAGGGTGGGTTGGTAGACTTGCATTCTCCACCAAGTCAGAATGCACCTGAAGTTGAGGTCAAGGTTGAACCCCAAGAGACAACACAACCTGTACCTAGTGCTGAATCATAGCCAACTTTATCTTCTGACCCATAATAGAGTCCTGAACCTTTTTCTTCTGAACATGTGAAGGGAAGGGACCTAATTGAGAAGAATAAAGAAGGAATAGCTGGTACTCAAGACCAACCTTCTTAGTTGAAGTGTGGAAAAAGGAAGAGGATGACCATCAGAAGGGACATAAAAAAGAAGAAAAAGTCCATCAGAAGGGACATAAAAAAGAAGAAAAAGTCCAAGGCATCACCTCTGCACCTCAGGATGAGTCTACACATCCTGATGTGAACAAGAAGAGGCTGCTCAACCATCTACACTACAAGTAGAGCCTCTTGTTGTTAAGAGACCCATCCTATCCTAGGCTTTCTCTCCAAACCCAGACAGTTGATATGTCATAAGAGATCAAGGATGTCAAGACATACACTTCTGGTAAAATGTGCTTGACCTTCCTCTGCATGATCTCTTGGACATAAGGAGGTACTTTGAGAGTCTAAAGAATCCAAACCAACTGATAAAGAAGGGAATGGTTCAGATTCTAATGCTGACTATAAACAAATGAAGATCAAGACTCAGAGTCATCCTTAACTTTTGGTAGCATCAGCCTAGGGGGAGTTTGTAATAGTTATCTTAGAGGCTGATGCATACCAAAGTTCTCTCAGCAAGCATTCTGAAGTACAAGGAAGTTACTTCAAAAGATTTAACAAATCCACAAAGAAACTCACTAAGTGTCAAATCTTCTAAAGCCGAAGACCAATTCTTCCAAAGCCAAAAATGAAGTCTTCCAAAGCTTCAAGACAAAGTCTTCTTCAGCCAGAAGACTGATTTCTTCCAAAGACAGAGAAAACATGCTTTCTCTAACATGCTTTTGACAAAAGCTGAAATACTTTTTGCTGCCTTCTCTAAACACTCACCAACTTATATAAGTTGGTGATTTCTCCATACTTTTGTCAACCATAGATTAAGGTCTTTGAGTCTGTAACTTTCCACTCTTGTACTTTTATCCTTTTGGTAATATATTAGGATGTGAGCTATGGCATGTGATAGTCACTAGTCAAAAGGCAATCTAACTTTTGACTTTACATTGATCTTGTTGTCAAGATTAGTGTTCCAGCTGGACTTCAAAGTATGGCTGGCTGTATGATGTAGTATAAAGTGTCTAATGTAACCATTCCTTAGGACTAAGTCTTGTAACAATTGTAAAACACTTGAGAGTAATATACATCATTCTTGAAAACCAATACTTTTGTTCTACTTGGGTTCTTACTCTTGTTCTTTGTTTCACTTATCTGGTTCCCTATTTGATCATTAAGTGTTATACTCTCTAACCTTGTGAAACTATTGTATCACCCTAAACTGGTCCTGCAATATAATATAGAGAATACACTCACATAAATTTAATGAAGGGGCTGTGAATGCTCTTAGGTGTTAGTGTTATTGTTAGGATTCGGTTTTGGGTAGCGTAGCCTTAGTTAGGTATGGACTGATCATCCATGCTTAAACATGGTAGCGTTAGCTAATATCCAACCATGACAGTGACTAGCTAGTTGTACCATTACCTAACCTAGGATTACTTAAATTGTATTAGGACCTTAAGATATCACTAGATTTTACTAGGAACTGTTATCAACTATTGAGCAATTGTTAAATTGGTGAGTTATCATGTTTGTCCATAAAACTATGATTATATACTCGTTCTGTCTAAACTGGTAAAGATAGAAGAATGATGTTAATGTGCAATTACTAGTAGGGGTATGTTTTGATCCTTATATGCTTAATGAGATGTGTCGAAATGGCTAAAAAGATAATAAGGTTCCCTTGTATGCATCACGACACTACCATACCAATGCGATGGCCGGGGGGTTTGACAAGCCCATCGCTGGTGCTTGTGAAAAGGTCATGGTTGGCACGTGTTGGCCCTGGCCCAAAATATCACAACCCATGTTTGCATGTATGCCAATTGTATTGTGTTATTTTTGTAAACTGTATAACATGAGTTCACCATCATATGGCTGACGTCTTTTTGAGTATATGTATCACAGGTAATTAGTGAGGCTACTCTAAGAACACTAGGAAGACAGTGGAAGTTGGAGCCATAGAAGTTTCTAGTTGTTTGATATTGTAATTAAATAAGTTATTGTACTCAAAATGTTTTAAGATTTGAATGAAAACTAAGTTTGCTTCCGCTGTAAGTTGTATCAATTGTGCACGCCCACCGGGTTACGTGTAGGGTGTTATAGTTGGTATCAGAGCAAGAGGTTTTAGCGAATTAGGTATTATAAAATGCCTAAGTTTTAACTCGTAGAGTTGTAAGGTCCCAAACTGGGGAGAACTCACAGTTGGACGTCATTGCGTAAAACATTTAGTAAACAAAACACTTGTAGAGGAAACATAGTTTCACTATATATATAAGGACTTTCACAACATACTATCATTGCATTTAACATAAAAAATGTATTAATATAAACATTATTCTCAAAAATATGGATGCCAGACTTGAACCATCCCAGTAGTGTAAGGCCCCTTTCCGGGATACCCCACAGTTGGATTTGGACATCAAAAACACAAGTTCTTGAACATCAAATTTCATTAATATACGCAGTAAACGTACAAAATTTCAATCATTTAACATTTACATCAAAAGATCACTTTCGCTATCTAACTAAATCTCTATGCCAGGATGCCGGTCTCGATCATGTGCCAGGTAGCTCTCTCCTATCCATTCCAAGCTCACCCCCAAAAATGTATAGCATACTTGTCAATCTAATATGCATACAAAAGTCAGTGACGCTAAGGGAGCTCTAGGTTTACTTTAGCAAGACTGTAACATACATCAACATCATAAAAACTTTAACCTTGTTCATCATCAACATCGTCATCGAACTCGTTCGATAACCAAACTTTAACGTTAGCTTCCCTTTATCCTTTTCTTTATCGTTACGTTACCCTTACATTAACAATTACTAGCATCGCACTACCCATACTTTATCTTTTTTACTTTAGCTTAATTGTTTACTTTATCTTTTGAACTTAGCATGAAGCTTAGTTCCTTTACCAGGTGAGAACACAACAATGTCATTTCTCCTTTAGCTGCACGGGCATACCTAAAGTATACCCCTATGTGAGCATATCGACGTGTAGCTCCTATGAGAGAATGCACCATGCATATCTTCTTTAACGGCACGGGCATACCCAAAGTATACCCCTATGTGAGCACACCGACGTGTAGCTCCTATGCGAGAATGCACCAAGCATATCTCCTTTAACGGCATAGGCATACCCGAATTATACCCCTATGTGGGCACACCGACGTGTAGCTCCTACGCAAGAATGCACCAAGCATATCTACTTTAACGGCACAGGCATACCCAAAGTATACCCTTATGTGAGCACACCGAAGTGTAGCTCCAATGCGAGAATGCACCAAGCATATCTCCTTTAACGGCACGAGCATACCCAAAGTATACCCCTATGTGAGCACACCGACGTGTAGCTCCTATGTGAGAATGCACCAAGCACATCTCCTTTAAAGGCACGGGCATACCCAAAGTATACCCCTATGTGAGCACATCGACGTGTAGTTCCTTTGCGAGAATGCACCAAGAATATCTCCATTAACGGCACGGGCATACCCAAAGTATACCCCTATGTGAGCACACCAGCTTGTAGCTCCTATGCAAGAATGCACGAATACAATTCTCCTACCAGTTGCTTGCAAGACTTCTTTCGCGCTTTAACATTTTCACAGCTGTGCTTTATCGGGTAACAGGGTAACTATTCTTTAGCATTTCACATGTGAATTATCATCGTTCTTTAGCCTTTAACTAACATGATATATATATATATAATATATATCCACATACGTATGTTAATTCTTTAGCATTTAAGTTCATCATTTAGTCATTATTAACGCACGCTTACGGGGTAACATAACATGAAGCAGTCCAAAGTTTTCGCGCGAGAACTTCTCACTTAGGGCGACAACTCCTCCTTCATGCGAGAACATCATCATTCACGCGAGAACAACATCATTCGAGCGAGAATTTTCAAAAGATAACCGTTAGCCGCCAAAATCACATTTCAAGCGAGAATTTACCTCTCGCGTGATAACTTTTTACTGTGCACAACTTTATCCACAAGTTATCGCTCCTTTAACAACTTTAACACCCAAAACATGCAATAATAGTTATAAACATCATTATTTTACAAAACATTCGTTTAGGTATGCATATTAGCCCCAAATCATGATAAAACACGTAAAAGAGGGGTCTAGAACTCACCGTACGATATCTTTACAAACGAATAGCACAAAACCGAGAGCGTTTCAAGCCAAAAGCTACATAATCATTGTGCAATATCATTACATTCGGTTCATACATGCATAAATACATCGAATATCAATGAATACATACCTTAGACACCACCTAGCACCAACTCCTTTCTTCACAAGCACAACAACAGGACTTTTCGCATGAAGTAGAGAAGATTGGGTGCATGGGCCTATCTATAGTGTCTCTCTCTCCTGGCATCTGTTCTCACGCGAAAACTACTATTCGCGCAAAAACTGCCTCTACGCGAGAACTTTATCACTCGAGGGAGAACTCTTTCTCTCGCGCGAGAACTTCGTCTTAAATCAAGAATTCGGGGCATTACAAGTCCACCCCCTTATTTTGGTTTCATCCCCAAAACCAGTCATTCCTCAAACAACTGAGGATAATGCTGTTTCATCTCATCTTCGGACTCGCAAGTGGACTCTGACCCCTTTCTATGCTTCCACTGCACTCGGACGAGTGGAACTACTTTATTTCTTAGTTGCTTCTCCTTTCTATCTATTATTGCTACGGGTTGTTCTATGTAGTTCAGTCTTTCATCAATCTCCACGTCTTCCAGTGGAACATGAGCGTCTTTGTCTTCTAAACACTTATGCAGATGTGATACGTGGAAGGTATGATGTATTCCACTCAATGCATCTGGTAATTCCAGCCTATACGCCACTTCCCCCACACGGGCTACGATCCTGAAAGGCCCAATAAATCGAGGGCTCAACTTTCCTCTCTTTCGAAATCGAATGATTCCTCTCCAAGGTGACACCTTTAGCATCACTCTATCACCGACGTTAAACTCAATCGGTCTTCGACGTTTGTCGGCATAGGATTTTTGTCTATCCTTAGCGGCTTTCAAGAAGGATTTAATCCTGCCCAACTTCTTGTTGGTAGTCTCGATGACCTAGATACTACCCAACTCCTTTTATCCGATTTCCCCCCCAACATAACGGGGTCCTACACTTCCGGCCATACAACATCTCATACGGGGGCATACCAATACTGGCATGGTAGCTGTTATTGTATGAGAACTCCGCCAACGGTAGATGACTATCCCAGCTCCCACCAAAGTCGACAATACATGCCTGAAGCATGTCCTCCAAGGTCTGGATAGTCCTTTCGGATTGGCCGTCCGTCTGTGGGTGGTATACTGTACTGATGTGCAGTCTAGTTCCTATCGCATTATTAAACTTCTTCCAAAATTTGGATGTAAACCGAGTATCCCTGTCGGAGACAATCAACATTGGCACACCATGACGGGCAACTATCTCATCGATGAACAATTTGGCAAGCCGCTCCGAGTTATACGTCTCTCAGATGGGTAGAAAGTGAGAACTCTTCGTCAGTCTGTCCACTATGACCCATATGGCATCATAACCTTTAGGTGTACGAGGTAGCTTAGTTATGAAATCCATAGTAATATGCTCCCACTTCCATTCGGGAATTTCCAAGGGTTGGATTTTCCAGTATGGCTTCTAATGCTCGGCCTAAACCTGGAGACAGGTCAAGCACCTTTCTACATACCTTGCTACGTCGGCTTTCATTCCCGGCCACCAATAATTCTTCTTTAGATCATGGTACATCTTGTTGGTTCATGGGTGAATGGAGTAGCGAGTCTTGTGGGCTTCATCTAACACTTTCTCTCGCAGACCTCCATGTCTAGGAATCCACATATGCCCAAACCTAGTTTTGACACCATTGGCGTTTTCTTCTAGGTTCGCGATCTGCCCTTTCATCCTTTCTTCATTAACATGCTCGGGCTTTAGAGCTTATTTTTGAGCTTCGCAGATTTGCCTTATCACATCAGGAGTCACAATCAACTGGTAAGATCTCACCCGAATTGGTTCCCGGTCCTCCTTCTGGCTCAGGGCATCAGCTACCACGTTAGCCTTACCCGGGTGATAATGAATCTCACACTCGTAGTCCTTTATGAGCTCCATCCATCGTCTCTGCCTCATATTAAGATCCTTCTACTTGAAGAAATACTTGAAGCTTTTATGGTCCCTGAAAATCATACATTTGACACCATATAAGTAGTGTCTCCATATCTTTAACGCAAATACCACAACAGCCAGCTCCAGATCGTGGGTAGGGTAGTTTACCTCGTGAACCTTTAACTGTCGAGATGCGTATGCTATGACTTTACCGTCATAGTCCTTTATGAGCTCCATCCATCGTCTTTGCCTCATATTAAGATCCTTCTGCTTGAAGAAATACTTGAAGCTTTTATGGTCTGTGAAAATCATACATTTGACACCATATAAGTAGTGTCTCCATATCTTTAACGCAAATACCACAGCAGCCAGCTCCAGATCGTGGGTAGGGTAGTTTACCTCGTGAACCTTTAACTGTCGAGATGCGTATGCTATGACTTTACCTCGTTGCATTAGCATGCACCCTAACCCTTGATAAGAAGCATCTGAATAGACAACCAAGTCCTCATTCCCTTCCGGTAATGTTAGCACTGGAGCTTGTGTCAATCATTTCTTTAACTCCATGAACGCATTCTCTTGTCTGTCACCCCATTCAAACTTCACATCCTTCCTCGTCAACTTGGTCAATAGCGAGGCAATCTTGGAAAAATCCTAGATGAATCTCCGGTAATAACCCGCCAATCCAAGGAAGCTTCGGATTTCAGATGGTGTTTTAGGCGAATTCCACTTTATCACCACCTCCATCTTAGCAGGATCAACCATGATTCCTTCTGGGTTAATCACATGACCCAGAAACTGCACCTCGCGTAACCAAAATATGCACTTGGAGAATTTCGCATACAACTTCTCCCTTCTTAGAGTTTCCAGCACCTCGCGGAGGTGACCGGTGTGGTCTCCCTCATTCTTCGAGTAGATCAGGATATCTTCTATGAACACTATCATGGATTTGTTGAGCATCGGTTGACAAACCCTATTCATCAAGTCCATGAATGCTGCAGGAGCATTGGTTAGACCAAACTACATCACTAGAAATTCATAATGCCCATATCGCGTCCGAAACGCAGTCTTTGGGATATTCTGTTCCTTAACCTTTAGCTGGTGATAACCCAACCGAAGATCGATCCTCGAGAACCAACTCGTACCCTACAACTGGTCGAACAAATCATCTATCCAAGGCAACGGGTATCTATTCTTCACCGTGAGCTTATTCAGCTCCCTGTGGTCTATACACATTCACATGCTACCATCCTTCTTCTCCACAAACAACACCGGAGCACCCTAAGGAGAAATGCTTGGTCTGATAAATCCTTTATCGAGAAGGTCATGTAGTTGTTCTAATAACTCATTCAGCTCTGATGGAGCGAGACGATATGGCACTTTAGCGACAGGTTGAGTTCCTGGCACAAGATCGATCTGAAACTCTATCTCCCAATCGGGTGGTATCTCTGTCAAGTCATCAGGGAACACATCCGGGAAGGCACACACCACGGGCACATCTGTCAACTCTACAGTTTCAGCTTTATCATCTTTAACATATTCCAAGAATGCTCTGTACCCTCGCCTCATAAACTTCTTAGCCTTTATCATAGAAATCATCTTCGAAACTTCACAGATCCTGTCGCCATAAATCGTGACTAGGCTACCGTCGGGCGCTTTCATCCGAATCATCTTCCTCTGACAAACTATGTTAGCCTCATAGGCGGCTAACCAGTCCATACCCAACATGACGTCAAATCCTCCTAGGGTCATAACAAACAACCTAGCAAGGAATCTATGACCTTCTAATTCTATGCTACAATCCTCTAAGGCCACAGTTATCTTAGTAGTCTTTCCAATGGCAGTCTCTACCTCAAACACATGATCTATTTCTTTGGCGTTAGCATTCATCACATCACAGAAGGTGGCAATAAAACTCTTACTTGCACAAGAATCAAACAGAACAGAAGCAAGTATGTTGTTAACTGGGAGCATACCTGACACAACATCAGGTTCCGCTCTGGCCTCCTCTCTGGTCATCGTGAAAGCCCTAGCTTTGGCCCTTGGCTTCTCAGCAGCTTTCTTTCCCGACCAACTCTTCTTCTTTGCCCCCTTAATGGGCTCATCAGTCACCACATCATCATACACTATTCCACTCAACTCCACCAAAGACTCGAAGGTCTTCGGCCCGCTTGCCGTCACATACGTCCTGACCTTTGAAGGCAAACCCTGCACATAACACTTCATTTGCCTCTCCTCAGTACTTACCAGGTGAGGCACCAACCTGGCCATCTTGTTGAAGCGAGATGTGTACTGCCTGTGGGTCATACTTCCAGCTTTAAAACCCAAAAATTCCCTTTACACCCTGTCGATCTCATTCTGAGGGCAGAACTTTCTCATCACCATCTCTTTTAGGTCATTCCACTTCAAGTTCTTGAACTCACAAGGGTCTTTAGTCTGCTTGATGGTGTTCCACCAATGAATAGCTTCGTTAACAAATGAGTGAGCTGCGAACTTCACAACCTGGTCAGCCCTACATTCACTGATCTCAATCACCGCTTCCATCTTAGACACCTACTGGAGAGTGGCAATAGCACCACCCTTGCCATCCAGAGATGGAGGATTGCACCCCTTGAAGATGCGATAAGAACACCCTTTGGCCAAATCCCCATCAGTTTCATCCCCCTCGTCCTTCCCATCCTTCCCTGAGCCTTCCCTGGTACCTTCACTATCTTTCTTGCTAGCTTTGTTCTTTGCCTCCAATATCCACTCCTTAGTTACCTCCTTCATGGCCTTAGTCATGATTGAAGGCATGATGTCCTAAAGGATCTTGTGGACCTCTTTGGCGATAGCCTCCCTGAAAACAGACTCCAAGGTAATCCTTTCTTCAGAGTGATTAGAGTTTTCCTCATTAGTAGTGTGAACAGAGTCCACAGGCACCTCTTCAGTTGTCTGCTTTTGGTTCCTGGTGACTGGTGGTCTACCCCTGCCACCACGAGCACCTCCTCGAGTAGCTTTTCTTCCAGCCATAGCTTGCTATAATATGCAAAAGACTAACATTATCATTCCAGGTAATAGTTCAGATCATGTTAAGTAAGGTAAGTTTCTAATGACAGTGGCCAGTTTTAATTAACTACTTACTTTACTCTTCATGTCCTAAACGTTTCCTATCCTGAGTCACATCAGCTCTCAATCTCACTAATAGCACAATAACCCCAAGGAACCTCTAACAGTCGTAACCTTCCCGGCATGGAACTACTGGCACTGGCATCCCTTAATCGATCCCATTCTCAGTTCGAGTCTAGACATCGGGGGGTCTAAATCTCTCAAACTATGGTTCTGATACCAACTTGTAAGGCCCCGTTCTGGGAAACCCCACAGTTGGATTTGGACATCAGAAACACAAGTTCTCGAACATCAAATTTCATTAATATACGTAGTGGAACGTACAGAATTTTAATCGTTTAACATTTACATCAAAAGATCACTTTAGCTATCTAACTAAAGCTCTATGCAGGGATGCCGGTCTTGATCATGTGCCAGGTAGCTCTCTCCTATCCATGCCAAGCTCACCCCTAAAAATGTTAGCATACCTGTCAATCTAATATGCATACAAAAAACAGCGACACTGAGTGAGCTCTAGGTTTACTTTAGCAAAACTATAACATACATTAACATCATAAAAACTTTAACCTCGTTCATCATCAACATCGTCATCGAACTCGTTCGATAACCAAACTTTAACATTAGCTTCCCTTTATCGTTTTCTTTATCATTACGTTACCCTTACATTAACAATTACTAGCATTGCACTACCCATACTTTATCTTTTTACTTTAGCTTAATCGTTTACTTTAACTTTGGAACTTAGCACGAAGCTTAGTTCCTTTACTAGGTGAGAACACAACAATGTCATTTCTCCTTTAGCTGCACAGTCATACCCAAAGTATACCCCTATGTGAGCACATCGACGTGTAGCTCCTATGCGAGAATGCACCAAGCATGTCTCCTTTAACGGCATGGGCATACCCAAAGTATACCCCTATGTGAGCACACCGACGTGTAGCTCCTATGCGAGAATGCACCAAGCATATCTCCTTTAATGGCATGGGCATACCTAAAGTATACCCCTATATGAGCACACCGACGTGTAGCTCCTATACGAGAATGCACCAAGCATATTTCCTTTAACGACACGGGCATACCCAAAGTATACCCCTATGTGAGCACACCGTCGTGTCGCTCCTATGCGAGAATGCACCAAGCATATCTCCTTTAACGGCACGGGCATACCCAAAGTATACCCCTATGTGAGCACACCAACATGTAGCTCCTATGCGAGAATGCACCAAGCATATCTCCTTTAACGGCATGGGCATACCCAAAGTATACCCCTATGTGAGCACACCGACGTGTAGCTCCTATGCGAGAATGCACCAAGCATATCTCCTTTAACGGCACGGGCATACCCAAAGTATACCCCTATGTGAGCACACCGACGTGTAGCTCCTATACGAGAATGCACGAATACAATTCTCCTATCAGTTGCTTGCAAGACTTCTTTAGCGCTTTAACGTTTTCACAGCTGTGCTTTATCGGGTAACAGGGTAACTGTTCTTTAGCATTTCACATGTGAATTATCATCGTTCTTTAGCCTTTAACTAACATGATATATATATATATATATATATATATATATATATATATATATATATATATATATATATATATATATATATAATATCCACATACGTACGTTAATTCTTTAGCATTAAGTTCATTATTTAGTCATTATTAACGCACGCTTACGGGGTAACATAACATGTAACAGTCTGAAGTTTTCGCGCGAGAACCCTTTTTCACGTGAGAACTTCTCACTTCGGGCGACAACTCCTCCTTAGCACGAGAACATCATCATTCACGTTAGAACATCATCATTCACGCGAGAACTTTCAAAAGATAACCGTTAGCAGCCAAAATCACATTTCGTGCGAGAACTTACTTCTCGCGCGACAACTTTTTACTGTACACAACTTTATCCACAAGTTATCGCTCTTTTAACCATTTTAACACCCAAAACATGCAATAACAGTTATAAACATCACTCTTTTACAAAACATTCGTTTAGGTATGCATATTAGCCCCAAATCATGATAAAACACGTAAAAGAGGGGTCTAGAACTCACCTTACGATATCTTTGCACACGAATAACACAAAACCGAGAGTGTTTCGAGCCAAAAGCTACATAATTATTGTGCAATATCATTACATTCGGTTCATACATGCATAAATACATCGAATATCACCGAATACATACCTTAGACACCACCTAGCACTAACTCCTTTCTTCACAAGCACAACAGCAGGACTTTTCGCATGAAGTAGAGAAGATTGGGTGCATGGGCTTATCTATAGTGTCTCTCTCTCCTCACAGCTGTTCTCACACGAAAACTTCTATTTGCGTGAAAACTGCCCCTACGCGAGAACTTTATAACTCGCGCAAGAACTCTTTTTCTCGCTCGAGAACTTCGCCTTTAATCGAAAATTCAAAGCGTTACAAGTTGCTTTCATATCCACCTACACCTCCTCAGCATCAGTGACTATCTGCCAACTATTATGCATAGAAAATCAGCAATGCTGAGTGAGTTCTAGTTTTATAATAAAATACTTTACGTTCATTAAAGCTATTGCCTTTTTCGTATGTGAGCACACATCAATACGTACATATCAATATGTTCATTTCGTTATCATTTGTCATCATTTCGTTTCTTACGTTTATTCATCATTATCTTTCACTGTAATTAGGGCTGCAAATGAACCGAACGTTCAGCAACCAGTTCATGAACCATTCGGCAGGAAGTTCGTGTATGTTTGTTCATTTAGTAAATAAATGAACATGAACAAAAAAAATTTGTTTGTTTTGTCAAACGAACAAGCATGAACACAAGCCCCGTTCGTTCATTTATGTTCGTGAACGTTTGATATGTGTTCGTTTATGTTCGTTAATGTCCATTCGTGAGCGTTTGATTATGTGTTCGTTTATATTCATTTATGTTCTTTATTATAACAATTATATCAATTATCTTTTTATATTTATGTTAAGTACTTACTTATTTTTGGTGGATTTTATGTAATGTTTTGTGATTATTATTCTAAAACAAATATATGATCATTTGTACTCGTTTATGTTCATTAACTTCTTTATGTTCGTCATGTTCATGAAAATTTGTTTGTGTTCATTCGCGTTCGATAAGTGTTCGTGAACAGTTCATGAACATGTTCAGTTTCTTAATGAACAAACAACAAGAAATCTTGTTTTATAAGTGTTCATGAACAGATAATGAACACTTTTTTTTCTTAATGCACGAACATGAACAAGGCCATGTTCGTGTTTGTTAGGTTCATTTGCAGCCCTAACTGTAATGGATCAATACCTTGTGTTAGACCACCAACATTATGCACGAAGTTGGAACTGTGTCGAGGCTTAATAATAAACCCCCAAACATTGTGCATGTAGCTGACTACAATATCGAGGTAAAGCGACAAGGATCCCGTATCGTTCATGGTCAATATCAAGGATTGAACCCCTGAAGCACATCCTCATGGGCTAGCTAAGCTGCATTTTAGTTGAGCTAACAACAATATGGTTGTGCACCTCCATTCATTTTGCTTGCAAGACTTTCATTCATTCATTTTCTTCCGGTTTTCATTACCATTATCTTTCACTTTCATTAAATAAGACTTTACTCATAGTAGTTCATAGCATACCAATTAAAGATTCTTCGTAAAACTTTATCATTTGAAAGTAGTTAAAACATGACAATGATAACACATAAACCATACAAGTCATGCGAGAACCATGCCCACACGACATCATACCTATCGCACGAGAATATCAACTAAACCAACCATTGCATGACAATTGAGAAACAACTGATTAATAGGTTCATCTAGGGTTTACTTTCTGAGATGAGGGTGTTCATCAAATCTAAATCCCCTAAAATATTTATAGAAACAGTTGAAGCCGGCGCTATCATAGCTGCCGGAATGTTGCGACGACAAGCTGAATCTCCTGCATCAAAAAGAAAATGGGAAGAAGGAAAAGATAAAAACATGGAACAACAACTTCAAGAAACCTTGAGAAATTTCTCAATGTAAATTTTGTTAGAAGTACCATTTTGGGTCTTGTAAAGCACGACCTTGCCTAGATTGCAAGAAAACATGACACTCCTTTCATGAATGCCAAGATGTTTTGAGTGTGATTAACTGGACAACACGAGACAAAACTGCCCAAAGCTGCAAAAGGACAACAACCAACAAATAGCCAAGCCCAAAGGTCATGCATTCATCCTTCCCACCAAGGAAGCTAAGAACATTCTAGATGTCATCATAGGTATGTATCTTGTAAATAATAATATGCACGTGTGTGATTTGATACCAGTTCCAATAGAAGTTTATTGTCAAGTGCATTTAGACCTTAATTGACTAATGGATGTCAAAAAAAGATAGTGACATTTTTATGAATTGTATCATAAGCTTAAATAATCATGAAATTCTTATTAACCTAATGCTAATGAAACTTAGAGAGTTTGATATAGTCACATGAATGTTCTCGTTGGAATCGTATCACGCGCAAATTATGTCTGATAAAAAGATAATCCAACTCCGATAACCCAATGGAAAACGGTTAACCATATTAGGAGATCGTACTAACAAGGTTAAAAACATTACTATGATAGCACAATCACAAAATTGTCTAAGAAAAGGGTGTATTGCATATTTGGCTTATGTTGTAAACACCACCGAGAATAAGAAGATTAAAGATGTGGTAGTACTATGGGAATACCCTAAGGTATTGTAGATGAACTTTCAGGACTACCACTTGATAGACAAGTTGAACTTTAGATTGACTTACTACTCGGGACGACACCAACTGCCAAGTTTCCATACAGACTTGCCCTGATAGAAATGCAAGATCTCAAGAAGCAGCCACAAAAACTACTTCATAAGGGGTTTATTCAGCCAAGCTCTTCGCCCTAGGAGCGCCCATCCTGTTCTTTAACAAGAAAGACATGATGATGCATATGTGCATCGATTATAAAGACTTGAATAAAGTCACTATAAAGAATTAGTATGCTTTACTAAGGATCGATAATTTATTTGATCAATTGCAAGGAGCGAATTATTTTTCAAAAATAGACTTGCGATCTGGATATCAGGTGAAGGTAACAATAGAAGATCTACCTAAGACCGCTTTCAAGACTAGGTACGGTCATTATGAATTCTTGGTAATGCCTTTTGAAATTACCAACGAACCTGCATTATTTATGGACCTCATGAATAGGCTTTGTAAATCTTATCTTGACAAGTTTGTGATAGTCTTTATCAATAACATCTTGATCTACTCTAAGAACAAGGTAGATCATGAACAACACCCTAGAGTAGTCCTTGAATTATTTAAGAAATAAAAACTTTATGCAAAGTTCTCTAAGTGTGAGTTTTGAATACTTGAAGTTCATCCTAGGCCACGTAATCAATGAACAAGGTATACAGGTTGATCCTACAAATATTGAGGCCATCAAGAAATGGGAAGTGTCAAAGAATCCTACTAAAATCAGAAGATTTCTTTGGTTAGTAGGATACTATAGAAGATTTATTCAAGACTTCTCTAGGATTACTACGCTACTAACGCTTACTCAGAAAGCCTCAAAATTTAATTGGGGACTTAAACAAGAAGAAGCTTTTAACACATTAAACAAAAATTGTGTAGCGCCACAATACTATCACTTCCCAAAAGAACTGGAGATTTTGTTATCTATTATGATGCGTCTTATTATGTTGTGGGATGTGTATTCATGCAAAGAGGTAAAGTAATTGCCTCTGCATCTCGATAATTGAAGAATCACTAACGAAACTACATGGCTGATGATTTAGAACTTGGTGTCATAGTATTTACGCTTAAAATTTGGAGACATTATATTTATGGAACAAGATGTACTACTTATTTTGACCATAAAATTTTGAAACACATATTCGAGTAGAAAGAGCTTAATATGCATCAAAGATGCTGATGAATTTATTAAGTGATTATGACTATGAGATCCAATACCATCCAAGTAAGACTAATATAGTAGCTAATGCATTAAGTAGAAAGGAGAAGCCCCAACCAATAACAATTCATGAATCTAGAACTAGTCTCTTGGAACAGATCAAGAATGTATAACAAGAAGCTATAAGTAAGACTCAAGTGAAGGAAAGAATGCTTGGGAGACTAAACTTGTTGATAGGAAGAAATGATGATATCCTAAAATTTAACAATAGAATATGGGTTCCTATTTTTAGAGGACTACAAGATATAATCTTAGATGAAGCCCACAAGTCTAAGTATTCTATCCATCCCAGTAGTGATAAGAGGTACTAAGATCTAAGGAATGACTATTGGTGGCCGGGCAGGAATAATCTTGTGACATCCCGTGTTTCCAGGTTAATATCCGTACGTTAATAAAATGTGTTAACTTAATTAGGTACATTATAAGACTTAAGTTTATGATAATTAAGGTCATCTTAGGTTTAGCAAATCCCTTTCTTCAAAAATTTTTATAATTGGTAATTTTGAGAATTACCACGTCGTGTTACGATAAAAGCTTTTAACGAGCGTTGGTGACAACTAGGTTAATTAAATATTGTCAATATATTTTGATTTTTATAATTTAATGCATTATAAGTGAAAATATTATTAGTCATAAAAAATAATAATTATTATCGCTAACCTTGATCGCGTAAAATTTAGACTTTTTAAATATTGCCTTGATGCAATATACAGTCTGTTGCATGCTGTGTTAATCTATGTAAAAATTATTATTTTGACTATTAATCATTATTATTAGTTTTTTGAACCCTTGGAAAGCCTCAAATTAATATTTTAATTTTATAGAAAATTTTCGTGTAAAAACCCGAACGTTTAAAATTTTTACAAAAAAAAAATTAACGAGACCGACACCCGTCTTACACCAAGTGGCATCCCACTTGGGGACCCAGCAGATAATTCATTAACTTAATCAAATGATTAGCTCAAATTAATCACACTTAATCATTTCTATATAACCCAACTGAACAGTCCATCTTTTACAAACACTCAACCACACTTTCTCTCACTACTCTCACTCTATCCTCTCCTACCCTCACCTTCGGCTGAAACCACCACCACCACACCCTCACCACTGACCATACAAGCTTAATAAAGCTTCAAACTAGTTGATTTCAAAGATCCCTTAGTGAGTTTGGTGCAAGAATTTGCAAAAAAATCCAACTCCTGGGAGAAGAAATCATCCATATTTCTTGAAGTTGTTCATCCTAGGGTAAGGATGTTTTCTTTAAAAATCTCTTGCAACTTGACAAAAGAATGAATGTTACAAGCTTTGTTCACCAAAAACTAGATTTTATTGAAATCCAAGGTTGCAACAATAGTTTTTAAACAAGAAAAATGGGTTTTAAAAGAAGGTATATGTGTGTGTGAACTGTGTATGTGTGTCTGATGTTGATGATTTTGAAATTTCATTTACATTTATGTTTGATTTTGACATGCAAGATGATCAAGCTTTAATTTGTATTTATGAACATCATAATAAACCCATCTCCAAAGGAGTTTATCAAAAATGATGGAAGTGGGTTATACATGTATGTATGTATGGGTGATGTTCTTGAGCTCATCTTCTTTTTGGATTTCAAAAATGATTGAAATGATACATTAAATGTGGTGATCATGATCTGAAATCTCTTAGGGTTTTCAAGTGTATTTTGATATAATGAAAACTAAGAACACAAGTTAAAGGTTGATCATTTGGGTATATATGTATGTATGTATCGTATATATGTAATGTCTGTATGAATGAAGTTTTTGATCTTGATGTGCTATTGATTTATGAGTTTTGAAATGATTCAAATGATCCATGTAAATGGTGATCATGATCTGGAAGGTTTGAGATTTTTATTAATTTTTGACATAAAGAAAAAGGTAAAAACAAAGTTAGTGAAAATGGTAATCAAGTGTTGATTAGACATGACCAATGGTAATGATTATACAACTTAAACACCATCAAAACAAGGATCTTCTCAAATCTGGAAAAATAAGATCAAATCATATTGGTAATAACTTAGAAATAAGTAATCTTACTGGAAATAATGATTTTGATGATTGGGTTTAATCACGTAAACGTTTTACGTTTCAAAACACGTTAAAAACGGTGTTTTTTAGGTCAAAAACGAGTGTTTTTGCACAAGTCCGATTCTAAACAAAAAATAATTTTGTGTTTTAAGTTAAATACTCATGTTATTAAGTATGTAAGAAATCCATAACGTGCATACTCATCGGTGTTAATTTTATACGCGCAAAAAAGCCGAAAACCGATAATTTGGGACTGTTTTGAGACTACTTTTAATCAAAAAATTTCAAAATATTTTAAGCACTGCCTATCACCCATTGATAGATGGATAGAGTGAACAGACTATTCAGACGTGTGAAGACATGCTTCAAGCACGTGTAATCGATTTTGGCGGTAATTTGGATAATCATATGCCACTCATCGAATTCGCTTACAACAATAGTTATCACGCAAACACCAAAGTAGCACTTTATGAAGCTTTATACGGGTGAAAGTGCCGAACTCTTATATGCTAGACAGAAGTAGGTAAAAGTCAACTATCTGGACTAGAAGTCATTATCGAGACTGAAGAGGAGATTCAGTGAATCAAAGAGATGAGAAGTGCTCAAGATAGATAGAAAAGTTACACATATGAGAGAAGTAAACCCTTAGAGTTTCAAATAGGGGAAAAGGTGATGCTAAAGGTATCACCTCTAAAAGTGGTGATCTGATTTGAAAATAAAGGAAAGCTTAAACCCCGTCACATTGGATCATTTGATATAACAGCCAAAGTAGGACTAGTGGCATATCAACTAAAATTTCCCGAGCAACTAGCAGATATACATAATACTTCTCACGTCCTCTTTTTTAAGAAAATGTTGAGTAGATGAAGCAAAATAAATACCATCTGAAGATATGCACAATAATGAAAAGCTAAACTTAATCGACGAACCACTATTTATCGAAAACCGATAGATTAAAACGTTGCATAGAAAAGAAGTTCCATTAGTGAAGATTAAGTGGAATGCACGACATGGGCCCGAGTATACATGGGAATTGGAAAATGAAATGAAAAAAAAGTACCCTCGCATCTTTTAGTAAAGCTAAACTTTTAGGATGGAAGTTTTGTAAGGAGGGGAGGATGTAATACCTCAAACCTTAGTGTAATAGTTTTAAATACATGAAATATAAAATTTCCTTCCATAAATTGTCTTATGAGTAAGTAACGAGTAAGGTGACTATTTGAAAGATGAGTTGTGAGGTCGAGAGTTTATTATTTTTAAGAAAACATCAAATAATAATAAAATATATTATAGTTGACCTTACTCCATTTTTAGCGAAACTCAGGTCGACTCATAGAGAAAAATGAGCTCATCCTAACGACGTATTCAAAATTTATAGAATGTTATATTTTAAAAGTTATGAGAGAAAAATGAATGAAGTAGCTGATTTAATTATAAGCAAGCAAGCAGCCTAGCTATTAATAAGTAAGCAAGCAGCCAGGCTGCTCACATTCATCTTAAGAAGCAAAGAATTCAGCTGCCTACTTGCTTGCTATAAATAGAAGCTTATAGAGTTCCTTTAGAATATAAGTTTTCTTAATTACGCTCTATTATAAAGAGAATCTCGAGTACTCAACACCCCTGTCATTTTTGAAGCTCGAGTAGGAACACGAGTAGGGAGACTCTACATCACTTGCCGTAGATAGTCTTAAGACACGTTCTCGTTTAAGTTATGTCAAGTTAATTATTATTTATTTTAGTAATACTATTAGGAGTAGTGTTAGCATAGCATTATTATTTTTAGGTGTTAGGGTTACCGTTAGGACAGGGTTTTAGGTAGCATAGCCTTAGTTAGGCATGCTCTGATCACCCATGCTTAAACAAGGCAATGTTAGCTAATATTCAACCATGATAGTGACTAGTTAGTTGTACCATTACCTAACCTAGGATTACTTAAATTGTATTACGACCTTGAGATATCACTAGATTGTACGAAGAACTATTATCAACTGTTGAGCAATTGTTAAACGTGTGATTTATCATGTTTATTCATAAAACGGTGAATATATACTCGTTCTGTTTAAACTGGTAAAGATAGTAGAATGCTATTATGTGCAATTATCAATAGGGGTATGTTTTGATACTTATATGCTTAATGGGATGTCTTGAAATGACTAAAAAGAGGATAGGGTTCCTAATATGCATCACGACACCACCATACCTGTCACACCTCAAAATCCGCGTGCGGGGTTTTACCGCGAGGCGCGTGACATACCAGGATCTCAGTCATTAGTTACCAAGACGACTCTATATGATTAATAAACAAAACCAGAGTTAACGTTTAAAATACTGCGGAAGCGTTTTTAAAACTAGAAAACCCAAAACAAGTAGTATGTAAAGAGAATGCGCAAAACATACGCGCCCCAAACACAAATGTTTAATAGGAAAAATAAACCCAAATGTGTAAACAAACAATGTAGACAACTCAACGATGCTGGTGTGCGTGCTCCTAGGCAACTGGCAACCTTAACCTGAGAATAGCATACTAAACAAGTCAACACATGGTTGGTGAGTTCAAGAGTTTGCGTTAAAATATAAACCAATCAACAGTTTCCAGAGCATAAGTAGTGTATTGCAATAGATAGCTAGTCTATTAACATAAAAATATTAATCATAGTGATTTCGCGATCGAAGCTGACTGTGTTACGTTTGTTGCCTCCCGTCACGACTTACCGTGTCGTGACGAATATGTGTTGGGACAAAATTGCACCCGTTTGACCTCGAGTCGCACAGGTGGGGCTCGTCAGACCCAGTAGTACTACCCAAAATTTCCCCGCTATTCAATATTAACAATCCGAAAGTGTGAGGACTTTCCATGGTAAACAACACTATATCAATATTATACACACTCATATATAAAAGCGTTTGTGATCAACAGTATGCTATCTCCCCCAAAAGAGATTATGTAAAATAAGTGGGGCAAGAACTCACCTGATGCGCGCAAGAATTAACCTAGAGCTTAACTTGAAAGAAAGAGGGAAAGACAACCTTCAAAGGTCACCTAGAACACAAGAGTACATAAGTACGTGTACACAGAATCAATATGAAACCCTAAGTGCTCTACAAACCAAGGAACTCAAGGTTTTAGAAAGACAAGACGCATTTGACCCAGTTGACCCGTTTGACCCGTTGGTGACATTATAGGTGATAATTCGTTAATACTAACACAACAGTATGTCATACATGATCAACATACAACTTGATTACATATAACACATCATTAACCACATGTACTACCTAGATCATCATACAACCAATTATCATACAAGTCATGCGAATCACAACAGGCCAAAACAGGTAACAAACCAAATCAACATCCCTATAACCTAAACAACACATTTCATCACCTTAGAAACCATCCATGAACACACTAGCATGATCCTAATATCCCAAACATGCTCAAATCATCCAATTCAAGGATTTGCACAATTAAAGTTTCCCTTTTGGGAAAGTTCATCCCAAATTCATCAAACTCACACAACATTCATGAATTCATCAATTATATACCAATTCAAGTCCATGACAACATTTAAACATGATCAACAACACCTAATCATCATGATTCATCAACTTTCATACCCAAAAGTTACTATCTTTAGTAAGTTATGAACTACAACATGCATTCTTGAATTCCTAACATTCATATCAACCATCTAGCATCTAAACATCATTACAAACACATCCATAACATTCATACATCAACCAATCATCAATTCATGCAAAATAAAGTTACTATTATTAGTAACCTATGAACAATGTATCAAAATCATAGCTTTCTTGCATAATCGACGTTAACTAGCATATATACAATCCAACTAACATAATAACACTAACCAACATCAACAAATCGATCCCCAATTGCAAGTTTCGAATTAGGGTTTCGGCCCTAATGTAATTTCCATAAAAACTTGTAAAAATCCAACCTTTATTGCATACTTGACGTTAATTAACATGTAATCTATCTAGTAAACACATTAACAACAACAAACAAGCATCAATCGACCATCAATTGCAGAATTCGCATGGAACTTTCGGCCAATCATGAACAATCATCAAATCATACAAAAATCTAACCTTTAGATGCGTAATAGTTTGCAATTGAAGGTTCTAACTTGTTGTATGCCTTGAAATCGATCCAAATTCGAATGTGAATGCTTGTTCTTGGCTGAATTCGCGATGGTGAGGGTGAGGGGATGCAAGTCGCGGCCGAATGGGTTAGGGGATTAGGGTTTGTTTTTGATTTTGTAACTTAATTAATCATATTTACCCTTTTAACCCTTATAATATGTATTTTATAAAGATTAGGCTTTTTGAATAGTTTTTAAATAGTTTTTAACTACTAAACACAATTATTATTAATCACTAATAACAATCATGCATAATTCCCATTTATCACAAAACACACGAAATAAATATGCACGTTTTCACGTTACGCGATAAAATTACAGTTAACATTTAAATCACATAAGCATAACTTAATAATCACATTGTTAACTTAATTATCATCAATTTAACATTACTGGTTATTGTTAAGTCACCAACGTTCAACGACAACTAGTGTGTGTGCTCCCGACACGTGTATGCAAGACTTAACGGAACAAACGGAGTTTGGTAACGGAAAATTACCGGATGTCACTTTATCCCCATGTTGAAAGAATTTTCGTCCCGAAAATTGCATTACATGGTGAGTGTTCCATCACTGGTCTACTGCATTGGCACAAGGAAATCGAAATCGTGTGAGTTTTGGATGAGTTGTCACATCATCCCCATGTTGAAAGAAATTTCGTCCCGAAATTTAATCAGTACCTTCGCCGGCTAGCATCGTCCTTTCGAATAGCTGAGGGTACTTAAGCTTCATTTGGTCTTCACGTTCCCACGTGAATTCTGGTCCACGTCTCGAGTTCCATCGAACTTTGACAATGGGTATCTTGCTTTGCTTAAGTGTCTTCACCTCACGATCCATCACTTCGACAGGTTCCTCAATGAAACGTAATTGTTCATCTACTTGAACTTCTTCCAGTGGTACGACCATCGTTTCATCCGTTAAACATTTCTTTAGATTTGAAACATGGAATACATCATGGATTCCACTCAATGAATCAGGTAAGGCTAGTCGATAGGCTACTGGACCAATTCTTTCCACTATCTCAAATGGTCCAACGTATCTCGGATTTAGCTTTCCTCACTTACCAAACCGAACTACGCCTTTCCACGGTGAGACTTTTAATAAAACCTTGTCACCTGTCTGAAATTCCAGTTTTCGTCGTTTGTCAGCATAGCTTTTCTGTCTGTCTCGCGCTGCGGCCATGCGGTTTCTTATCTGAACAATCTTCTCAGTTGTCTCGTGTACTAACTCGGGACCCGTTAATTGACTATCACCAATTTCAGCCCAGCAAACTGGCGATCTACACTTTCTCCCATATAAAGCTTCAAAAGGTGCTGCCTTTATACTAGTGTGATAACTGTTATTGTAAGAAAATTCCACCAATGGTAGGTGAACTTCCCAGTTATTCCCGAAGTCAATCACACAAGCACGTAACATGTCCTCCAAAGTCTGTATAGTACGCTCGCTTTGACCATCAGTCTGTGGATGATAAGCAGTACTCATATCCAATCGTGTACCTAGAGCTTTCTGCAACGACTGCCAGAAGTGTGATGTGAAACGAGAATCGCGATCAGAAATAATTGAGATCGGTACTCCATGCCTCGAAACGATCTCCTTCAGATAAAGTCGGGTTAACTTCTCCATCTTATCTGTTTCCTTTATCGCTAGGAAATGAGCAATTTTGTTAATCGATCCACGATAACCCATATTGTATCACAACCCGTAGAAGTGCGAGGTAACTTAGTAATAAAATCCATTGATATTTGATCCCACTTCCACATAGGGATCTCGGGTTGTTGTAGTAGACCAGATGGTTTCTGATACTCCACTTTCACCTTCGAGCAGGTCAGACACTTACTCACATAAGTAGCTACATCTGCTTTCATGTTAGGCCACCAATAGTGCGCCTTCAAATCGTGGTACATCTTGTCAGATCCAGGATGTATAGAATACTTGGACTTATGAGCCTCACTCATGACCAAATCTCTCAGATTTCCATGTAGAGGTACCCATAGTCTATCCATGAAGTAACGAATCCCATCCGCTTTTACTTCTAATTGCTTTTCCATTCCTCGTAACCCTTCTAAACTCATGTTTTCTACCTTCAGAGCTTCAGTTTGAGCATCACGGATTTGTTCAGGTAATTGCGTACTAATCGTTAGTTGCAGAGCTCGCACACGTCGAGGTTTAGCAGTCTCTTTTCTACTCAACGCATCAGCAACTACATTTGCTTTCCCCGGCTGGTACTTAATAGCACAATCATAGTCGTTTAACAATTCCACCCAGCGTCTTTGCATCATGTTCAACTCCTTTTGCTCAAAGATGTGCTGAAGACTCTTGTGATCGGTGTAGATGGTGCATTTGGTACCGTACAAGTAATGTCTCCAGATTTTTAAGGCAAAAACTACCGCACCCAGTTCCAAGTCATGGGTTGTATAGTTCTTCTCATGAATCTTCAATTGTCTAGAGGCGTAAGCTATCACTTTATCCCGCTGCATCAAGACACATCCAAGTCCTTGAATAGACGCATCGCAGTAGACTACGAAGTCATCACTACCATCCGGTAACGCTAATATTGGTGCGCTACACAATTTATGTTTCAGCAACTGAAAAGCAGATTCCTGACTCTCACCCCATTTGTATGTGTTCCTTTGTGAGTCAAGGCTGTGAGAGGTTGTGCAATCTTAGAGAATCCTTCAATGAATCGCCGATAATATCCCGCTAATCAAGGAATTGTCGTATCTCACTTGGGGTCTTAGGAACAGACCAATTCTTTATCGCTTCAATCTTAGCAGGATCAACATGTATTCCCTTCTCGTTGACAATATGACCCAAGAATTGTACCTCACGTATCCAGAAATCACACTTAGAAAACTTTGCGTACAGTTTTTCCTTTCTAAGTAATTCTAAGATTAAACGTAAGTGCTTCTCATGTTCTTCCTCGGTCCTTGAGTATATCAGTATGTCATCAATAAAGACGATAACAAACTGATCAAGATAGGGTTTGCACACGCGATTCATGAGGTCCATGAATACTGCTGGTGCATTCGTCAACCCAAATGGCATGACCAAAAATTCATAGTGACCATATCGTGTACGGAAAGCAGTCTTCGAGATGTCCTCTTCTCGAACTCTCAGCTGATGATACCCAGACCTCAGATCAATCTTAGAGTAATAGCTTGATCCTTGTAGTTGATCAAACAAATCATCGATACGAGGTAACGGATATCTATTCTTGATAGTAACCTTGTTCAGTTCCCTATAGTCAATGCACATTCGAAATGTACCATCCTTCTTCTTCACAAATAGAACTAGCGCTCCCCAGGGCGACGAACTCGGTCGGATGAACCCTTTATCCAACAACTCTTGTAGTTGAGCGGATAATTCCTGCAGTTCGTTCGGAGCTAATCGGTACGGTGCTCTCGCAATTGGAGCGGCTCCTGGAGTCAACTCAATCTGAAATTCAACTTGACGATGAGGCGGTAATCCAGGAAGGTCTTCCGGAAACACCTCACGAAACTCACGAACTACGGGAATATCCTCTATCTTCTTTTCCTCAGTCTGTTTATCTGTGACGAGTGCCAATATGGCTAGTCGACCCTTTCGTAACAACTTTTGTGCCTTCATGAACGAAATGATGCCTATCACCGCACCACTCCTATCACCTCTGACCGTAAGGACTTCTTCACCAATGGGAATCCGTATGATCTTCTCGTGGCATATGACTTCTGCTTGTTTATCGGAAAGCCAATCCATGCCTACTACCACGTCAAAGCTTCCTAACGTAACAGGCATGAGATCTATGGTGAATGTATGACCAGCAAGCTCTATCTTGCAGTCTCTAAGAATATGCGTTACGTGAATCTGTGTGTCGTTAGCTAACTCCACGGTGTATTTAGATTCTAAGGCTGAGGGCATATCACTTAAAAGACTACAGAACCTAGTGGACACGAAACTTCTATCGGCTCCGGTATCGAATAATACAGTAGCAAAACGACCATTAACCGAAAATTTACCAGTTACTGTTGTAGGATCGTTTAGAGCCTCACCTGAGCCAATGACGAAGGCTCTTCCTTTGGCTCCATTATTGTTTCCACCATTGTTGTTGCCATTACCATTGTTGTTGTTATTGTTGTTGCCATTGTTATTATTGTTGTTGTTCCCATTGTTGTTGTTACCATTACCATTCCTCTTAAGCTGGGGACAGTTGCGTCTGTAATGGCCTTCTTTTCCACACTCAAAACAACCTTTCAGAGTTTCTTGTGATTGTTGAGGCTTCTTCATCAGTTCACCCCGACAGTCTTTGGCTGCATGACCAATCTTCCCACATTGTTGACACTTGTAGTTATCACATCGACCCACATGGTGGTAGTTACACCGGTTGGACTTCGGCAGTCTTCCACCATACCCACCGGGCCCTTGATTTGAGTGGGTCGCCTGGTTGAAGCTTCGGTTGTTATCAAACTTCCGTTGCTGTTGCTGACTTTGCTGCTGTTGTTGAGGTTGAGATTGGCTACTGGATGACGATCCCTTGTTGCTTGAACCATCCCACTTGCGTTTCTGGTCGGGCACGCTTGCCACCGCACCCCGTTTGGGTAACCTTCCTTGCTCAACTGCCTGATCAGTCAGCCTGTGGGCTGTTCGGATAGCTTGTTGTATGGTAGTGGGGTTAGAAGCAGTTACCATACTTTGAATTTCGGGCACCAATCCCCGTATATAATGCTCCACCCTCTTGTGCATTTCATTCACCATCCCTGGGCATAAAGTGGCTAACTCATGAGTACGAGTCGTGTAGGCTTCAATTTCTGAGCCTTGCATTTTGAGTTGCCAGAACTCAATCTCCAGTTTCTGCACTTCATTCCGGGGGCAATATTCTTCAGTCATGATTTCTTTAAACTCATCCCAAGGTAGTTCATTGGCCACGGCTTGACCCAGCATTTGTACCTGGGCATTCCACCAGGAAAGTGCTACGCCTTCTAATGTCCCGGTGGCATACTTCACCTGATCAGCAGGCGGGCAGTTGCATTTCGCGAAGATAGACTCTGTCTTCTCAAACCACCTTACAAGCCCTACAGCTCCTTTCGTCCCGCTGTAGGTATGGGGTTTACAGTCCATGAAGGACTTGTAGGTACATGGTGGTGGTTCTGTTTTGACAACCCAAACATTAGTCAATATCCTAACAAATAACTAGGATAATCAGTTTAACCTCTTGTTATCATTTACCTGCTGGTTGTCCCGGTTAGGCAGCAGCCACTGCCGCCTGAACATGTTCATTAATTAATGCCGCCAATTCCGCAGGCGTCATGTTTATGGCTCCGGATCCACGGCCTCCGGCGCCACGTCCACGACCACGCCCACGTCCTCGTCCACGTGCGTCCATATTTCACTTTAAAATTCACAATTACAATAATGAGTAACATCCAACACATTAATCTCATCAAGGTACAGTAAACAATAAGAAATAATGCATTCACCACAACCACAACATTTATAACAGAAATAATAATCAAAGATAAATAATTTGCAATTGAGTCACAAAATATTCCATCAATGTCAAAATTTAAGTTTGTTAGTTGGGTGGGAAACAACCCTTCCCACATAGGTTTCAAAGAAAAGAAACACTACATAGTCCAAGTCATTTAAAAGGTAGGATCAGTCCAGTACGTCAGATCCGTCACTGTCCTCATCCATCTCTACTGGTTCTTCTTCGGGGGCTTCCTCGGGTTCTTCTTCTGGGTCTTCCTAATCAGGGTCCACCAAAGGTGCAGGGGCTTCAGCAATCTGGAGTGCTGCTAGCTGTGCCTCCAAATAAGCAAACCTATCATCAACCACTATGTTATGGTGATCTTGTGCGTCCATACGCTCACTAAGTGTTACCACGTTGCCTGCCAGCGTATGATGTCCACCAATGGCCATCGAAAGTCGCTCCTGAAGCGTATCTACCTGGTAACGCAGCTGACGCATCTCAGATCGTAATGCAGAGTTCTCATCAGTGAGTCCTCTAATCCGCTGTCGCTCTATGTCCAGTGTGGCTACCAAAGCTGCAAATGCCTGCTCCAGAGGGATGCTCAAGGTAGGAAGTGTAGGCAAAGTAGAGGTGGTTGATGACCTATTCCTAGGTCGTGTAGGTGCTACTGGTGGTACGCGTTCTCTATAAGCCATACGGTTTATGTAAGTGGGGTAAAAATCCCAGTTACGCGGAGGATCGAGCTCAGGAGGTATGAAAGGCTGATCCCAGTCTATCTCACTAGGAGGATAAGGATGTCGAGGACAGTTAAATCCCCTATCCGGTACGGGAGAAGTAGGAGGTGACTCAGATCGTGCAGGTCTCTTGCCTAAATTTCTGGACGTCGATGCCATGCTGCGAAGTACGTGTTGCGTATGCCAATGAGTATACAATAAGGAGAGTAAACGATAAGTAACTAACAACTGTGCGGTTATAGTCTAGTGTGTGTATGCAACCTAGTTCCCTATAACCAATGGCTCTGATACCAATCTGTCACACCCTCAAAATCCGCGTGCGGGGTTTTACCGCGAGGCGCGTGACATACCAGGATCTCAGTCATTAGTTACCAAGAACGACTCTATATGATTAATAAACAAAACCAGAGTTAACGTTTAAAATACTGCGGAAGCGTTTTTAAAACTAGAAAACCCAAAACAAGTAGTATGTAAAGAGAATGCGCAAAACATACGCGCCCCAAACACGAATGTTTAATAGGAAAAATAAACCCAAATGTGTAAACAAACAATGTAGACAACTCAACGATGCTGGTGTGCGTGCTCCTAGGCAACTGGCAACCTTAACCTGAGAATAGCATACTAAACAAGTCAACGCATGGTTGGTGAGTTCAAGAGTTTGTGTTAAAATATAAACCAATCAACAGTTTCCAGAGCATAAGTAGTGTATTGCAATAGATAGCTAGTCTATTAACATAAAAATATTAATCATAGTGATTTCGCGATCGAAGCTGACTGTGTTACGTTTGTTGCCTCCCGTCACGACTTACCGTGTCGTGATGAATATGTGTTGGGACAAAATTGCACCCGTTTGACCTCGAGTCGCACAGGTGGGGCTCGTCAGACCCAGTAGTACTACCCAAAATTTCCCCGCTATTCAATATTAACAATCCGAAAGTGTGAGGACTTTCCATGGTAAACAGCACTATATCAATATTATACACACTCATATATAAAAGCGTTTGTGATCAACAGTATGCTATCTCCCCCAAAAGAGATTATGTAAAATAAGTGGGGCAAGAACTCACCTGATGCGCGCAAGAATTAACCTAGAGCTTAACTTGAAAGAAAGAGGGAAAGACAACCTTCAAAGGTCACCTAGAACACAAGAGTACATAAGTACGTGTACACAGAATCAATATGAAACCCTAAGTGCTCTACAAACCAAGGAACTCAAGGTTTTTAGAAAGACAAGACGCATTTGACCCAGTTGACCCGTTTGACCCGTTGGTGACATTATAGGTGATAATTCGTTAATACTAACACAACAGTATGTCATACATGATCAAGATACAACTTGATTACATATAGCACATCATTAACCACATGTACTACCTAGATCATCATACAACCAATTATCATACAAGTCATGCGAATCACAACAGGCCAAAACAGGTAACAAACCAAATCAACATCCCTATAACCTAAACAACACATTTCATCACCTTGGAAACCATCCATGAACACACTAGCATGATCCTAATATCCCAAACATGCTCAAATCATCCAATTCAAGGATTTGCACAATTAAAGTTTCCCTTTTGGGAAAGTTCATCCCAAATTCATCAAACTCACACAACATTCATGAATTCATCAATTATATACCAATTCAAGTCCATGACAACATTTAAACATGATCAACAACACCTAATCATCATGATTCATCAACTTTCATACCCAAAAGTTACTATCTTTAGTAAGGTATGAACTACAACATGCATTCTTGAATTCCTAACATTCATATCAACCATCTAGCATCTAAACATCATTACAAACACATCCATAACATTCATACATCAACCAATCATCAATTCATGCAAAATAAAGTTACTATTATTAGTAACCTATGAACAATGTATCAAAATCATAGCTTTCTTGCATAATCGACGTTAACTAGCATATATACAATCCAACTAACATAATAACACTAACCAACATCAACAAATCGATCCCCAATTGCAAGTTTCGAATTAGGGTTTCGGCCCTAATGTAATTTCCATAAAAACTTGTAAAAATCCAACCTTTATTGCATACTTGACGTTAATTAACATGTAATCTATCTAGTAAACACATTAACAACAACAAACAAGCATCAATCGACCATCAATTGCAGAATTCGCATGGAACTTTTGGCCAATCATGAACAATCATCAAATCATACAAAAATCTAACCTTTAGATGTGTAATAGTTTGCAATTGAAGGTTCTAACTTGTTGTATGCCTTGAAATCGATCCAAATTCGAATGTGAATGCTTGTTCTTGGCTGAATTCGCGATGGTGAGGGTTAGGGGATGCAAGTCGCGGCCGAATGGGTTAGGGGATTAGGGTTTGTTTTTGATTTTGTAACTTAATTAATCATATTTACCCTTTTAACCCTTATAATTTGTATTTTATAAAGATTAGGCTTTTTGAATAGTTTTTAAATAGTTTTTAACTACTAAACACAATTATTATTAATCATTAATAACAATCATGCATAATTCCCATTTATCACAAAACACACGAAATAAATATGCACGTTTTCACGTTACGCGATAAAATTACAGTTAACATTTAAATCACATAAGCATAACTTAATAATCACATTGTTAACTTAATTATCATCAATTTAACATTACTGATTATTGTTAAGTCACCAACGTTCAACGACAACTAGTGTGTGTGCTCCCGACACGTGTATGCAAGACTTAACGGAACAAACGGAGTTTGGTAACGGAAAATTACCGGATGTCACAATACCTGTGCGATGGTTGGGGAGTTTAACAAGCCCATTGCTGGTGCTTGTGAAAAGGTCATGGTTGGCAAGTGTTGTCCCTGGCCCAAAATATCACAACCCATGTTTGCATGCATGCCAATTTTATTGTGTTTTTTGTGTAAACTGTATAACATGAGCTCACTAGCATATGGCTGACGTCTTTTTGAATACATGTATCACAGGTAATCAGTGAGACCATTTTAGGAACAATGAGAAGACAGTGGAACCTAGAGCCATAGAAGTTTCTAGTTATTTGATATTGTAATTAAATAATGTATTGTACGCAAAATTTTGTAAGTTTTGAATGAAAACTAAGTTTGCTTGCTGTAAGTTGTATCAATTGTGCACGCCCGCCCAGTTACGGGTGGGGTGTTACACTGAGTGAGTGAGTTTTAAAATAATTTAGAAAATGTACTTTTGAATTTTTTTTAATGTACACATATTCATCATTCATAACAATTAATTTGACTTTCATAATATCCTTTATCATGTTTATTATCTTTCTTTTGTTTTGTTATCTTTCCTCTTTCATTAATTGGGTTTGCATAAAGAAAGAGCCCAAACATCTAGTTGACAACAAATGCTAGCTCCTGATAGTTGACTCACATGAATACGGGCCCATCTCATTCATTTGACTCACATGAGTGAAGTCCATCCATAGTGATTGCAAGGCTTTTCATTCATCATTAGGCCCGAGTGACATTTGTTAGGTTCCACTTTCACTCTTTTAGTCATTAGTGTTCCACTAGTTACATGTAATATTTCTCTTAACATTATTCATTACATCAGGTGGGTAACAAAAGCATAACATATCACTTGATGTAGAATAAATCACATAAGAGGTCATACATTAGAATAATCATGACAATAAATCCCTACTTAACACTTAGTTGGAATTCTTGATAACATAATCCAAGTATCCCTCAATGCGGGCAATAGTAACCTAATGCGGGTAAAGTGACAAGTGCGGATAATAGGAGCAAATACGGGTGAACAACTAATGCGTGCACCCAATATGGATGACAATCACTTAGTCACATGCGGAGTACATGGACATATGCAGATGAACAACTACCGAGGATACCTAATACGGATGACCAACATTTAGTTAAATGCGGAGTACGAGAACATATATGGATGAAAAACTAATGCGGACACCCAATGCCGATGACCAACACTTAGTCAAATGAGGAATATAGGAACATATACGGAAGAACAACTAATCTGGACCCCTAAAGTGGATGACCAACACTTGGTCAATACGACTAATAGTAATAAATGCAACTGAACAATTAAGAGTGGGCCATAAATGCGGGTAATAGTGCCTAAATACAGATGAGTAAAACCATCCAATTTCGTCTTTGGTGCTTCTATAGCATAACCAAGTCATACATGATCCTAATTCATAGATTTAGACCTCATATAGCAAGAGTTCATCACTAGAACACACCATGCATGAAACATCATTATAAATCGGGTTAATAACATGATATTCATGTAAAATGCCACCTTTTTTTGAGAAAACATAGATTTAACAAAGGTTTATCATATGATATGCACAGCCCCAAAAGTACTAAAACATGTAAATAAGGGATTTAAACTCACTTTGAAGCCTTTTGAGAAAACATAGATTTAACAAAGGTTTATGAATGAGTATGCATTTCAGCCCCAAATGTATTGAAAACATGTAAATAAGGGGATTTAGAACTCACCTTTGAAGCCTTTTAGCCAAAACCCTAAACCCAAGAGTATGAACCAAGATCTACACATGCACAAGTAAAGATTCAAACTTTATATATAGAAACACATCAAAAACTTCTTAAGAGCCTAGAAATAGCTTACATGTATGAAGAAATATGATAAAATTCATACCTTTTGCAAGCTCTTCAACTTTCTCTCTCTATAATAACAAGGAGCTTTCTCTTTCTAACCCTGAGAATAATTTGTGTGAAGGAGAATGAGGGTAGGGGCGACCCTTCCCTTTTTTTACCCACACATGAGTGAAAGTTTCATTTGTCTCCTTTTAGCCCCTCAACTTTATTTCAAAACAGCCCTTTCAAGTCTTTTTTTTTTAAGTTTCGGTTGTTACAAAATGTTAAATAGATATAAGTTTAATACATAACTAAATTAGATGGTAATGATGTGGTAATTTTAACTCATTTAGATGAAAATTAGTTAAAACCAACCATATGGTTAATTTTAAAGAAAATGCAGATAGCCAATAAAAACAACACAATCACCTTCCACAAGCCAACAAATATTCCTATGTAATCGAATAACTCAAGTTGCATTATGAACAAAGATCAAGAATCCCAAATATATTCAATGCTTGCACCTTGCAGGACCGGTGAGGGTGCTAATAAAACAGTTTCATAAGGTTGGAGAGAAACAAACAATAACACTTAACATATCAAATAGGGAACAAGCTTATGAAACAATGAACAAAAGTAAAGAACACAAGCAAAACACAAGTATTTGGTTTTCAAGAATGATGTACATTGCTCTCAAGTGTTTTACAATTGTTACAAGGCTTAGTCCTAAGGACCGGTACCTGAGATACTTTATACTACATCTTACAGCCCGCCATACTTTGAAGGTCAGCTGGAATAATAATCTAGACAACAAGATCAATGTAAATTCAAAAGGAAGATTACCTTTTGACTAGTGTCTATGACATGCCATAGCTCACATCCTTATCTATTACAAAAAGAAAAAAAAAGTACAAAGTAGAAAGTTATTGCAGGATCGAGGAAGGGAGGTCAATGCAACATTTTCACAATGTTTTAGGAGAGTCTATAGCACTTATCAGATCAAATAAGGAACTGGATTAAGATGAAACAAAGAACACAAGTAAAGAACAGAACAAGAATAAGATAATATGGTTTTCAAGAATGATGTATATTGCTCTCAAGTTCTTACAAAGTGTTACAAATCTTAAAATGTAATGACAAGTACTTGAGACACTTTATACTACATCTTATAGCTGGCCATACTTTGAAGGCTAGCTGAAAACACTAATCTAGACAACAAGATTAATGAAAGTCAAAAGACAGATTGCCTTTTCACTAGTGACTATGACATGCCATAGCTCATATCCTTATCTTATACAAAAAGGATAAAAGTACAAAAGTAGAAACTTACAGACTCAAGACCTTAATCTATAGTTTGACAAAAGTATGACCTCTTCACCAACTCATATAAGTTGGTGAGTCATCAAAGGTGGCAGCGAAAAGTAGTTCAGCTTTTATCAAAAGGTGATCCAGAAAAAGCATGTCTTCTTGGTCTTTATAAGAAATCAGTCTTTGGCTTTGAAAGACTTTAAAGCTTCAGAAGACTTCATCTTTGACTTCGAAAGATTTGGCCTTTTGGCTTCAAAAGATTTGATACTTAGAATAATTCATTGAGTTATATCAAATCTTCCAAAGTAACTTCCTTGTACTTCACTTGTGTATGCTGAAAGCTCTTTGGTTGCATCAACCTCTAAGTGTATTCCTTACAGTTATAGACTCTAAGACCTTAATCTGTAGTTGACAAAAGTATGGACATATCACCAACTTATAGAGTCTTCAAAGATGGTAGCGAAAAGTGATTCAGCTTTTATCAAAAATATGTTAGAGAAAGCATGTCTTCTCTATCTTTGAAAGAAATCAGTCACTTTGCATCGAAAGACTTTGTATTGAAGCTTTGAAAGAATTCATATTTGGCTTCGGAAGAAATGTTCTTTTGGCTTTGGAAGATTTGACACTTAGAGAATTTCTTAGTGCTTTTGTCAAATCTTTTGAAGTAACTTTCTTTGTACTTCAGTACGCATGTTAAGAGCTCTTTGGTTGAATCAGCCTCTAAGTTAACTCTTACAAACTCTCCCTAGGCTGATGCTACCAAAACTTAAGGATGGCTTTGAATCTTGATCTTTATCTGTTGATAGTCCTCATTAGAATCAAGACCATTCCTTTCTTCATCAGTTGGTCCTGATTCCTCAGACTCTCAAACTATCTCCTCATGTCAAAGAGATCATGCAGAGGAAGGTCAAGCATATTTTTCCAGAAGTATACATCTTGACCCCTTTGATCTCTAGTGACACACCATCTATCTGGATATGTAGAGAAAGACTAGGATATGATGGGTCTCTCAGTAGCAAGAGGCACTACTTGAAGTGGAGTTGGTTAAGCAACCTCTTCTTATTCATTCTCAGGATGTTCTGACCCATCTTGAGGTGCAGAGGTGGATGCCTTGGACTTCTTCTTCTTCTTCTTGTCCCTTCTTATGGAGATCCTCTTCTTCTTTTGTATTTAAACTAAGAAGGTTGGTCTTGAGTACAAGATGTTCCTTCTTTGTCCTTCTTAGCTGGGTCCTTTTCCTTTACACGTTAATAAGGAGAAGGTTTAGGACCCTATTATGGGTTAGAAGATAAAGCTAGCTGAGATGCAACACCAGGTCCAATTTGTGTTGTCTCTTGGGGTTCAACCTTGACCTAAGCTTCAGGTGCAGCCTGACTTGGTGGAGAATGCAAGTCTACCAGCTCACCCTTCTTAATCTTCTGCTTGATCACTCTAATGTGCTCATCTATAGTGGATTGAGACATTGGACCAAGTCTTCTTTTAGAGAACCCATACATCTTCAAGAAGCTCACCATCATTAATCTGTCAGCAGACTGCTTCTGATTGGCTCAGATGGTGGCTCTTGACTTAGTAGCCTCTTCCCTCATCTTTCTCTTAGCAACTTTCTTTTATTTTATCACCTCTTGCTCTAGCTTCTTGAGGTACTCAAACTCAATGTACTCATAGGACAGGGTAAGTAGGCCTACTGCCTGATAGAGACCTATGGCACTCAGGTAGGTTATCATATTTTGTCTATCTTGTTCCCTACCTACCTGAGTTTCTTGTTCAACTGCCACAGCCTGTAGTGCCCTGGAAAAGTCAAAACGAGCCAATTAATAATAATGTGCTTAGTTAGGGGTTAATTAATATAAATAAAGGAAAATATGGATTATGGACCAAATTAACGTTACGGGTTATGTGTTGGACGAGTTTAAGGTCCCGTGAATGCCAAGTATATAAACACAAATAAGCAATTTACCTCTCATTAGCAACCAACTCACCAACTTTCTAGAGAGAGAAAGTAGAGAGAGAAAGTAGAGAGAGAAAGTGATGATTTGAGGCTTTATTAATCAAAGGATTGAAGATTTGCATTTTTGGGCATCAAACAACAAGAAGAAAGCAAGAATCCAGGTAAGAATCATCATCCAAACACCTCCAGATCATACCCGGATTCTAGGGTTTTGGGGTTTTGGAAAGTGGTAAAGAATCATACAAAAGTAACGTTTTTGTAGGATCGGTGTTGGTCTCTCAACACCAGTTTTGTATCTCACAAACTCGCTAAGTCTCACCCGGTTGATGAAGTGGAATATATAACTAAGTTGACAATAATATAATAAGTTAATGAATGCAAGAATGGTTTTCACAATACATGTATATATTACTTCTCAACTTAGTGTTACAAGACTCTTACAAGCATAGTTACTTAAGTTACAATGAGAAACTATATATACTACTATCTACAGCCGGTTATAGTTGGAAAACCAACTGGAATTTACCGCTAAGCAAATACTACATTTCTAGAAGTAAAGTATCTAAGATAAGATAATATCCTAGATTAGGTAGTCATGACAGTTCCATGACTTACCTTATGTCACCAACTAAGTATGGTATCTGTACTAACTGATAAAGGTGAACAGTGGATTAAAGTATGGTCAACTACATGGGAGTAGGAAAGCGCCATGCAATGTATCAGAGTTGTCAGCGGATGTCAGACAGCCCATACTTATGTCCACTTGTTCATAGTTGATTCTTTCGAAGGCAAAATGGCTTCGGAAGAATAAGTTCTTCCGAGGCCATTTATACTTCGGAAGAATCAACTTCTTCCGAGTCTTCTGCAAGTCTGCATGACTTTATTCTTTGGTAGACTTTGTCTTAGATCTTCTAAGTGTGAATGCTTCGGAAGGAGAACTACTTGGTCTTCATATACTTCGGAAGACTTGGTTCTACCTTCGAAAGTTCTTCATATACTTCAAAAGGAAAACTACTTAGTCTCGAAAGACTTAGTTTTCCTTCAGAAGTTCTTCATACTTAAGCTCCAGAAGATATTCAACTTGTCTTCAGAAGAGCAGCTTTAGCTTCGAAAGACTTCTTCAATTGTACTTCAAAATATTCTAAGTGTTGTTTTGGTTGCACCAGCCTCATATGATTCAACAAACTCCCCTTAGGCTGATGCTACCAAAACTTCACTTCCTTCTGCTCCTTAAGGTCTTCAACACCAGGGAATGAAGATATTTATCTGTCTCTTTGTTCTTCCTTGATATGGTGGTGAGGAGCTGGTACAAGTCATTCGTAGATAATAGATCAAGTCTGTTGTTTTGAATGACATGCACCCTTTGCTGTGTCCCTCTGAAGAGAGTTAACTGATAGGAATTGTAGTCATACTCCCAGCTAACTATACGATCAGAAGTTGAGCCTTCAACCATCTAAACGAATGGTTTTCCTTTTGTAGTTTTACCTTCTTCCTCATCCTTTGCTCTCCTTTTCAACTCTTCTTTAGTCTTGGCTTTCCTTGAAAGCTCAGCCAGATGAAGACTGCTTAGATGATTTTTGATGTGAGCAACAATGTGAGAGTTAGAGGGATTGGAGAATGGATTCTCTGCTAACTCAGCATGATCAAATCTTGCTGGAGTGTAACAAAGATAAAGTATCAACCCTGTTTACTTTACTATTCTCTCTTTCTATAACAAAGCTGTATGAAGGCTCATCAAACCTCCACTGGACTATTTGTTTTCTAGGATTAAGGGGTTTGGATGAAAGCTTGTCCTCCTTCCTAGTGTCCAGTAGAGCACCAGTCTCCTTCTTAACTTCTTCTCTTCTTCTGTAAGAACATCTGAGTTGGTTGCAAGAAGTTGGAGAGCTTGGTCCAGTGCTCCCCTAGGCAGATCAAGGAATGCATCTCTTATAAGGGAACTAGAAGATCCATCAGTGTATTTTAGCTTAATTGACTCTTCCTGACAAGAGATGTCGCTCGATGTTGTGCAGTTGATGAGCTTCCTCTTGATCTCCTTGAATTCTTCTAAGGTCAGGGGCTTAGAAGGTTCAGAAGATGGTTGGGTATAAATTGGGTTCTGGGTTGTGTTTTGGGTTTAAGGATAGGTGGTGGTGGTGGTTGTTGGGAAGCAGTAGGTGAGGGTGTAGGTAAGGCTAATGGTATGGGTTCAGTGGTGTAAGGCTCAGTGGTTGGTTCAATTTTGATGGGGGAAGGGAAGAGGTGTGGGTGTAGGTTGTGCTGGTTTGGGTGTTGCTGTTGGTTTGGGTGCCTTCTTCTGAACACTTGATATTTGACTTACCTCCTGCCTTCTTCCTAAGCGAATGTCAGCCTTGATGTCACTGACATATCAATGTAGGGTCTTCTCTAACATAGGACCCACTTGCCTGCTAGTGAAGCCATGGGCTTTAAGATAGGCTTTCATCCATTTTTTATCTCCCACCTTCTTAGCAGCAGCAAGTTATGCCTCTTCCTCCTTTTTCTTCTTCTCCCTTAGCTTTTCTATGGCAGTCCTCTTCCTTTCTTTATTTATTTGATCTTGCTCTTTGTGAAAAGAAACAAGATCGTATCATAATCATGAGGTGCCAGCTCCTCTTGAGAATAGCCTCTAGAGAAAAGAAAGGCTATTCTCTCATTCTTCTCCCTTTCCATAGCCTCCTCCTTCCTTTTCCTCTTCTCCTCCTTTTCGGCCAACCTTGCTGCTTCCTCCTTTTCTTTTTGTAGCAAGGTTGCCTTCTCCAGCTTTACAAGCTCATTAAGTGGGAGTAGAAGGATATCTTCATTGACTACTCCCAGGCTGATGAGCCTGTCAATAACCTCCACTCTCCTTTTGTTGTTGATACTTTCTTGAGCTACTGTTGCTGCTTTGTTGCTTGTAGCCAACAGCTTCCCAGTATCAATTATTCCCTTCTTCTTAAGCTTTTCCAACCTTTCCTCCTCTAGAAGCTCCTCAGCAGTGAGCTTCCTCTTCCCCTTAGGATCAAAGGAGGATTCAGCCATTGGAGACTCAGGCTTAGAAGATTTAGGTTGGGGAGAGTGGGGTTGGACTTGTGGTGTTTGGGAGAGAGTGCTTGTAAGGAAGTCCTCACTATTTACCTCAGAGGCTAGGTCAAGAATGGCCTCTGTGATGAACAGTTCATTAGACGAGGAAGACAGTTCAATTATTCCTTCCGCAGCTTGGATTTCTGCTTCGAAAGTAACTGGAACTACACTACCTATCCCTTCCAAATTGGTTGCTGGGCCATGAGTCTGTATATCCCCTTCGAAGTTAATCTCGGGTTCAACAGAGACATTAGGTTGACCAACATCCTTTTTAGAGGTAGGTGGTGCACTCAGCCTTTGAAGCTCTTCAGCTCCAAAGTAGGCAACGACTACATCAGGGGAAGGTTGTCGAATGGATGAGCTTACCAAAATGTGGTTAAAAACCTGTTGAGGTCTATAAGCATTTTTGGATCCACTTGAATAGCAATGGGAGCTGGTTGAGGGAAGATGGTTGCCGGGTGTTGCTATGTGGGGTAAAAAGAAGATATGGCATCAAAGGAAGTTATTGTGATGGCAAGGCAGGGTTTTGTGGGGAACGGTCTGCCTGAGACACATATTGAATTGATGTGGCTAGTACGTTATGATCCAAGTTGGGTCATACCCAATAACAAGCTAGACAAACACCTACAATATTTATTTTATGATATGATCATGTAAATAAATATTGACACTTGAAGTATTTAGAAATTGGGTTTCTAAATATTTGCACTAGTGTTATGAATAAATTATATGGATAATTTATTCTAGAAAGAGTATTTTGTATTCTTATTCAAATGGTTGAACAAACAATACAAGTCTTTTTTGTCCGCATTTCTGTTACTCATCCGCATTTACTAATGCGGATGTGTTACTGAGGAAATGCGAATGAATGTTCCTCATCTGCATTTACTAATGCGGATGTGCATTTGTGGAAATGCTGAAGGAAATTCTTCATCCGCATTTACTAATGCAGATGAGCATTTAGGGAAATACTGATGAAATTGATCATCCGCATTTACTAATCGGGATGTGCATTTGGGAAATGCTGATGAACTATTCGTCCGTATTTACAAATACAGATGTGCATTTATGGAAATGCTGATGGAGCTACTCATCCGCATTTACAAATGCGGATGTACATTTAGGAAATGCGGATGAAATTTCTTCATCTGCATTTATCCACATTTACTAATGCGGATGAATATTAAAGAAATGCTGATGGGTTAAAGGGATGGGTCCTGCCCACTTTTCTCTCACTCTGAAATTCAGTTTCACAGGATGTGCAATATAAGATTGCATTCAACCACTCTCTCTGATAACTTACAACACACACAAAAGGTGCAGATCGGTGTTCCTGTTGGTTCTCTCTAGATCAGTCAATGAGAATAGTGAACAAAACTCGTTCAAGTGAAGAAAATCCTAGCAACCTGGTGTTTTGTTGGAAGCTTGGGGTAGCAAGCTTGAGGCCTCCTTGCAGGACCAGTAAGGGTACTTAAGATTGCAATTAGCTTTATAAGAGGAGAGAACATAAATCACTTAACCACTCAAATAGGGAATTGGTAACTTCACTGATGATACAAAGCTACACAAGTAATATTAAATATATAGAACTAAAAGAACAAGAACAAAATCACAAGAACACAAGATTAAGTTTTCAAGGAAGTTGTATATTGATTCTCTAGTTCTATTACAACCGTCAATATACAAAAAGACAGTTGGAATTTTGACTAATCTAAACAACAAGATCAATCTACAGTCAAAAGGCAGATTGCCTTTTGACTAGTGACTATGCCATGCCATAGCTCACTGACTTAATCTAATACAGACAAGTCTACAGGTACAAAAGTGGGAAGTGTCAGTCAAAGACTTTTTCTACTATTTTATAAAGTATAAAAGTTTCAGCAACTAATGTTAGCAGGTGAGTCTTCAAAGCAGTAGCAAAAAGTACATCAGCTTTATAAAAAAGTAACTTAGAGAAAGCATCTTTTCTCTGTCTTCGGAAGAAACCTGTCTTCATAATAAAATGGCTTCGGAAGACTTTGTCTTTTGAAGCTTCAGAATACTTCATCTTTGGTTTTGGAAGAAATGAGTCTTTGGATTCGGAAGATTTCACACTTGTAATAATTTTCTGATGAGTGTGAAACTTCCGAAGTAACTTTTTCTGAACTATTGGCTTAGGAAGATTTTACACTTAGACTTATTTGTGAGTGTAAAACTTCCGAAGCTAGTTCATCTTTGTTCCTTAGTGCATGCAGGAAGACTTGGTTGTTTTGGTATACCTATGCATCAGCCTTTAATCTTCAAATGTTCCTTACAAACTCCCCCTAGGCTGATGCTACCAAAACAGAGAAGTTCTTTAGATTTTGATAGTCCACATCAGGATCTTCAGCAGACCTTTCTTCATCATTAGATCTGGATCCTTCAGGCTTACATAAAACCTTCTCATGTCATAGAGATCATGCAGAGGAAGTTCAAGCATGTCATTTGTGAAGTAGACAGGCTGTTCTCCCTGATCTCTTGTGACATACCATTTGTCTGGATTTTCAGCATATATCCAGGACATAATTTGTCTTCCAACAGCAAGAGGCTCTACTATGATTGGAGTTTGTTAAGAGACCTCTTCATGCACTTCCTCAGGATGCTCTGACTCATTCTGAGGTTGGGAGGTGGATGCCTTTCTTCTCTTTTTCTTTGAAGTAGATCTTCTTCTGGCCATCCTTTTTCTCCTCCCTGATTTCTTCAACTGTGAGGACTGGTCTTGAGTACCAGTTGGTTCTGTTGTGTCTCTCTCAATTGGGTTCTCTTATCTCACAGGTTCAGAAGGAGAGAGAGGAGGACCCTACTGTGGGTTAGAAGATGAAGTTGGCTCAGATGCAGCTCCAGGTTCAGGTTGTGTTGTCTTAGTAGGTTCAACCATCACCTCAACTTCAAGTTGAGCTGGACTTGGTGGAGAATGCAAGTCTACCAGCTGTCCCTTTTTTATCTTCTGCTTGATCACCCTAATATGCTCATCTATTATGGATATAGACATAGGACCAAGCCTCCTTCCAGAGAACCCATACAACATCAAGAAGCTTATTATCCTTTGTCTGTCAGCAGACTTCTTTTGGCTTTTGAGGATGATGGCTCTTGACTTTCCAGCTTTTTCCCTTAATCTCTTCCTAGCAGCTTTCCTTTCTCTTTTGGCTTGTTCTTCCAGCTGCTTGTTATATTCAAACTTTATGTACTCATGTGATAAGGGAAGAAGTGTAGGTGCCTGATAGAGACCTGTGGCACTCAGTTAGTTGATCATCTTTAGTCTTTCTTCTTCATTAACTACCTGAGGTTGTTCAGTGGTCACAATCTCTGGCTCAGGACTTTTTTGAATTGGGGAGAGGACAAAAGCATCTTTATAGAGTCTTTTCAGCCTCCTTTGTTCTTTGACTTTGAGGAGCAGTTTTGCATCCTCTGCCTACCTACTCTCTTTTGACAACTCAGTGTCAGCTAGGTCATTCAGCTCCTCTAAAGGGAGAGAGATGAGTTCATCAACATTGTGGTTTCTGGTTCCCAGGTAGTTTAACCTGGCTGCCCTCAATTCATCCTCTTGAGTGTTTGGCCTGGGGGCAGCCCAGATTGCAAGCTTCCATGAACCTTGGGGAACCACTTGAACTCTCTCCCCTCAGCTTCCTCTTCCTCTCTCTCTTCTCCTCCTCTATCTCCTCAGGAGTTAACTTTCTTTTTCCTTTGTCAACCACAGGCCTTGGTGACTCAGGGAGGAGAGAGCTTTGGCCTTCATTGCTTGATTCAGCTGTCAAACTCTGGCCAGAGAGAGGTTGTGAAGCACCATCACCAGCTGGTGCCTCACTTAGGGTAAAGGGTGCAGAAGGAGATCCTGTCTCAAGGTTCACAGACTCAACCTCTAGGCCTTCAGTCAAGGATTTCCTTTCGAAGTTAATCTTAGGGTCCACCTCAACTTCCAATTGACCAAAGGCCTCACCTGCTATATAATCTTGATCTCCATTTGAATTCTTCTAGCACCCTGTCTTGTATCCGGTCAGCCAATCTGGCAGCTTGTCTGTTGTTGCTAGGGTTGACAAGTGGCAGATCCACCAGATATGTACTCTCATAACGCCTCAGTTGTGAAATGTTGAAAATTTCTAGTTGACCCTAAGCTCTAGAGATTACAAGAGCTCTTCTATTGCTGTCATACCCCCAACCCATGATTGGATTCTCAGAAGGGGTAGACATTGCTCTTGGGATTCCCTCCTCAAACAAATGTTGAAAAAGCAAGTCTAGATCTCTGACTTGAGGAGGTTGCTGAGTGTGGACAACTGCAAGAGAGGGTGGTGATTCCTCTATGTCCACACTCTAGGAAGAACTACCAGGTTCTGTGACTGTCAGGATTTCCTCCCCCTTTTTGGTAGCATCACCCTCTTGCATAGGTGAGCTGGGAGGTTGATCCATAACAATCACAGGTTCTTGTGGGCCTGGTTGAGCTGTCCTCATTAGTCTCTCAGCTAACTGGCCCTTGAGATCGGTGATCTTAAGTTGCTGGCCATTGACCCTTTTCAGTAAGAAAGTCACTTGAGACTCCAAGTAACTTATCTTTGAAACTAAATAAGTGCATGTATTTGACAGTAGGTGCACTCTTTGTTTTAGACTTCCCTCATCTTCAGATGAAGAATCATTGGGGGATGAGAGAATTGGACCTAAGTCTTCTTCCTCACCACCAGCATGTGGTTCTTGGCTGCTGGATTTCCCTTGCCGCATGACAACTTCCAGGGAAGTGTCAATAGGCTGGGTTGCCATGGTTAAGGTCCTAGTTATGTAATCACTTGCAAAAGTGAGAGCCTCTTCCATATGGGTCTCCTGAACAAGTTTAGGAAGATCCACCTCAGTGGGGGTTGCTGATGTAGGCTAGAAGTGGGAGAAGCAAGAGTACTCATCTCTCCTAGAGTGTAGGAAGAGAGGAGAGATTCATGATACTCACTGAATCCCAAATCTTCATCAGAGTAAAAGTCAAGGCTGGAAATGGGTCGGTTAAGGTCTAGAGGTTGGGGATGGTAGCTATCCCCAAAAGATTGATCACTTGAGTGTTGAGACTCAGAGTGATGGCTTAAGGCTGTTTGTGGGGTTGTGAGCTTATCAGGCTGAGCATGAGGAACCTCAAAACTGATCATTTCAAGGATGGGAGTGGTCTGCTCCTCAGGGGAAGTGGGAGCTCAAGATTCTACTTCCTCCTGTATGGGTTGTGATATGTGTGCCTGCACATGCTCAGTAGCAAGTGCAGGGGTTTGTTTGCACTTTCTAGTGTAGGTGATGGTGATGGTAGGTTGCGTTTGAGGTGGTTGAGAGGTGGAGGGTGTGGGATCAACACTAGCTGGTGCTGCCAGGTTGTCACCCTGAGCAATGAGCTCAATCATTTTTGGGACATGAGCTATTTCTACCCCAGAGAAGCCAACAGTTGGCTTCTTCAAGATTTTGAAGATGCCAGGCCTCATTTGTCCTATTTTAAGAATATTACTTGTTCCCCTCAACTGTGGTCCCAACTCATAGTTGAGAATGTGTTAAACATACCTAGGGAACATCTAATACTCTAAGGAGTCCAAGTTTGCAAGTAATATATTATATACAAACTGAGAGTACCTAAACTTGACCCCTTGTACCATCCCATGGACTATAAAGGAGAGGTCTTCTGGAACTTGATCCCATCCTCCATGCTTGTTAGAAAGGCTGTGAATGATGACATGGAGGAGGTATTTCCATTGAGATAAGACCTTCCCCTTCCTAAAGGTTTTGACTGAGAAGTCACCTTCATAGCCCATTTGCTGAAAGGAGTGGTTGATAGCAGATTTGGGAAAGGACAGTTCACCTGCTTCATCATCCAGCTGCAAATGGGTGTTTATGATGGCCGGAGTGATGAAAACTATCCTTCCCTGCACTGTAGCAGACAGTGCCTTCTCCCCATCCATGGTGACCTCTTGACAGGTCCTCCAGAACTCAAGAAACTGATCCTCATAGAGAGGAGGATCAATTGTAAGGGAGGTGAAGTAGCGAGACGAAGAAAGGTACCTACACACATCTGAGAAGCTTGGATCCTTTTCAGAGTGTAACAGGGCAACTTGATTATGTTGCCTTTGTAGGTGTATGGAAAAATCAGGGTCATTGCGACGATCAAGGTTGGCCATTTGAGGAAGCTTTACAGTGAAGAAAGAAAGAAGAAGATGAAATTTGGGGGTAAATTTAAGGTAAGGATCAGTGAGAGTAGAGAGACAAAATAGAATCGTTTGGAAGATATATGCTATGAATTTGAGACAAGTTATAAAAAAAAGATAAACTTTGAAATCCGCAAGTGGGTCCTACTTCTGAAAAAGTGCACCCAAAAAGTTAGTTTCCTTGGAAGTTGTAAAACTTCCGAAGACAATTTTGGCTTCGGAAGCTTTGTAGCAAAGCTTCCGAAGGTAGTTTTTGCTTCGGAAGATATTTCAAAGAATTTTGAAAATTTGGCTTCGAAAGAAGTGAATAAGTCTTTCGAGACTTAGTTGCTTTCGGAAGATATTTGTTCTTTGAATGCATTTAGGTGCTTATATACAAATTTAAGCTTCGGAAGATACTCCAAGAATTTCTTCCGAAGGTAAATCTTAGATAAGTTGTTAAATGATTTAAAGACATAAATTTCTTCCGAAGGCAATTTGAGTTCTTCCGAAGATAAATTTTCACAAATCTAAGGAATATCAATTAAAAGTTAGTTTTCTTCCAAAGAGAACTGGGCTTATGAGGTGATCTAATAGACAACTTATGACACACAATTTTAAGAAATAAAGTTGATTAAGTTATTAAAGAAAATCTATTCAAAGTTAATCATCCCAATAGCTGATACAAGATATTTAAATCTCTGTTCATCAAATACCTTTGTGAACAGATCAACATATTGTTCATTTGTGTTAACTTTGATTAGTTTGATCAATGCCTTTTCAAAATTATCCCTAATCAGATGATACCTGATGTTGATGTGTTTGGTCCTTGAGTGCTGCATAGGATTCTCTGTAATAAAGATGGCACTGTTGTTTTCTATATGGATGGGAGTCTCCTTGAAGTTGAACCCATAGTCTAGCATCTGATTCTGAATCCAAAGCACATGAGCACAGCAGCTTGCAGTAGCAACGTATTCAGCTTCAGCAGTTGATGCAGACACATAGGATTGCTTCTTGCATTGCCAAGAGACTATCCTTCTACCAAGGAATTGACATCCCCCAGATGTAGACTTTGCAGTCATGTTACAGCCACCATAGTCACTATCTGTATAAGCATATAGATTAAAGTTTGAATTCTTTGGATACCAAAGGCCTAGATTTGGAGCACCTTTGAGGTATCTGAGAATCCTTTTGATAGTGATTAGGTGTGACATCTTGGGGTTGGCTTGATATCTTGCACATATACATGTGGCAAACATAATATCAGGCCTGCTAGCAGTAAGGTACATAAGTGACCCAATCATAGACCTGTAGAGATGTTCATCAACACACTCCCCCTCAAGATCAGGACCAAGGGAGTGGTTTCTGGCTATGGGTGTCTTTGCAACCTTACAGTTAGTCATCTTGAATCTTATAAGTATGTCCTGTACATACTTTGTCTGACTAATGAAGATGTCTTCTTCAACCTGCGTCACTTGAATTTCTAGAAGGAAACTGAGTTCCCCCATGGCACTCATTTCAAATCTATTCTTCATCAGCATTTCAAAGTCTTTACAGAGCTTTGGATTAGTTGAACCACAGATGATGTCATCTACATATATTTGAACTAGCAGTGTGTCATTCCCTGTTTCTTTGATGAAGAGAGTCCCATCAATAGTACCTCTTTTGTATCCATGTTGACAGAGGTATGTTGATAGTGTCTCATACCACTTTCTTGGAGCTTGATGCAGTCCATATAGAGCTTTATCAAGCTTGCAGACGTAATCAGGATGATCTGGGTCTGCAAAGCTAGTGGTTGTTTGATATAAACTTCTCCATCAATCACCCCATAGTGAAAAGCACATTTCACATCAAGCTGGTAGACCTTGAAATCCTTGGATGCAGCATAAGCCAGGAATATTCTTACAGCTTCAAGTCTTGCAACTGGAGCAAAGACGTCAGTGTAATCAATCCCTTCTTCTTGAGTGTATCCTTAGACAACCAGTCTAGCCTTGTTCTTAATGATAATCCCTCTATCATCCTTCTTGTTCCTGAATACCCATTTGGTTCCTATGACACTTTTCCCTTAAGGAAGAGGGCATAAGTTCCACACCTTCTGTCTTCTGATTTGAAGCAGCTCATCTTGCATAGCTTCAATCCAGCTTCCATCCTTCAAAGCCTCATCAACTTTCTTCGGCTCTATCTGGGATAAGAAACAAGAATGTAGACAAACATGGCTGTCATGAGTTTGTCCTCTTGTTCTTACCCCTAAGTCAACATTTCGAATGATGTTTGTGGTGGGATGTGACTTGTGGATCCGAAGTTGAGGGATCACAGCAAGTTGGTTAGACAGATCTAAATTTGAGAAATTATGATCTAGCAATGAGGTGTCTCCCACCACATCAGCACACTTATTAAGAGAAACTTGATCCAATGAGAGTGTGACATCATTCATGTTGTCTTCAATGGAGTGGTTATCAGCATCAAGAAATTCTTGATCACTGTCACCACCTCCAGTTCCTCCTGCATTGGAAGTTCCTTCTCCTGAATTTGGAGCCTCTGGAATTTGAAGGCAATTCAGTTGAATCAGCAGTATTTGTCATGTTTATGCTTAAGTAGTCTTCTTGGTTGGTCTTCTCAGCTCAAATCTTGGATCAGGATCTTCTGTTGATCTGTTATCTGTAGATCCTGAAACATTCTCACAAGACTTGTTAAAATAGTTGGTAACTAAATCAAGATCAAACAGCCAATCTGGACCAGAACCTTTCACACAGGGTGTGTGTTCATTGAAAGTCACATTGGCTGACTTCTCAATGATTTTAGTTCTGAGATTGTATACTCTATAAGCCTTAGCTTGAGAAGAGTATCCAATAAAGTATCCATCATCTGATTTCTCAGCAAACTTAGCTATTTGATCTTTGGTATTCTAGATGGTGCAAGGACATCCAAATGTTCTGAGAAAACTAATGAATGGTCTCCTTTTATGCCACAGTTCATAAGGAGTCTTATCATGAGTCTTAACGACTAAAACTCTGTTCTACACATAGCAGGCTATGTTGACAGCCTCTGCCCAGAAGGTGATAGGCAGTTTAAAGTTGGACAACATGGTTCTAGCAGCCTTAATAAGTGTCCTGTTTCCCCTCTCAGCAACACCATTTTGTTGAGGAGTCCTGGGAGCGCTATATTGTCTTGAAATACCCTTTTCATTACAAAATATATCAAGGATTTGGTTTTTAAATTTTTTTCCCTGATCACATCTTATGGTTTTGACCTTGTGATCACATTGATTCTCAATTTTCAGAATGAAGTTCTTCAAGATCTCAGGAGTCTCATCCTTAGTTCTAAGGAAGGAGACCCAAGTGAATCTTGTGAAGTCATCTGTGATCACTAAACAATAAGAGGTCCTTCCTAGACTCATTACACTGGTGGGGTCAAACAGATCCATATGTAACAAGTGTAGGGGAGTAGTGATGGAGTTGGTTTCCTTTAGCTTGTGAGACACTTTATGTTGCTTCCCTTTCAGGCATGCAACACAATGGTCATCACTTGTAAAATCTTTCTTTGGCATTCCAGTTACCAAATCATTTTTAATCAATTTATTCATGTTTTTGAAGTTTACATGGCATATTCTTTTATGCCAGAGGAAAGACTCATCACTATTTGCTTTAGATAGAAAACAAGACACTTCTCTAGAGAGAGTTGTTTCTTGTAGACCCATCTTGTAGATGTTTCCCTTCCTGGGGCTCTGAGCACGATGTACTCCTGAGGAATAACCACCCTAGGCTTGAGAACAATGCACTCATACTCAGTGAAGAGCATGTGATGTTTTTGGGTCACAAAATTAGGATACACTCAAAAGATTGTATCCAAGCTCCTTGAAAAAGTTTACCTTCTCAATGCTGAGCTTACCATTTGAGACCATGCACCTGCCAGTGATGTAACCTCCTGCATCTCCTCCAAAAGTAACTGGCCCTCCATCAAACTTCTCAAAGTTTTGAAGTAAGGACTCATTGCCTGTCATGTGCCTGGAGCAGCCACTATCAATGATCCACACATTTCTGTTTGCCTTTGGCTGTCCCTGCACAAAAAGAGATGATTTAGTTACATTTGGAAACCCAAGCCTCATTGTTCTTGGGCTTGTTAAAATGAGTTGAAGGCAATGAAATAGTAAGTGATCCTATGTTCAGGCTCTGAGGATCATTTGCAGATGAAGAATCTTCAGTCACATGGTCCTCCTTCATCTTCCACACCAGCTTTGAAAAATTTGGCTTGACCTTTAAAGCTTTGAAAGCTTTTGCAACTTCAGAAGATTTGGAGACTGGACCTTCAGAAAATCTTGCTTTCACTGCAGCAAGCTTCAGTGCTTCGGAAGGATTCATTTCTTCCGAGACCAAATTTTCTTCCGAAGGCAATTTTTTGCTTGCCTTTTTCTTCATTTTGGAGCTTCCAAAGGAAACAGATTTTCCTTCCGAAGCTAGCTTTTCCTTCATCTTCCTAGAAGCTTTCTCTTTAGACATGTGGATAGTGCTTTTGGGATTGTAGATACAATCTTTAGCCAGATGGGAAGTACTACCACACATGATGCATTCCATTTGCTTCCTTCTGGGAGTCTTCTTCTGAGAGCAAGACTGAACTTGAACACTTTCTTTCTCCAGCTTCTTCTTCACAGATGATGCAACAATTCTCTTAGGGAGAGACTTGCTCTTGGAGGAGGATGGTTCAGACTGTGTAGCAGTGGTACACAGCAATTCAGCCTTCTTTTTGCTGGAATGAGTTGGAACTGTGCTAAAACTCCTGGTACTAGAGTTTGTAGTTGATTCCTCAGCCTTTACCACTTCAAACTCTGTAGAGATAAACACTTGTTTCTGATCAAGTTCTTCCTCTTTGTCTTTGTCATACCAGCCTTCTTACTCTCCTCAGGAGCATGGTGACCCTTTTTGGATTGACTCTCTTCACTTATTTCAGAGTCATCCCTCACCATCTCCTCTTCATCCTTTTCAACACTAGGGTCTATAAGGGGAAGCTCATCTTCACTAGTTCCACACCTTGGAGATCTTACAGATAATAGAGTGTGTGCAGGAGCTATCTCAATAGATCATAGTCCCTGCTTATTCTGATAACAGACTTTTGCATGTAGAGATAAGGATATGATGTTCTTGAAGGTCTCTTCTTTTTGAACACATTTTTTAGCCCGGGCTTTACTGATCACAAGCTCAGCCTGGCATTAAGTCAACTTGGTAATGAGATCTTTAATTTGAGTCTTGTAATTTATCTGCTCATGTTTAAGAGTTGAAAATTTTTTCTCTAGATCTTTTATCTTAAGTTTATAGTCATTTTCAGCTCTTTTAAAATCAGCTTTTAGGATATTCAAGGACTCAATATCAGATCTCATTTCAAAGTTGTAGGACCTGTATATATTCACTTTAGCAATAGATTCAGGAGAGCAAAGATGTTCTAGTACCTTAGCCTCATCATGGTTAGCCATGAGTGCCTGATTTGGTGAAGCATCTTTAGCCTGAAAGCTCCAGTCAAAGCCTCCTTCTTCAACAACAACAACAGCTTGTTGTCTTGGCTTCTCATTTTGGTGCCCTCCCTTAGTGTAATTTAGCCTGGATGATGCATGGCCACCATTTAACTTAGGTTCCTTGCATTCTCTAGCAAAGTGACCCATCTGGTTACAATTGTAACACTTCACTTTGCTCTTGTTTAGTCCAAACTTGCCACTGGCAGCATTGCTGGGAAACCTTCTCCCTGTCCTCTTGTAAAATTTCTATGCTCTGTGAGTGAGAAGAGCCATCTGCTGGACTATCTCCATGTATTCTAGATCATCTGGATGGATACAATCCAGGTCTTCAAGAGTGCAAAGAAAGTTGCCTGAACTTTCATCAGTAGAGACAAAGGCTTGAGAGGTGCTTGTCTCTTGGAAGGGACTTCCTTAGATGTAGCTCTCTCTGGGTGTCTCTTGGAAGGTGATGAAAGGACCCTTTTGTGAAGTTTTAGGGTAGCAGATAAGATGATGTTGTGGTTCTCTACTATCCCTTTCACCCACATGAAGGGCTGAACTCTGGTGAGTATTGGAGTTACCAGACGAATTTTGCATGTTCATCTCCATCTGGTATCCACTAAGTATCCCATACAACTCAGTGAGAGTATGGGTCTTGAGGTTTTCAGTCCTCTTAATGACCACACAGTAGTGTGTCCATTGTCTGGGAAGAGAGGACATGAACTTCCTAACAATATCCCTATTCTCAATAGTTACTCTGATATCAGCCAGAGTATCCACAATCTTAACATACCTGAAATACTGTTGAGTCATGGTTTCACCTATCTTGAATGTGAAGTTTTCAAACTGCTGCTTCAGGAGGTCCTCTTGTTCTCCTTGGCTTTATTGGACCCCTCATACATCAGTTTCAGTGCATCCCATAGCTGTTTAGCGGTCTTGCACTTCTTGAAACCTCTGTAGATGGAGTTTGGAAGAGCAGTTTGGAGGGCTATCATGGCTTTCTGATCAATATCAATCCTTTCCCAGTCTTCATCAAAAAAGCCAGCTCTCTCCTTCGGTATCATGCCACCACCAGCAGCAGCTGAAGAGGTGCATGGTACATGAGGTCCATCAACAACAGACTCCCATATCCTGGAATCCTGAGACTTGATGAAGCCTTCCATTCTTTGGCACCAAGTGTCAAAATCCTCAAGAGTGATCAGTGGGGACTTTTTCATAGTTCCAGTTTCCATATCAGCCTTAGTGATAGCTGCCATTTAAAGAGTTAAGTGATGTGTGAAGCTAAGAGGATTAAAGATGGTGAGATCTTACAATCAAGAGCCTGGAATGCTCTGATACCAATTGCAGGACCGGGTAAGGGTACTTAACACTTAGTTTCATACTGAGGAGAGATCTTAGATCACTTAACAATTCAAATAGGGAAGTGGTAACTTAAAACAGATGCTACTAAGAACACAAGTAAATTAAAGAGACAGAACTAAGAACAACACAAGATTGGTTTTCAAGGATGTTGTATATTGATATCAAGTTCTTTTACAAGTGTTACAAAGCATATCTAAATTACAAGGACCTAAGACACTTTTATACTACAACCTACAACCATCACTTACATGTAAAGACAGTTGAGATTTGACTAATCTAGACAACAAGATCAATCTAAAGTCAAAAGGTAGATTTCCTTTTGACTTGTGACTATGACATGTCATAGCTTACTGACCTTTCCTAATATAAAAAGTCTACATGAACAAGTAAGGTAAGTTACAGACAAAGACCATTCCTACTTTTTGATGAAGCATGGAAGTTTCACCAACTTATGTAAAGTAGGTGAACCACTAGAGCAGGCAACGAAAAGTGTGTCAGCTTTATCAAAAGTTGATTCAGAGAAAGCATATTTTCTCTGTCCTCTGAAGAAATCAGTCTTCATAGCTTCGGAAGACTTTGTCTCTGAAGCTTCGGAATATTTCATCTTTCGCTTTGGAAGATGTTGGTCTTTGGCTTCAGAAGATCTCACACTTAGAATATTTTTTCTGTTTGAGTGTGAAACTTCCGAAGTAACTCCTTCTGAACTGTTAGCTTCGAAAGATCTTACACTTAGACACATTTGAGAGTGTAAGACTTCCAAAGCTAGTTCATCTTTGTTCCTTAGTGTATGCATGGAAGACTTGGTTGTTCTAGCTTGTTGGTTGCATCAGCCTCATAATCTTCAGATGATCTTACACGGATGCATGTTGACTTGGTTCTTGTGTTCCGCAGAACATCTACGGAAGAACAAACTTGTTCATCCGCAGAAGTTCTTGCACTTGGTCAATTTTCCAAATTGACCAAGCATGATGTTTTCCTGCAATTACATGAAATCAACACAAATGATAATTTGGGTTAACTTATAAATCATGCATTACATTATCAAAAAGAGATTTACAATGATTTATTACAAGAGTTGACTAAGTCAGCTAAACCGATACATTGAATCTAGTCCTAACAAAACGAGAAACACAATGTGTGATCAATGAAATAGAAGTCAAATCAAGCAACATAGTAAACTAAATAAGATTTACTTGTATTTTAATCAAAATTGTGCAACTAAAGATTGGTTCAATGTGTTCATGAAAGCTTAACTAAATACATAGGAAAGGAACTAGTTATACAAAAAACATTAAACAACAATAGTTTTTGCATGAATAGTTTTTTGCTTTTTGTAACAACCTTAAATGCTGTGGAGTTTTGATTCTCAAGCCTTCTAAACATATTTCTAAACCAATCTAATTAAATCTTATTGCTTCACATGGACCTTTTTGGACCTACTCACATCAAAAGTATAGGCAAAAAGCAATATTATTTGGTGATCATAGATGACTTTTCTAGGTTCACTTAGGTTTTCTTCCTACTTCTTAAAAACAAATCATCACAAATTATCAAGGATTTTATCACTAAAACTTAAAACCAACTTGATTTCAAGGTTAAATCAATTTGGAGTGATAATGGAACAGAATTTAAGAATGATTAATTCGGAACATTTTGTACACAAAAAGGTATTGCTCATAAAATTCAATGCAGCTAGAAGAACTGTTCCTCATAGAGAGGAGGATCGATTGTAAGGGAGGTGAGGTAGCGAGACGAAGAAAGGTACCTACACACGTCGGAGAAACTTGGATCCTTCTCAGAGTGCAACAGGGCAACTTGATTGTGTTGCCTGTGTAGGTGCATGGAGAAGTTTGGGTCGTTTCAACGATCGATGTTGGCCATTTAGGTGAAGCTTATCAGTGAAGAAAGGAAGAAGAAGGTGAATTTTGGGAGAATTTAGGTTAAAGATTTGTGAGAGTTGAGAGATGAAGTGGAACCGTTGAGAAGATATATGCTATGGATTTGAGTCAAAGTTAAGACAAAAAGATAAACTTTGAAATCCGCAAGTGGGTCCTACTTCTGAAAAAGCGCCCAAAGTGTTAGTTTTCTTGGAAGTTGCAAATATTCCGAAGGTATTTTTGCTTCGAAAGCTTTTCAGCAAAGCTTTCGAAGGCATTTTTGCTTCGAAAGATATTTCAAAGAGTTGTGAAAATTTGGCTTTGGAAGAAATATATTAAAGAAATTTCTTTCGAGGTATATTTTGCTTTGGAAAAACTAAGTCTGAGAAAATTATTATCCTTGGATAATAAATCTTTCGAGACTTAATTGCATACGAAAGACATTTGTTCTTTGAATGCATTTAAGTGCTTATAAACATATTTAAGCTTCGGAAGATATTCCAAGAATTTCTTCTGAAGGTGAACTCTGATAAGTAGTTAAACGATTTAAAGACATAAATTTCTTCCGAAGGCAATTTGAGTTCTGCCGAGAAAAAATAATAAATTTTCACAAATCTAGGGAATATCATTTGAAATTTTAATTTACTTCCAAAGAGAACTGGGCTTATTAAGGTGATCTAATAGACAGTTTAGGACACACAATTTTAAGAAATAAGGTTGATTAAGTGTTTAAAGAAAATCTATTCAAAGTTAATCATCCCAATAGCTGATATAAGATATTTAAATCTCTGTTCATCAAATGCTTTGGTGAACAGATCGGCATATTGTTCATTTGTGTTAACTTTGATTAGTTTGATTAATCCTTTTTCAAAGTTATCTCTAATCAGATGATACCTGATGTTGAAGTGCTTGGTCCTTGAGTGCTGCATAGGATTCTCTGTAATAGAGATGGCACTGTTGTCTATATGGATAGGAGTCTCCTTGAAATTAAACCCATATTCTAGCATCTGATTTTGAATCCACAGCACTTGAGCATAGCAGCTTGCAGCATCAATGTATTCAGCTTCAGCAGTTGACACAGGATTGCTTCTTGCATTGCCAAGAGACTATCTTTCCACCAACGAATTGACATCCCCCAGATGTAGACTTTGCAGTCATGTTGCAGCCACCATAGTCACTATTTGTATAAGCATACAGATTAAAGTATGAATTCTTTGGATACCAAAGGCCAAGTTTAGGGGCACCTTTGAGGTATCTGAGAATTCTTTTGATAGTAACTAGGTGTGACATATTGGGGTTGGCTTGATATCTTGCACATATACATGTGGAAAATATGATATTAGGCCGGCTAGTAGTAAGGTACATAAGAGACCCAATCATAGCCCTGTAGGATGTTCATCAACACACTCCCCCTCAAGATCAGGACCAAGGGAGTGGTTTCTGGCTATGGGTGTCTTTGCAACCTTACAATCAGTCATCTTGAATCTTGTGAGTATGTCTTGTACATATTTTGACTGATTAATGAAGATGCTATTTTCAACCTGCTTCACTTGAATTCCTAGAAAAAAGTTAAGTTCCCCCATGGCACTCATTTCAAATCTATTCTTCATCAGCATTTCAAAGTCTTTGTAGATCTTTGAATTAGTTGAACCAAAGATAATGTCATCTACATATATCTGAACTAGCATTATGTCATTTCCTATTTCTTTGATGAATAGAGTCCCATCAATAGTACCTCTTTTGTATCCATGTTGACAAAGATACTTTGATAGTGTCTAATACCACTTTCTTGGAGCTTGATGCAGTCCATATAGAGCTTTATCAAGCTTGCAGACATAATCAAGATGATCAGGGTCTACAAAGCCAGGTGGTTGTTTAACAGAAACTTCTTCATCTATCACCCCATAAAGGAAGGCACACTTTACATCAAGCTGATAGACCTTGAAATCCTTGGATGCAGCATAGGCCAGGAATATTCTTACAGCTTCAAGTCTTGCTATAGGAGCAAAGACATCTATGTAATCAATTCCTTCTTCTTGTGTGTATCCTTGGACAACCAGTCTAGCCTTATTCTTGATGACAGTTCCTCTATCATCCCTCTTATTCCTAAAAACCTATTCGGTTCCTATGATAGTCTTCCCTTGAGGAAGAGGATATAGGTTCCAAACCTTCTATCTTCTGATTTGAAGTAGCTCTTCTTGCATAGCTTCAACCCAGCTTCCATCCTTCAGAGCCTCATGAACTTTCTTTGGCTCAATCTGGGACAAGAAACAAGAGTGCAGACAAACATTTTGATCATGAGTTTGTCCTCTTGTTCTCACCCCAGCATCAACATTTCCAATGATGTTTATGGTGGGGTGTGACTTATGGATCCTTAGTTGAGGGATCAAAGCAAGTTGGTTAGACAGATCGAGATTGGAGAAATTTAGATCTGGAAATGGAGTGTCACCCACCACATCAGCACATTTATCAAGTGAGACTTGATCCAATGAATATTGTGACATTATTTATGTTGTCCTCTATGGAGTGGTTATCAGCATCAAGAAATTCATGATCACTATCACCTCCTCCATTTCCTCCTGCATTTGAAGTTCCTTCTCCTGAGTTTTGAACCTCTGAGCTAGAATTTGAAGGTACCTCAGATGTATCAGCTGAATTTGTCAAGTTTGTACTGATGGGATCTTCATTTGCAAGATTAGTCACCAAAGGAGCTGAAGTCATAATCTTGCTTGGTCTTCTCAGCTCAAATCTTGGGTCAGGATCTTCTGTTGATATATTATTTGTAGATCTTGAAACATTCTCACAAGACTTGTTAAAACAGTTGGTAACTAAGTCAAGATCAAATAGCTAATCTGGACTAGAACCTTTCACACTTGGAGTGTGCTCATTGAAGGTCACATTGGCTGACTCCTCAACTACTCTAGTTCTGAGATTGTATACTCTATAAGCCTTAGCTTGGGAAGAGTATCCAATAAAGTGTCCATCATCTGACTTCTCATCAAATTTGGCTACTTGATCTTTGGTATTCAAGATGGTGCAAGGACATCCAAATGACCCGAGGAAACCAATAAATGGTCTTCTTTTGTGTCGCAGCTCATAAGAAGTCTTACCATGAGTGTTAACCACAAAAACTCTGTTTTGCACATAGCAGGCTATGTTAACAGCCTCTGCTCAGAAGGTGATGGGCAGTTTAGAGTCAGACAACATGGTTCTTGCAGCTTCAATAAGTGTCCTGTTTCTCCTTTCAGCAACACCATTTTGCTGAGGAGTTCTGGGAGCACTATATTGTCTTGTAAGACCCTTTTCATCACAAAATGTATCAAGGATTTGGTTCTTAAATTCTATTCCTTGATCACATCTTATGGTTTTGACCTTGTGATCAGATTGATTCTTAATTTTCAGAATGAAATTCTTCAAGATCTCAGGGGTCTCATCCTTAGTTCTAAGGAAAAAAGACCCAAGTGAATCTTGTGAAATCATCTGTGATCACTAAACAATAAGAGGTCCTCTCTAAACTTATTACATTGGTGGGGCCAAACAAGTCCATATGTAATAGGTGTAGGGGAGTAGTGATGGAGTTCATTTCCTTTGGTTTGTGAGACACTTTGTGTTGCTTCCCTTTCAAGCATGCAACACAGTGGTCATCACTTGTAAACTCTTTCTTTGACATTCCAATTACCAAATCATTCTTAATCAATTTATTTATGTTTTTAAAGTTTACATGGCACATTCTTTTATGCCAAAGGAATGACTCATCACTATTTGCTTTAGACAGAAAACAAGAAACTTCTCCTGAGGGATATGTTTCATGTAAATCCATCTTGTACATGTTCCCTCTCATGGGGGCTCTAAGCAGGATATGCTCTTGAGGAATGGCCACCCCGGGCTTGAGAATGATGCACTCATGCTCAGTGAAGAGCATATGGTGTTTCTGATCACAAAATTAGGATACACTCAGAAGATTGTATCCAAGCTCTTTGACAAAGTTTACCTTTTCAATGCTGAGCTTACCATTTGTGACTCTGCCCCTTCTAGAAATGTAACCACCAGAATCCCCTCCAAAAGCAACAGGTCCTCCATCAATTTTCTCAAAGTTTTGAAGCAGAGAACCATTGCCAGTCATGTGCCTGGAACAACCACTATTAATAATCCAAAAGTTCTTCTTGGTCTTTATCTATTCCTGCACAAAAGGAGGTGATTAGTTACACTTAGAAACCCAATCCTCATTGGTCTTGGGCTTATTAAAATGAGTTGAAGACAATGCAACAGTAAGTGATCCTATATTCAAGCTTTGAGGGTCATTTGCTATTGTTGATGAAGAACTTTTAGTCACATGGTCTTCCTTCATCTTCCACACCACCTTTGGAAGATTGGGCCTGACATTCAAAGCTTCGAAAGTTTTGACAACTTTGGAAGTCTTGGAGACTAGACCTTCGGAAGATCTTGCTTTCACTGCTGCAAGCTTCAGTACTTCAGAAGCATTCCTTTCTTCCGAGACCAACTTTTCTTGAAGGCAATTTTTCACTTGTCTTTTTCTTCATTTTGGAGCTTCCAAAGGAAATGGATTTTCCTTCCGAAGCTCTTGGTTCCTTTTTCTTCTCAGAAATGTTCTTCTTGGTCATGTGGATGGTACTCTTAGGATTGTACTTGCAATCCTTAGCCATATGAGATGTACTACCACACATGACATAGTTGAGTTCCTTCTTTCTAAGAGTCTTCTTTTGAAAGCAAGATTGAGTTTGATCACTTTCCTTCTCCACCTTCATCTTTGCAGATGAAGCAACAAGCTTCTTAGGGAGAGGCTTGCTTTTGGAGTTGGATGGTTCAGGCTATGTAGCAGTGGTACACAGCTGGTCAGTCTTCTTCTTCTTACTGGAATGATTTAGAACTAAACTAGAAATCCTGGTACTAGAGTTCATAGTTGAGTTTTCAGTCTTTACCACTTCAAAACCTGTAGAAATGAACATTTGTTTCTGCTTTGAGTCAAAAGTGGCCTTGATTTCTTGAGACTTCTTTGATCTTATCTTCGCTCTTCTAATCAAGTTCTTTCTCTTTGATTTGGTCATTCCAGACTCTTTCCTCTCCTCAGGAGAATAGTGACCCTTCTTAGGATAACCTTCTTCACTCTTCTCTGAGTCATCCTCCACTATCTCCTCTTCATCATCTTCAACAATGGGGTCTATAAGGGGAAGCTCATCTTCACAAGTTCCACACCTTGGAGATCTTACAGACAATAGAGTGTGTGGAGGAGCTATCTCAGTAGATTCCAGTCCCTGTTTATTCTGATAACAAACTTTTGCATGTAGGGATGAGGATATTATGTTCTTGAAGGTCTCTTCTTCAAGAACACAATTTTCTGCCCTGACTTTGCTGATCACAAACTCAGCCTGGCATTCAGTTAACTTTGAGATGAGATCTTTGATTTGAGTCATGTAGTTTGTGGGCTCATGCTTAAGAGTTGAAATAGTTTTCTCTAGATCTTCTATCTTAAGTTTATAATCATTTTCAGCTCTTTTAAAGTCAGCTTTCAAGATATTTAAGGACTCAAGATCAGATCTCATCTCTAAGTTATAGGACCTGTATCTATTAACTTTAGCAATGCATTCAGGAGTACAAAGATGTTCCATTACCTTGGCTTCATCATTATATGCCATTAGTGCTTGGTTTGTTGAAGCATCCTCAACCTGAAAGCTCCAGTCAAAGCCTCCTTCTTCAACATCAACTGCAGCTTGCTGTCTTGACTTCTTATTCTGGTGAGTTCCCTCAGTGTAGTTTGGCCTGGATTGTGCTTGGCCACTATTTGACTTTGGTGCCTTGCACTCCCTGGCAAAGTGTCCCATTTGGTTACAGTTGTAACACTTTACCTTGCTTTTATCCAGTCCAAACTTTCCACTGGCTGCATTGTTGGGAAACCTTCTCCTAGTCCTCTTGTAGAACTTCTGGACTTTATGAGTGAGTAGAGCCATCTGCTGGACTATTTCCATATATTCCAGATCATTTGGATGGATACAGTCTAGGTCTTCAAAGGTGAAGAGAAAGTTGCCTGAACTTTCATTAGAAGACATAAAAGCTTGTGAAGAACTTGTCTCCTGGAATGGGCTTCCAGGGATGTAGCCTTCCCTTGGTATCTTTGAAAAGGTGATGAAAGGACCCTTTTGTGATTTGTCAGGGTAGCAGATGAGATGGTGTTGTTGTTCTCTGCAATCCCTTTCAACCACATGGAGGGCTGTACTCTGATGAGTGTTGGAGTTACCAGATGAGTTTTGCATGTTCATCTCCATCTGGTATCCACTGAGTATTCCATATAACTCAGTGAGAGTAAGAGTCTTGAGGTTTTCAGTCCTCCTAATGACCACACAGTAGTGTGTCCATTGACTGGGAAGAGAGGACATGAACTTCCTAACAATATCTCTATTCTCAATGGTTACTCCAACATTAGCTAGAGTATCCATAATCTCAACATACCTGAAATATTGTTGAGTCATGGTTTCACCTGTCTTGAAGGTGAAATTTTCAAACTGCTACTTCAAGAGGTCCTTCTTGTTTTCTTTGGCTTCATTGGACCCCTCATACATTAGCTTCAGTGCATCCCATAGCTGTTTAGTGGTCTTGCACTTCTTGAAACCTCTGTAGATGGAGTTAGGAAGAGCAGTTTGAAGGTCTGTCATAGCTTTCTGATCAATATCAATTTTCTTCCAATCTTCTTCAGAAAGTCATCCCTTTCTTTTGGTATCATACCACCACCAGCAGCAGAAGTAATGCATGGTACATAAGGTCCATTGACAATAGACTCCCACATCCTGGAATCTTGAGACTTGATGAAGCCTTCCATTCTTTGGCACCAAGTATCAAAACCCTCAGGAGTGATCAGTGGGGACTTTGTCATAGTTCTAGTTTCCATATCAGCCTTTGAGATAGCTGCCATTTGAAAGGTTAAGTGAAGTGTGAAACAAAGATGATTTAAGATGGTGAGATCTTACAATTAAGAGCCTGGAATGATCTGATACCAATTGCAGGATGATAAGGGTACTTAAGATTGCAATTAGCTTCACAAGAGGAGAGAACTTAAATCACTTAACCACTCAAATAGGGAACTGGTAACTTCACTGACTATACAAAGCTACACAAGTAATATTAAAGAGACAGAACTAAAAGAACAAGAACAAAATCACAAGATCACAAGATTAAGTTTTCAAGGAAGTTGTATATTGATTCTCTAGTTCAATTACAAGTGTTTGCAAGTATATCTAGTTACAAGAACCAGAGACTATTTATACTACAACCTACAACCATCAATATACAAAAAGACAATTGGAATTTTGACTAATCTAGACAACAAGATCAATCTACAGTCAAAAGGCAGATTGCCTTTTGACTAGTGACTATGACATGCCATAGCTCACTGACTTAATCTAATACAGACAAGTCTACAAGTACAAAAGTTGGAAGTTACAGTCAAAGACTTTTTCTACTGTTTGATAAAGTATAGAAGTTTCACCAACTAATGTTAGCAGGTGAGTCTTCATAGCAGCAGTGGAAAGTACATCAGATTTATCAAAAAGTAGCTCAGAGAAAGCATCTTTTCTCTGTCTTCGGAAGAAATCTGTCTTCACAGCAAAATGGCTTCGGAAGACTTTGTCTTTTGAAGCTTTGGAAGACTTCATCTTTGGCTTTGGAGGAAATGACTCTTTGGCTTTGGAAGATTTCACACTTGTAATAATTTTATGATGAGTGTGAAACTTCCAAAGTAACTTCTTCTGAACTGTTGACTTCGAAAGATTTTACACTTAGACTTATTTATGAGTGTAAAACTTTCGAAGCTAATTCATCTTTGTTCCTTAGTGCATGCAAAAAAGACTTGGTTGTTTTGGTATACTTTGGTTGCATCAGCCTTTAATCTTTAGATGTTCCTTACACTCCTACGTTGGAAGCTGCCAATCAAAGATCATCTTCCTCTGTCCCATTCGAGAGGTAGAATTCTAAACACCCTATGGTTGTTTGTAAGCATGGTTTTTCATATAACGATCCATTACGGGTTTTTAACAGATATATAAATTAGTTTATATATGTTAACTGTAACAAGTTTTTCATTCAAATTCCGCCGCGTTTTTCATTTTATAAGGATAAAATGACTTTGATAAACTTATGAATACCCCAACAATGGCATCAAGAGCCGATTATATGGATACATGCTTCATCTGGACTGAATTCTTAGTTTCTCGTTGTTAATTCACCAACAGACCGAAAATTTAGGTCTATGTTTCCCCTGTTTTTTCAAGATTCTACTTTACATGGATATTGTAATCTTGAAAAATTTAATCATTTGGATGATTTAGTTGTTTGGACAAGAATCATGATATTCAGTTTGTTTTCACACTAAATGAAAATCAGTGGTTCAAGGAGAAAGCTTTCAGATTTTGCTTACATATTTGGATATGTATCTTGGTGTTCATAACCGAGCCGAGACCTTGTGTTTGGTTGTGTTGTGATTTGTATTTGATTATTCAAAAGGTTGTAATAATTAAATGTATTTGTTCTTCCTATTAGCTATGTAATTTATTTATTTTCATTTGGTATGTAAAATAAATAGATTAGTTGCATTTCACTTTTACTAGATAAATGTATATAGGATATATAATTTTGTAAAAGAAGATGCAACAAGAATGTTTTTTGGTTTGGGCCAATTTTGTGCCCAAAGGGCTTTATATCTCTTAATGGGATTTAAGCCCAATAACCGAAAACATATTTTGAAGGCCCAAAGGAGTTTGGTGCAGAAATTTTTAAGTCCATATGGAAGCTCAAATCGAATGTGAGAATCATAACACAAAGTGGACACTTGAAGCATTTGGATGCGGGATCAAGTGGGAGTTCACCGACACAAGTGTTACCCTTAGGAAGGACCTAATAACTCACTTGTTTTGTTCAACAAGTGATGTTAAATTAGTTGGCTAAGGTTATGAACTTGTTGTTGTATGTGTTGCTTGTATGGTTGATTTAATTTATTGTTCATGTGATATTTGGATATGCACTGTTAAACAATTTCAAATCAACAACAAGCTTCAAACTGTTCTTTTGGAAACATTAACATGGGTAATAAAATGGTTTTATTAAAGGTTAATGTTTTCGCAATAAAAAGTTGGGTTTTATTAAAAGATCCTTGGAAATTGGTTTCACTAGTGTACCACGCATTTGAATGCATGCAAATGTAAGGTACAAAATGTTTTCATAACTAGAATTAATGGAAACAAAATCCCTTTTAAACATGTTTAACACCATCCTTTTATACAACACTCGAATCACTTGGGAACTATTTGTGGGATAAAGGTCGCCTAACCACGTTTAGGGAACTTGTGTGTTTGAGGTGGGTTTAGCATATTTGTGGGATGAAGGTCACCTAACCACCTGTATGCATAAACCCACACGTGTGTGTAAGTAGGACGACTTCAGTTGGAAACCATGTGAATAGGGTCACCGAAGCATGGCGTACAATGGTGTTGATGGGATTAAACATGCCGACTAAACATAAAGATGTTTAACCGATCCCATAAACTAAAAGTTGCAATTGGTTTCGATTGTCAAAAGTTGACTACCTTGTTAATTTAAATAATGAGATAAAGGTCACCTAACCATTATTTGAATGTAACGTTGGATTCTAGAATTTAATTATTAATTTTCTATGAGACATGAAAGGGTATTAATAATTAAAATATCATTTTTATAAATACTAATATTGAACTTTCTTTATATTGTAGTAATGGCCGCAAATAATAACAACGCTACCTCCCCGACCGTCCATAACCTGTCACTAAGAACTATCCTGGAAAAGGATCATCAAAACCATAATAATTTCATGGATTGGTTTCGAAAGTTGACAATTGTTCTCAAGCAAGAAAAGAAATCATATGTGTTGGACGATCCTATTCCCGATGAACTCAATGCTGATGATGTTGATGCCTACAAGGATTGGGTTAAGCACACTAAGGATTCGATGCAAGTTTCTTGCCTCATGTTAGGAACCATGATTCCAGAGCTTTAAAAGGATTTTGAACATCACGTGGCATACGACATGATTACCCAGCTGAAGGAAATGTTCCTTCAACAAGCGAGGGTTGAGCGCTTCAAAACGGTTCGAGCGCTTCATGCACGTCGAATGGAAAAAACCCAATCTGTGTCATCTTATGTGACGAAGATGAAAAGCCACATTGATCGCCTTGAAAGGCTGAATTGTCCAGTCTCAAAAGTGTTGGCCATGGATTTGATCCTCAATGGTCTAACCAAGAAGTTTAAGACTTTTATCATGAATTATAACATGAATGGATGGGTAAAAGCATTGGGGAACTTCATGCAATGCTCAAAACAGCCGAGGCAGGGATGGGTCAAAAGGGTTTTACTGGTTCTCAGGATCAATGAGGGTGGCAACAAGAAAAGTCATCACCCCGAACCCAAGGAAAATGTTGCCAAAGGCAGGGATACATCAAAGGGAAGGGTAAGGGAAAGACTAAAGCGAGACCACCAAAACCGAGGCTTAAGAAGCCAAAGGTTACGGAGAACGATCCATGATTTGAGTGTGGTGAGATAGGACATTGGAAAAGGAACTGTCCAATCTATCTCAAAGAGTTAAGAAACAAGAGGGATGCTGGGCAGACCTCAGGTACAACTTTCATGATCCATATTGAACTTAATGTTATTTCTTCAAACACATGGGTATTAGATACCTAATATGAAACTCATATTTGCAATTTGTTACAGGGTTCAAAAAAAATAAGAATTTTAAGCAAGGGGATACTAGTCTCTACATGGGCAACGGAGCAAAGGTTGATGTCGAAGCCCAAGGAGACTATATCTTGAAGCTTCCAAGTGGTTTGGAAGTCATTTTGAAGAATGTTTTGTATGCTCCTAGTTTGACTAGGAATATAATTTCTGTTTCCCTTCTGAAACAATATGGTTATGTATTAAAGTTTGAAAATGATGGTATTTGTGTTTTTATGGATGATATATTTTATTTTAAGGCTATGCCTTTTAATGGTATTTATGAATTGGTTCATGATGACTCATCCTTAAATAACTCTTTATACCGGTCAAGCACCAAGAAACTTAAAATGAGTTTAAGTGAATTATATCTTTGGCATTGTCCTCTTGGTCACATAAACAAGAATCGCATTCAAACACTTTAAAAGAATGGTCTTTTGGATGCAAATGAAGAGGGTTCATTTGATAAGTATGAATCTTGTTTACAAGGAAAGATGACCAAGGAACCCTTTAGTGGTACTAACCAAAGGGCAAAAGATTTATTAGGAATCATACATTCGGATGTATGTGGTCCTTTTAAAGCAACGACAAGGAATGGTGAAAGATATTTCATTTCCTTCATCGACGATTATAGTCATTATGGTTATGTGTACTTGTTGAGACACAAAGATGAAGCTTTTCAAACGTTCAAAATCTTCAAGAATGAAGTAAAGAATCAACTCAACAAAACAATCAAAGGTCTTCGTTCAGATAGAGGAGGTGAATACCTTAGCGATGCCTTTCAAGATCATCTTAGGAGTTGTGGGATTGTCTCACAACTTGCTCCACCCGAAACACCACAGCATAATGGTGTGCCTGAGACGAGAAACTGAACCCTAGTGGATATGGTTCAATCTATGATGGCTAGAAGCACACTACCTCTGTCATTTTAGGGTTTCACATTGCTCTCCATGGCCCGTGTTCTGAATATGGCCCCAACCAAGAAAGTGGATAAGACACCTTTTGAAATATGGCATGGAAGGGTTCCATCGTTATCATATTTAAAGGTATGGGGTTGTGAAGCTTATGTTAAGCAGAACACCCCAACAAGTTAGAAAGTCGATCCACTAAGTGTATCTTTGTAGGATATGCCAAAGACTCGATGGGATATTATTTCTACAATCCAATAGAGCAAAAGGTATTTATTGCTTGAAACGCTGAGTTCTTGGAAACTAAATTCCTTATGCAAGGAACTACCGATAGAACAGTGGAACTTGATGAGGATCGAGAACCACAAGCCGATACACGTTTGGTTGATACTAGTAATCAACAAGAGGTTGTTGATAATGATCAAGTGGTTGATCAATACACACAAAACGTTCGTAGATCTGGTAGAACTAGCTATCCACTCGAAAGATATGGATTTTTCATGAATGGATGCTAGGTAGTTGACTTGGATGAACCAACTACGTACCATGATGCAATGTCCAATTCGGATTGTGACAAGTGGCTTGAAGCCATGAACGTAGAGATGCAATCCATGTATGACAACCAAGTGTGGGAATTGGTTGTGCCACCACTTAACTCCAAACCGGTTGGATGTAAGTGGGTTTTCAAGAAGAAAACCGATATGCATGGAAACTTGGATACTTATAAAGCAAGACTTGTAGCAAAAGGTTTCACTTAGACTCAAGGGGTTGATTATGATGAGACCTTCTCGCCTGTGGCAATGCTAAAGTCAATTAGGATATTATTTGCCATAGCTGCATATTATGACTAAGAGATTTGGAAAATGGATGTCAAAACTGCTTTCCTTAATGGACATCTCAAAGAGAATGTCTATATGGTTTAGCCCGTAGGTTTTATCGATCCACAATATCCTAATAAAGTATGCAAGTTAAAGAAATCAATCTATGGATTGAAACAAGCATCGAGAAGTTGGAATCAACGTTTTAATGAAGAGATCAAGAAATTTGGATTCATCAAGAACGCTGATGAAGCTTATGTGTATAAGAAAGCTAGTGGGAGCATCATCACATTCTTAGTATTGTATGTTGATGATATATTACTGTTTGGAAATGACATTCCAACCATGGAAGGTGTTAAAACCTGGCTTGGAAGTTATTTTTCCATCAAAGATCTTGGTGAAGCCGCCAATATTTTGGGAATAAAGATCTATAGGGATAGATCAAGGCCGTTAATAGGTTTAAACCAAAGTGCATATATTGATAAAATCTTGAGAAGGTTCAAGATGGAGAACTCTAAGAAAGGTTTAGTACCTATTCAAAGAGGGATAATATTGAGTGCATCTCAATGTCCAAGCTCAAAGGATGAGCAAGAAAGGATGAAGGAAATCCCATATGCATCTGCTATAGGATCCATCATGTATGCAATGATATACACCAGACCAGACGTGTCATGCGCTTTAAGCATGACAAGTAGATTATAGCAAAATCCAGGAAATAGCCATTGGATGCCTGTTAAGAGTATATTGAAATACCTTAGGAGGACAAAGGATATGTTTCTAATATACGGATCTGGTGAAGAGGAGATGCGAGTTTCCAAATTGATCGAGATGGTTCTCGATCACAATCGGGGTATGTATTCATTATGAATGGAGGGGCAGTATCCTGGAAGAGTTCAAACCAGGATGTGGTAGCATTGTCCACTAAAGAATCAGAATACATCGCCGCTTCATTGGCAGCACAGGAAGCTACATGGTTGAAGAAATTCATTACCGATATAGGGGTTGTCTCTATCATTCAAGATCCCCTAGAGATCTTTTGTGATAACGAGGGTGCGACTACTTAAATCAAGGAACCCCATGCACATCAAAAGACAAGGCACCTTGAGCGGAGATTCAACTACATAAGGGATGAAGTTGAAAAAGGAAAGATATGTATTTGCAAAGTTCACACCAATCAAAATATTATGGATCCACTCACAAAGCTCCTTGAAAGGCCAAAGCATGAGAGTCATACTTGTGCCTTAGGACTTTGATATTCAAGTGATTGGATTTGATCTATTTAGTATTTAAATATCGGAACAATTGTTATTTTGACTCATATATATATATGATTATGAATTTTGATACTATGAGTTATGTTCTATTTTAGCATGTTTAGATCCATGAATATGTTTATTATTCTAAATGTCTGTAGTCGGTCATATTTGTGGGAACAAATATGATGTAAGACTATCATGAACTTGGATTGGTGGATATTCATAAGGTATGAATATAGAGCAAGAGGTTGCTACCAAGGTTCATAGATATTTGTAGGATACAAATATTGGACAGACCCGCTCTCAAATTTTACTGCATGGAATTATGTAATTGATCATAAGTAAATTTGAGTAAAGGAGAATATCATTGTATCCTCCGACCTGAGATACGTATTGGGTTTTGATATTCACCAAATATTATACTTTGATCAGTTCTTCGCTGTTATGAAATATGGACAGTACATAAGGCTAGTTTCAGGTGTGATACAAGGTGATTGTGAGAAACGTATGTAGTCAAGATGGGATATGTTCCTCTTATTCGTTGAGAGTATGATGTCTAAGGCCTGATAAAGTTAAATCAATAGAGAATGATCATTCTGTGTCTCTAGATTTAACATGACATCTGTAACATAAGGATAAATGATAGATTCACCTAAATCATTTTCAAGTAAGGGACTTGAGGAAGATGATGTTATTGAATGGCACTTCATCATACGTATTAGGGGTAGTAAACCGTTGTTAGGCGGTATTTACTACTTGCATCAATTCTTTATGTATCTTGTGCAAGTGGGAGATTGTTGGGAACGGTCTGCCCAAGACACATATTGAAATTATAAGGCTAGTATGTTATGATCCAAGTCGAGTCATACCCAATAACAAGCTAGACAAATACCTACAAATTTTATTTTATGATATGATCATGTAAATAAATATTGACACTTAAAGTTTAGAAATTGGATTTCTAAATATTTGAACTAGTGTTGTGAATAAATTATATGGATAATTTATTTTAGAGAGAGAGTATTTTGTATTGTTATTCAAATGGTTGAACAAACAATACAAGTCTGTTGTCCCATGACCACTTGAATCATCAAATAGTAATGAAGATTTGGATCAAAATGATAAAATATGAAGAACTTGGATGAACACACAAGAACATCAATGAAAAATCCCCATTTGATCCATATTGAATTGCATAAGATGTTAATTACATCAAAACCCTCAAATCTAGCTCATACAAGCTTAACAACACTCTATTAACTCTAGCTATATGTAGTCAAATGACAATTAGACTTAATGACATTTAGCCCCCTAGACTTAGACAATTAGAGAAATTACATTTAAAATATAAAAATGACTTAAACATAAATAAATATATTTTGTTGACACAAAATATATTTATTAACAATAAACTCCTAGTCATTTATATCTTCAACGTCTCGTCTCGGTTCTTCGTCCCGAACGCGTCTGTTTGCCTTTTCCTATGACTTTGACAGTGACGTTGACCTTTGTTGACTTTGACTGTGTTGATAATATAGACTATCCTTATCAGACCCAACACGGTCTTTTTTGTCCGCTTTTCTGTTACTCATCCGCATTTACTAATGCGGATGTGCTACTAAGGAAATGCGGATGAAAGTTCCTCATCCACATTTACTAATGCGGATGTGCATTTGTGGAAATGCTGAAGGAATTTAAGGAATCATTGGAAATGATGAATGTTTCAGGCTACCCTAATCTTCTTTTGAAGAATTATTAGGAGATGAGATAACATACCTAGTATGTTCGTCATCACCACCAGTAGTGGTTTCTCAGCGCCCTCGATACCCTTGAGTGCTGATGTCTCTTTTAGAGTCATCAAGGAGCAAGCTTGCCGTAGACTCAGTCCCACAAATGTTGCCACTGTCCTGAGAGGTTAGTGAAACACTTTCAGTAGTAGCAGCTAAGCCTACATGAGTCACCTCCACACCAGTTTGACTCACCTCAGTTAGGTATAGCTGATGTGGGCTAGAAATTAGAGGTTCCCTGGTGCTCAGTTGATCTTGAGAGTGGTATGGTAGATCAACATCATGGCATGAAAAAAACATAATGTCCTCATCAGGTAGGGTTGATAGGTCAATGAGGGATAGGAAGGTTAAATCTAATGACCCGGGACCTTGGTCAGCACCTATGGGTTCTTCTGCGAGAGCAGATGACCCGTTGATGTTGGTGTCCCTTTTTGGCTACTCAGGGGAGTGTTGCGACTCACCCTGAGGGCTAAAGGCTTGGGTTGTGGGCTCGTCAGCTTGAGACTGAGGAAACTCAATGCTGACATTGAGGTCAATGGTGGAGGATGGTTGGACCTCTGGCTGAATAGGAGCCTTGAGTTCAACTTGAGCCTTTTTGGTTAGAACAGAGGGGACCTGATCAATCAGAGTAGATTGATCAGGGGTTCGTTTGGGGCGTCTAGTATATGTAATCTTGATTGGGTGGGAAGAAGTGATTGTCATTTGAGTGGTGGTGTCTAGTGTGGGTTCATCACCAGTTGGACTTGTAGGGATGTCACCAAGAGCCATTGGCTAGCACATACCTGGAAGAAGTTCAGTGAATCTTCCAGAGAAGTTGGTGGACACCATCTTCAAAGTTTTGAAGATGCCAGGCTGCATGTGATGGACCAGTAGAATATCTGCATATTGTAATCTGTCCTGGTCCAGCTCACAGTTGATTATGTGCTGAATGAACAGGGGATACATGTAGAATGGATCTCGGGTGACATTGCCTCTTAAGTTGTTCAGAATAAATTTTTAGTAGTTGAAGCGCAGGCCCTTTACCAACCCATGGACTAGGCAACCCAAATTATATGGGATTTGATCCCATCCACTAGATTTGTTGGATAGGCAGTGCAGGACGATGTGCAGCAAGAACTTCCAATTATAGGAGAAGTTAAACTTGTAGACTGTAGACTTGTGCACATCGTCGCCATATCCCATCTGAGTGTAAGTGTCTTCTAACTTTGATTTGGGGAATTCAGTAGGGGCGCCCTCATTATGAAGCTCCAGATGATCCCTGATGGTTGATTCAGCAATGATGATCTCCTTTCCGTAGATCCTCGATCTGATGACCCTTTCATCATTTAGTGTTTCATCTTGACCATTGGCCCAGAATTTGGCCATGTGGTTAGAGTAGATAGTGGGTTAATGGTGAGGGCAGTGAAGTATGCCGATTGGGATAGAAATTCAACGATAGGGGCAAAGTCTGTATCCTTTGAAGAATCAAGGATAGTGACCTGATTATGTTGGGGATTTAGGGCCATTGTTAAAAGGTACGGTAGGTGCAGGACCGTTAAAAAGGGGACTTTGCACTTAGTTAGCACACTTAGGAGGATCTTTAGGATCACTTAACAATTCAAATGGGGAACTTAGAACTTTAAAACAGATGATACAATGCATAACACAAGTAAAGTAAGAGCAAGAACACAAGAAATAATTTTCAAGGAAGTAGTATATTGCTTCTTAGGTTCTATTACAGGTGTTTGCACTGATATTTGAAATACAAGAACCTTTGACTCTTTATGATAAACCTACAACCATCAATATGCAAAAAGACAGTTGGATGTGACTAATCTAGACTACAAGATCAGCCTAAACAGATTGCCTTTTGACTAGTGACTATGACAGGCCATAGCTCACTGACTTTCCTATTACAAAAATCCAAAAAAGAAACAAATACAGAAACTTGCAGACAAAGACCTTATCTACTTTATCATAAAGCATGGAAGTTTCACCAACTTATGATAGTTGGTGAACCACCAGAGCATGCAGCGGACAGAAGGTTGCTTTATGATAAAGTTGACAGGAAAAATGTCTTTTCTCTCTCTTCTAAAGTAATCAGTCTTATCTTTATTCAGCTTTGGAAGACTTTGTCTTGAGAGCTTCAGAAGACTTCATCTTTAACCTTTGGAAGAGTTGAGTCTTTGGCTTCGGAAGTCTTTGGCTTTGGAAGACTTCATCTTTAATCAGTCTTTTCTTCTTCTTAGAGGATCTTCTTTTGGCCATCCTCTTTTTCCTCCCAAATGATTTTAACTGAGAGGGTTGGTCTTCAGTACCAAGTTATTTAGTGGATTCCCTCTCAGTTGGGATCTCCTCTCTCCTAGGTTCAGAAGGAGAGGGAGGAGAACCCTGCTGTGGATCAGAAGATGAAGTTGGCTGTTGTGTAGCTTCAGGTGCAGGTTGTGTTGTCTCTGTAGGTTCAACCTTTACCTCAACTTTAGGTTGAGCTTGTTCTGATGGTGAGTGGAGATCCACAAGCTCTCCCCTTTTAATCTTTTGCTTGATCACCCTTATGTGCTCATCCATTGTGGACAGAGACATGGAACCAAGCCTCCTTCTGGAGAACCCATACAGCTTCAAGAAGCTCATCATCTTCTGCCTATCTGCAGACTTTTTCTGACTTTTCTTGATGATGGCTCTTGACTTGGCAACTTCTTCCCTTTACCTTTTTCTAGCAGCTTGCCTATTTCTTTTGGCTTGCTCTTCCAGCTGCTTGTTGTATTCAAACAGTATGTAATCATATGGCAAGGGAAGAAGTGAATGTGCCTGGTAGAGGCCTGTGGCTCTCAGGTAGTTGATCATCTTTGTTTTTTCTTCTTCATTAACTACCTGAGGTTGATCAGCAGCCACAGCCTCTGATTCAGGGCTTTCTTGAACTAGGGAGAGGACAGGAATATTCTTGTATATTCATTTTCTTCTCATTTCCTCTTTATGCTTGAGGGTCAAGGCTGCATCCTCAGCTTCCTTCCTCTCCTTTGACAACTCAGTGTCAGCCAGTTCATTTAATTCCTCTAAGGGGAGAGAGATGAGTTAATTTATGTTGTAGTTCCTGGTCCCCAGATAATTAAGTCTGGCTGCCCTTAACTCATCTTCTTGAGTGTTTGGAACATGGGCAGTCAGAATTGTAGCTTGCATGAATCCTGGGGAACCATTTGAACTCTCTCCCCTCAGCTTCCTCTTCCTCTCTCTTTTCTCTTCTTCAATCTTCTCAGCAGTTAGTTTTCTTTTGCCTTTGTCAAGTACTGATCTTGATGACTCAGGCTGAGGAGAGCTTTGGCCTTCATTGCTAGATTCAGCAGTCAAGCTCTGGCCAGAGAGAGATTGATATGCACCATCACCAGCTGGTGCCTCACTGAGGGTATGGGGTGCTGGAGGAGATATTGTCTTAAGGTTCACCGTCTCAGCCTCTAGGCCTTCAGTCAAGGCTTTCCCTTTGAAGCTAAACTTAGGGTCCACCTCAACATCCAGTTGACCAAAGGCTTCAACTGCTAGCCTCTGTCTATATAGTTCTGATCTCCTTTTGAATTCTTCTAGCACCCAATCTTGAATTCTACTGGCTAGTCTGGCAGCTTGTCTGTTGTTGCTTGGGTTGACAAGTGCCAGATCTACCAGATTCATACCCTTATAGAAACTCAGGTTTGAAATGTTTAAAATTTCTAGTTGACCCTGAGCTCTAGAGAGTACAAGAGCTTTCCTTTCACTGTCATACCGCCAACCCCAGATTGGGTTCTCAGAAGGGGCAGACATTGCTCTTGGTATTCCCTCCTCAAACAGTTGTTGTATTAACAAATGTAGATCACTGTCTAGAGGAGGTTGCTGAGTATGGACAACTGCAAGAGAGGATGGTGAGTCCTCTATGTCCATACTTTGAGAGGAACTCCCAGGTTCTGTGATTGTTAGGATTTTCTCCCTTTTTTTTGGTAGCATCACCCTCTTGTATAGGTGAGCTGGGAGATTGATCCATGACATCCACAGGTTCTTATGGACCTGGATGAGTTGATCTCATTGGTCTCTCAGCTAGCTTACCCTTGAGATCGGTGATCTCAAGTTACTGATCATTGACCCTTTTCTGCAAGATAGTCACCTGAGATTCTAGGTGAGCTATCTTGGACACAAAGTAGGTGCACATGTTTGAGAGTTTGTGCACCTTTTGTTGCGGACTCCCCTCATCTTCAGATGAAGAATCATAGGGGGATGAGAGGATTGGACCTGAGTCTTCTCCCTCATCACCAGCATAGGTTTCTTGGCTGCTGGATTTCCCCTGCTCTATTTCAAGAGGCTGGGTTGCCATGGTTGAGGTCTTAGAGATGTAATCATTGCCAACAGTGAAAGCCTCTACCACATGGATCTCCTGGACAATCTAAAGGAGATCCACCTCAGTTTATGGTGTCTGTGTTGGCTAGAAATGGGTGAGTCTGGAGTACTCATCTCACCTTGAGTGTGGGTGGAGAGGAGAGATTCATGGTACTCACTGAAACCCAAATCTTCATCAGAGTAAAAGTCAAGGCTGGGTATGGGTTGATTAAGATCAAGAGGCTGGGGATGGTAGCTTTCCCCTAAAGGTTGATCACCAGAGTGTTGAGACTCAGAGTGATGGCTTAAGGCTATTTGAGGAGGTGTGAGCTCATCAGGCTGAGCATGAGGAACCTCAGCACTGATTGTGTCAAGAATGGAAGTGGTTTTCTCCTCAGGAAGTGGGAGCTCTAGTGTCCACTTCCTCCTGTGTGGGTTGTGATATGGGGGCTTGCATATGCTCAATAGCAGGTGCAGGGGTTCGTTTGGATTTTCTTTGGTAAGTGAGGGTAATGGTAGGCCTTGATGGTGGTTGAGAGGTAGAGGGTGTTGGTTCATCACTAGCTGGTGCTGCTAGGATGTCACCCTGAGTAATGAGCTCAAACATTTTTGGGACAAGGGCTGTTTCTACCCCTAAGAACCCAACAGTTGGCTTTTTCAATATTTTGAAAATACCGGGTCTCATATGTGCAAGTTTAAGAACATTACCTGTTCCCCTCAACTGTGGTCCCATTTCACAGTTGAGAATGTGTTGAACATACTGAGGAAACATGTAATATTCTAGGGAGTCCAAATTTGCAAGTAAATTTGTGAAAACAAACTGAGAATACCTGAATTTGACCCCTTGAACCATCCTATGGACAATGAAGGAGAGGTCTTCTGGAATCTGGTCCCATCCTCTATGTTTGTTAGACAAGATGTGGATGACAACATGGAGGAGGTACTTCACTGGTATGAGACCTTCCCCTTCTTGAAGGTCTTGACTGTTAAGTCACCTTCATATCCCATCTGCTCAAAGGAATGGTTGACGTTAGCTTTTGGGAAGGACATTTCACCTTCTTCATCATCCAGCTGAAGATGGGTGTTGATGATGGCTGGAGTGATGAACAGTGTCCTCCTTTGTACTATGGCAGACAGTGCCTTCTCCCCGTCCAAAGTGACCTCTTGACAGGTCCGCCAGAACTCAAACAACTGATCCTCATAGAGGGGAGGATCAATCGTAAGGGAGGTGAGATAATAAGACGAAGAAAGATACCTACAAACATCTGAGAAGCTTGGATCCTTCTCAGAGTTTAACAAAGCAACCTGGTTGTGTTGCCTGTGTAGATGCATGGTGAAATCTGGGTCGTCTCGGCGATCAAGATTTGCCATTTGCAGAAGTTTTGCAGAGAAGGAAGGTAGGAGAAGATGAATTTGGGGGTAATTTTAGGTTAAGGAAAAATAGGAGTAGAGAGATGAAGATAGGACCGTTTGGGGAGATATACTCAGGATTTGAAACAAAGTTAAAGCAAAAGATAAACTTTGAAATCCGTAAGTGGGTCCTACTTCAGAAAAAGGCGCCCAAAAAGGTAGTTTTCTTGGAAGTTGCAAAACTTTCGAAGGTTATTTTAGCTTCGGAAGCTTTTTAGAGAAAGCTTTCGAAGGCAATTTTGCTTCGGAAGATATTTCAAAGAGTTTTGAAAATTTTGCCATCGGAAGAGATAAACAGGTCTTCCGAGACTTAATTGCCTTCAGAAGAGATTTATTCTAAAATGTATTTAGGAGCTTATATTCAACTTAAGCTTCGGAAGATGCTTCATGAATTTCTTCCGAAGATAATTGGCAGATAAGCTGTAAATTTCTTCCGAGCGCAATTTTATTTCTTCCGAAGGTAAATTTTCATAACTCTAAAAAATATCATTTTGAAAATTTGTTTTCCTCCAAAGAGAACTGGGCTTATGAAGTGATCTAATAGACAACCTAGGACACACAGTTTTAGGTAGTAAGATTGATGAAGTTATTTAGAAAAGCCTATTCAAGGTTAATCATCCCAATGGCTGATACAAGATACTTAAATCTCTGTTCAACAAAAGCTTTTGTGAACAGATCAGCATATTGTTCATTTGTGTTAACCTTGATTAGTTTTATCAAGCCCTTTTCAAAATTATTCCTAATCAGATGATACCTGATGTTGATGTGTTTGGTCCTTGAGTGCTGCATAGGATTCTCTGTTATAGAGATGGCACTGTTGTTTTCTATATGGATGGGAGTCTCTTTGAAATTGAATCCATAGTCTAGCATCCAATTTTGAATCCAAAGCACTTGAGCACAGCGGCTGGCAGCAGCAATGTATTCAGCTTCAGCACTTGATGCAGACACACAGGATTGCTTCTTGCATTGCCAAAAGACTATCCTTCCACCAAGGAACTAACACCCCCAGATGTGGACTTTGCAGTCATTTGCAGCCACCATAGTCACTATCTGTATAAGCATACAGATTAAAGTCTGAATTCTTTGGATACCAAAGCCTAGATTTGGAGCACCTTTGAGATATCTAAGAATCCTTTTGACAGTGATTAGGTGTGACATCTTGGGGTTTGCTTGATATCTTGCACATATGCATGTGGCAAACATGATATCAGGCCTGCTAGCAGTAAGATACAAAGTGACCCAATCATAGCCCTGTAGAGATGTTCATCAACACACTCCCCCTCAAGGTCAAGACCAAGGGAATGGTTTCTGGCTATGGGTGTCTTAGCAACTTTACAATCAGTCATCTTGAACCTTGTAAGTATGTCCTGTACATACTTTGACTGACTGATGAAGATGCCATCTTCAACCTGCTTCACTTGAATTCCTAGAAAGAAATTGAGTTCCCCCATGGCACTCATTTCAAATCTATTCTTCATCAGCATCTCAAAGTCTTTGTAGAGCTTTGGATTAGTTGAACCAAAGATGATGTCATCTACATATATCTGAACTAGCAATGTGTCATTCCCTGTATCTTTGATGAAGAGAGTCCCATCAATAGTACCTCTTTTGTATCCATGATTGCAGAGGTATGTTGATAGTGTCTCATACCATTTCTTGGAGCTTGATGTAGTCCATAAAGGGCTTTATCAAGCTTGCAGACATAATCAGGATGATCTGGGTCTGCAAAGCCAGGTGGTTGTTTAATATAAACTTCTTCATCAATCACCCCATAAAGAAAGGCACACTTCACATCAAGCTGGTAGACCTTGAAATCTTTGGATGCAGCATAAGCTAAGAATATCCTTACAACTTCAAGTCTTGCTACAGGAGCAAAGACATCAGTATAATCAATTCTTCTTTTTGTGTGTATCCTTGGACAACCAGTCTAGCCTTGTTTTTGATGATGATCCCTCTATCATCCTTCTTGTTCCTAAATACCCACTTGGTACCTATGACAGTCTTCCCTTGAGGCTCAATTTAGAGCCTCATCAACTTTCTTAGGCTCAATTTGGGATAAGAAACAAGAATGTAGACAAACATGGCTATCGTGAGTTTGTCCTCTTGTTCTCACCCCTAAGTCAACATTTCCAATGATGTTTGTGGTGGGATGTGACTTGTGGATCCTGAGTTGAGGAATCACAGCAAGTTGGTTGGACAGATCAAGATTAGATAAATTTTGATCTGGCAAAGAAGAGTCCCCCACCACATCAGCACACTTATCAAGAGAAACTTGATCCAATGAGTGTGTGACATCATTGATGTTGTCTTCAATGGAGTGGTTATCAGCATCAAGAAATTCTTGATCACTGTCACCACCACCCATTCCTCCTGCATTGGAGGTTCCTTCACCTGAATTTGTGCCTCTGAACTGGACTTTGAGGGTAATTCAGTTGAATCAGCAGTATTTGTCATGCTTGTGCTGATTGGAGCCTCAATGACAGGGTTAGTCACCATTGGAGCTGTAGTAGTCTTCTTGTTTGGTCTTTTCAGCTCAAATCTTGGGTCAAGATCCTCTGTTGACCTGTTATCCATAGATCCTGAAACATTCTCACAAGATTTGTTAAAACAGTTGGTAACTAAATCAAGATCAAATAGCCAATCCGGACCAGAACCTTTCACACGGGGTATGTGTTCATTGAAAGTCACATTGGCTGACTCCTTAATGATTCTAGTTCTGAGATTGTATACTCTATAAGCCTTGGCTTGAGAAGAGTATCCAACAAAATGTCCATCATCTGATTTCTCAGCAAACTTAGCTATTTGATCTTTGGTATTCAAGATGGGCAAGGACATCCAAATGTTCTGAGAAAACAAATAAATGGTCTCCTTTTGTGCCACAGTTCATAAGGAGTCTTACCATGTGTCTTAACTTCTAAAACTCTATTCTGCACATAGCAGGCTGTGTTGATAGCCTCTGCCCAGAAGGTGATGGGCAGCTTAGAGTCAAACAACATAGTTCTTGCAGCTTCAATAAGTGTCCTGTTTCTTCTCTCAGCAACAACATTTTGCTAAGGAGTCCTGGGAGCACTAGATTGTCTTGAAATACCCTTCTCATCACAAAATGTATCAAGGATTTGGTTTTTAAATTCGGTTGCATGATCACATCTTATGATTTTGACATTGTGATCAGATTGATTCTCAATTTTCAGAATGAAATTCTTCAAGATTTCAGAGGTTTCATCCTTAGTTCTAAGGAAAAACACCCAAGTGAATCTTTTGAAATCATCTGTGATCACTAAATAGTATGAGGTCCTTCCTAGACTCATTACACTAGTAGGGCCAAACAGATCCATATGTAACAAGTGTAGGGGAGTAGTGATAGAGTTCATTTCCTTTGGCTTGTGAGACACTTTGTGTTGCTTCCCTTTCTGGCATGCAACACAGTGGTCATCACTTATAAACTCTTTCTTTGGTATTCCAGTTACGAAATCATTCTTAATCAGTTTATTCATGTTTTTAAAGTTTACATGGCACATTCTCTTATGCCAAAGAAAAGACTCATCACTATTTGCTTTAGATAGAAAGCAAGAAACATCTCCAGATGGAGATGCTTCCTGCAAGTCCATCTTATACATGTTTCTTCTCCAGGGAGCTCTAAGAAAAATATGCTCAGGAGGAATGTCAACCCCGGGCTTGAGAACAATGCACTCATGCTCACTAAAGAGCATGTGATGTTTTTGGTCACAAAATTGGGACACACTCAAAAGATTGTATCCAAGCTCTTTGAAAAAGTTTACCTTCTTAATGCTAAGCTTACCATTTGTAACCTTGCCCCTGCCAGTAATGTACCCTCCTGCATCTCCCCCAAAAGAAACTGTTCCTCCATCAATCCTTTCAAAGTTTTGAAGCAAGGACTCATTGCCAGTCATGTGCCTGGAGCAGCCACTATCAACAATCCAGATATTTTTGTTGGTCTTTAGTTGTCCCTGTACAAAAAGAGATGATTTAGTTACATTTGGAAACCCAAGCCTCATTGGTCTTGGGCTTATTAGAATGAGTTAAAGGCAATGAAACAGTAATAGATCCTATGCTCAGGCTTTGGGGATCATTTGCTGTTTTTGATGATGAACTTTTAGCCACATGGTCTTCTTTCATCTTCCACACCACCTTTGAAAGATTGGGCTTGACCTTCAATGCTTCGGAAGCTTTTGTGGCTTCGAAAGCTTTGGAGACTAATCCTTCAGAAGATCTTGCTTTCACTGTAGCAGGCCTTAGTACTTCGGAAGCATTCCTTTCTTCCGAGACCAATTTTCCTTCCGAAGACAATGGTTCATTTGCCTTTTTCTTCATTTTGGAGCTTCCGAAGGAAACAGATTTTCCTTCTGAAGCTGTTTGTTTCTTCTTCCTCTCAAAAGTTTTCTTCTTGATCATGTGGATAGTACCCTTTGGATTGTATTGACAATCCTTAGCCAGGTGTGAGGTACTACCACACATAACACAATCTATATCTTTTCTTCTGAGAGCCTTTTTTTCCAAAGAAGTTTGAGCTTGAACACTTTCCTTTTCCTCTTTCACCTTTTCAGATGATGCAGCAGGCTTCTTAGGGTGAAGCTTGCTTTTAGAAATGGATGGTTCAGGCTATGTAGCAGTGAAACACAGCTGATCAATCTTCTTGTTGTTGCTGGAGTGAGTTGAAGCTGAAGTAGAACTCTTGGTACTAGAATTCTTGGCAGGATCTTCAGCTTTTATCACCTTGAACCCAGCAAAGACAAATACTTGTTTCTGTTTGGGATCAAAGGTGGTCTTGACCTCTTGAGCTTTTCTTGATCTTCTCTTTGCTCTTCTGATCAAGTTCTTCCTTTTGGTTTTGCTCAAACCAGCTTCTTTTTCCTCCTTAGGAGCATGGTGACCCTTTTTGGATTTACTCTCTTCACTCACCTCAGAGTCATCCCTCACCTTCTCCTCTTCATCCTCTTCATCACTAGGGTCTATGGATGGAAGCTCATCTTGACCAGTTCCACACCTTGGAGATCTAACTGATAGTAGAGAGTATGGAGGAGCTATCTCACTAGATCCCAGTCCCTGCTTGTTCTGATAACACACTTTTGCATGCAGAGATGAGGATATCATGTTCTTGAAGGTTTCCTCTTCAAGAACACATTTTTCTGCTCTGGCTTTGCTAATCACAAGCTCAGCCTGGCATTCAGTCAACTTGGTAATGAAATCCTTAATTTGAGTCCTGTAATTTGTTTGCTCATGTTTAAGAGTTGAAACTGTTTTTTCTAGATCTTCTATCTTAAGTTTATAGTCATTTTCAGCTCTTTTAAAATCAGCTTTTAAAATATTTAAGAACTCAATGTCAGATCTCATTTCCAAGTTGTAGGACCTGTATCTGTTTACTTTAGCAATACAATCAGGAAAGCAAAGATGTTCAAGTACCTTGGCTTCATCGTGGTCAGCCATGAGTGCTTGGTTTGGAGATGCATCTTCAGCTTGAAAGCTCAAGTCAAAGCCTCCTTCTTCAACAGCAACTGCAGCTTGCTGTCTTGGCTTCTCATTCTGGTGCCCGCCTTCAGTGTAGTTTGGCCTGGATGAGGCTTGGCCACCATTTGATTTGGGTGCCTTGCATTCTCTAGCAAAGTATCCCATCTGGTTACAGTTGTAACACTTGACTTTGCTCTTGTCCAGCCCAAACTTGCCACTGGTAGCATTGCTAGGAAACCTTCTCCCAGTCCTCTTGTAGAATGTATGGGCTCTGTGAGTGAGAAGAGCCATCTGCTGGACTATCTCCATATATTCCAGATCATCTGGATGGATACAGTCCAGGTCTTCAAGAGTAAAGAGAAAGTTGCCTGAACTTTCATCAGTGGAAACAAAGGCTTGAGAGGAGTTTGTCTCTTGGAAGGGACTTCCTTGCATGTAGCTCTCTCTTGGTGTCTCCAGGAAGGTGATGAAAGGACCCTTTTGTGAAGTCTCAGGGTAACAGATGAGATGATGTTGTGGTTCTCTGCTATCCCTTTCAACCACATGAAGGGATGAACTCTGGTGAGTGTTGGAGTTACCAGATGAATTTTGCATGTTCATCTCCATCTGGTATCCACTGAGTATCCCATACAGCTTAGTGAGAGTAAGGGTCTTAGGTTTTCAGTCCTCTTAATGGTCACACAATAGTGTGTCCATTGTCTTGGAAGAGAGGACATGAACTTCCTTACAAATATCCCTGTTCTCAATGGTCACCCCAACATCAGCCAGAGTATCCACAATCTCAACATACCTAGAGTATTGTTGAGTCATGGTTTCACCTGTTTTGAAGGTGAAGTTTTCAAACTACTGCTTTAGGAGATCTTTCTTGTTCTCATTGGCTTCATTTGAACCCTCATACATAAGCTTCAGAGCATCCCATAGCTGTTTGGCGTCTTGCACTTCTTGAAACCTCTGTAGATGGAGTTAGGAAGAGCAGTTTGGAGGGCTGTCATGGCTTTCTGATCAATATCAATTCTTTACCAATCTTCATCAGAAAAGTCAGCCTTCTCCTTTGGTATCATGCCACCACCAGCAGCAGCTGAAGTGGTGCATGGTACATGAGGTCCATGGACAACAGACTCCCACATCCTGGAATCTTGAGACTTGATAAAGCCTTCCATTCTTTGACACCAAGTGTCAAAATCCTCAGGAGTGATCAGTGGGGACTTTGTCATTATTCTAGTTTCCATATCAGCTTTGGAGATAGCTGCCATTTGAAGAGTTAAGTGATGTGTGTTACTAAGAGGTTTTGAAGATGGTGAGATCTTGCAAACAAGAGCCTGGAATGCTCTGATACCAAATGTAGGACCATTAAAAAGGGGACTTTGCACTTAGTTAACACACTTAGGAGGATCTTTAGGATCACTTAACAATTCAAATGGGGAACTTAGAACTTTAAAACAGATGATACAATGCACAACACAAGTAAAGTAAGAGCAAGAACACAAGAAATAATTTTCAAAGAAGTAGTATATTGCTTCTTAGGTTCTATTACAGGTGTTTGCACTGATATTTAAAATACAAGAACCTTTGACTCTTTATACTAAACCTACAACCGCCAATATGCAAAAAGACAGTTGGATGTGACTAATCTAGGCAACAAGATCAACCTAAAGTCAAAAGGCAGATTGCCTTTTGACTAGTGACTATGACAGGCCATAGCTCACTGGCTTTCCTTTTACAAAAAGCCAAAAAAGAAAAAAATACAGAAACTTGCAGACAAAGACCTTATCTACTTTATCATAAAGCATGGAAGTTTCACCAACTTATGATAGTTGGTGAACCACCAGAGCATGCAGCGGACAGGAGGTTGCTTTATGATAAAGTTGACAGAAAAAGTGTCTTTTCTCTCTCTTCTAAAGTAATCAGTCTTATCTTTATTCAGCTTCAGAAGACTTTGTCTTGGGAGCTTCGGAAGACTTCATCTTTAACCTTCGGAAGAGTTGAGTCTTTGGCTTTGGAAGACTTGACACTTAGTGTAAAGTTTCCTTAGTAGTTTCTTCTGAACATTGGCTTCGGAAGATTTTACACTTAGCATTTTACTTGAGTGTGTAAAACTTCCAAAGCTAGTTCTTCTTTGTTCCTTAGTGCATGTTGGAAGACTTGGTTGTTTTGGTATCCTTTGGTTGCATCAGCCTCATAACCTCAGAGGTTCTACAGTAGGATTGAAGGAATTTGAGAGTGAGTGAAGAAGATGGTGGTAATTTGGGGCTTTTGCTATGGTAAAGAAAGTAAAGAAAGAGAGTCAGAAATTTAAATAGGGTTAAAAAGCAAACCGATAAGGTGAAAGGACAGTTTAGGTTTCGATTTGACAGAGGCGGTAAGATAAAACATTTAAAATATTCCGACAATCATCAATAAAATCTTACTTTTTACAAAGTGGGGCCCAAAGATTTCTGTTACACAGTAAAGATGTTCTTCCGAAGGTAAACCTGCTTCCGAGAGAAAAACACTTGTGTTTCTCAATATTGTCTTCTGAAGTCATTTTTACTTCCGAAAGCAAACCATGTATTACTGACAAGTTTTCTTCCAAGAGTACATTCTTCTTCCGAGAATAGAAGTTAGTAAGCTTCAGAAGTAAATTTGATCTATGATCAATTGTTCTTCTGAGGCTAAAAAATTTTTGGAAGATAATATTTATGCAAAGAAATTTGCCTTCGAAAGATGGATAAAGATTTTTGCCGACGGTAAATTTCTCTTCAGAAGTATTTACACTTAGATTTGAAGAAAGCCTTTTTGTAACAGGGCCTAGATTGTATTTAGACAATATAGACAAGACATATTTAAAAAGGTTTTTCAAAAAAGAAGAACTAGTCAATGTTAATCATCCCAATAGCTGTAATTAAATATTTAAATCTTTGTTCATCAAAGGTTTTGGTGAACAAGTCAGCATATTTTTCATTTGAATTCACTTTGACAAGCTTTATTAGATTTTTATCAAGAATATCTCTAATAAAATGATACCTGATGTCGATATGCTTTGTCTTGGAGTGCTTGTTTTGATTTTTTGTGATAGAAATGCCACTCTTGTTGTTTATGTGGATAGGAGTGTGCATGAAGTTGAAACCATAGTCCAGCATCTGATTCTAAATCCATGCAGTTGAGCACAGCAGCTCGCAGCAACAATGTATTCAGCTTTAGCAGTTGATGTTAAGACACATGATTGCTTCTTGCATTGCTAGGAGATAATCCTTCCACCAAGAAATTGACATCCTCCGGATGTGGATTTCTTGTTGATGTTGCAGCCATCATAATCACTGTTAGTGTACCCATAGAGATTGAAGTCCTTATTCTTAGGATACCAGAGACCCAGTTTGGGAGTTCTTTTAAGGTATCTAAGAATTCTCTTGGCAGCAATTAGGTGAGACACCTTAGGAGCAGCCTGATATCTTGCACAGATGCAGGTTGCAAAGATGATATCAGGTATACTTACAGTAAAACACATTAGAGATCCAATAATCACCCTGTACTCATGCTGATCAGTATCCTCCCCCTAGGAATTAGGACAAAGATTATGATTTCTGGGTATAAGTGTCTTGGCCGGCTTACAATCTTTCATCTCAAATCTCTCTAAGTTGTCCTTGACATACTTAGATTGATTGATGAAGAACCCTTCTTCCAAATGCTTCACTTGAATTCCAAGGAAGAAGTCCATCTTCCTATTGAACTCAACTCAAACTTCTTCCTCATGATGCTTTCAAAGTCTTTGAACATTTAGTCATTTGAGGAACCAAATATGATGTCATCAACATAGACTTGAACAAGCAGCATGTCCTTCCCGGACTTCTTTATGAACAATGTCTTGTCTATGGTGCCTTTAGTGTAGCCATTCCTAAGAAGAAACTAAGATAGGGTCTCATACCATAGCCTAGCTGCTTGATGAAGAGAGGTTTATCCTTTTTGCATACAAAGATGGGGTGCTGTGGGTCTTCAAATCTAGGTGGCTGACACACATAGACTTCTTTATCAATATCCCCATATAAAAATGCATATTTGACATCAAGTTGATAGACAGTGAAGTTCTTGGATGCTGCAAAAGCAAAGAAGATTCTCACAGCCTCAAGTCTTACAACAGGTGCAAAGACATCAGTGTAATCTATTCCTTCCTCCTATGTGTATCCTTGAACAACAAGTCTTACCTTATTCTTGATGATCAAACCTCTATCATCTCTCTTATTTCTGATCACCCACTTGGTGCCAATGGGGACTTGGCCAGGTGGTAATAGACACAAGTTCCATACATTTTGCCTCTTGAACTAAAGCAACTCCTCTTGCATAGCTTCAATCCAATTGTTGTCCTTAAGGGCTTCTTCCACCTTTTTGATTCCATTTGAAAGAGAAAGCTAGAGTACAAGCAGACATTCCTATTATGGGTCTGACTTCTTGTTCTCACACCTTCTGAGACATCCCCAATGATGTTCTCAGGTGGGTGAGTGTTATGTATCCTAAGCCTAGGAATCATATCTAATTGCATAGATAGATCCAGGTTTGAGATGTTTTGCTCAGGATTTTGAACACCATGACCAGCTGATGTCTCACACTCATACAATGAGGACTAATTGAATGAATGTGTGACAACATCAATAATATTCTGATGAGAAGTAGTATCAATAGTTTCCTGTTCCTCCAGATTATTGTCTTCATCAAGTTGGTGTTGAATGCTGGAGTTCTCAGCTGATGAGTTTTGAGGCTCAGTTGGCTGACAACTTGTTGAAGCTCCATGATTTCCTAAGATGTTCAAGCTTTCAGGACTTCTAGTAGTGGGAGCTTGTTCTTCAATTCCTCTTGGAGAACTAGGAATAGGTTTGGGCAACTCAAACATTTGATCTTCATAGATGTCACTTTGAGTTCCTATCCAGCAAAAACATTCTCACAAGATGGTTTAGAATAGTTTGGAAATAATTCTAGATTGAAGATATGATCAGGGCCATTCCCTCTAACACAAAGATTATTCTCATTAACAACGATGTTGGATGATTCCTCAAATTATTGATTTTTAATATTATACACTCTATAAGCAATAGAGGTTAAGGAATATCCAACAAAGATAGCATCATTCGACTTTTCAGAAAATTTTGCTAAATTGTCTTTTGTGTTGAGTGTGGTACACCTGCTACCAAAGGACCTAAGAAAGCCAATGAATGGTGGCCTCTTACTCCATAACTCATAAGGGGTCCTTCCATGGGGCTTAACAATGAGAACCCTATTATGCACAAAGCATGCAGTGCTGACGACCTCTGTCCAGAAAGTTAGAGGCAGCTTTGAACCAACTAACATAGTTCTTGCAGCCTCAATAAGTGTCCTGTTCCTCCTCTCAGTAACACCATTTTGTTGAGGAGTTCTAGGAGCACTATATTATTTGGCAATCCCTTTTGAGTTGCAGAATGAGTCAAGAACTTGATTCTTAAACTCAGTCCGTTGATCACTTTTAAAGATTTTTACCTTGTGATCCTTTTGATTTTCAATTTTAAGACTAAAAGATTTTAAAGTTTTAGCCGTTTCATCTTTAGTTCTTAAAAAGAATGCCCATGTAAATCTTGCAAAATCATCAACAATCACATGACAATATGATTTCCTTCTAATGCTCATTATACTTGTGGGACCAAAAAGATCCATGTCCAATAAATGTAATGGAGTGGTGATAGAGTTAACTTCTTTGGATTGTGAGAAACCTTGTGTTGCTTTCCTTTCAGGCAAGCAACACAGTTAACTTTACAGAAAAATTCCTTTTTAGGCATACCATGTACCAAATTATTTTTAACCAGCTTATTCATGGTTTTAAAATTAACATGGCACATTCTTTTATGCCAAAGAGTTGACTCATCACCATTAGCTTTGGAAAGAAAGCATGATACTTCACCCAGTGGAGAAGCATTGTTCATATCAAGCTTGTACATATCCCCTCTTCTAGGAGATCTAAGAAGCACCAATTCCTGAGGAATTGTCATCCCGGGTTTGAGGATAATGCACTGATGTTATGTGATAAGCATTTGGTGCTTTTGATCACAGAATTAAGAAACACTCAAGATATTGTGTTCAAGTTGTTTGACAAAGTTTACTTTGTCAATGTTTAACTTACCATTGGATACACTACCTCTACCAGAAATGTATCCTCCGGCTTCACCTCCAAACTGAACAGGACCTCCATCAAAATGTTCAAATTGTTGTAGGAGAGAACTGTTCCCTGTCATGTGCCTGGAGCATACACTGTCCATAATCCAAACATTTCCATTCTTGTCATGTGGATGTCCCTGCACATAAGGAGAAATGATTAGTTATTATTGGAAACCCAAGCCTTGTTGGTCTTGGGTTCTTCCAATGCAGATGATATAACTAAACCAAATTGTATGCATGGGGTCTCAATTATAGTTTGTGAAGAAGAGGTTTAGGCTGTAGCATCTTTTTTGGTCTTCCATTCCATCCTATGGTTGACCTGTGTTAATGAGCCTGAGGAGGCTTGTGCAGGATCCTTGACTCCTTCTTTCTTAACATTGGGCTCACCACCTTTTCTTCTAAAGCAGTCTTCTTCTTGGAAGGTTTCAAGGAAATGTTTTAGTTTCTTTGTTTGTTCTTTGGCTTGTCTTCGAAATCTATTTTCCTTTAGGAAGAATGAGTTTCTTCTAAAGCAACTTGGCTTCGAAAACAAGCATTCCTTTCCTTAACACTTGGACCATATGGTAAGGTCCAAATGTGAAACCATCCTTGACTCCTTCTTTCTTAACATTGGTTGCATAATGTATGCTTGTTGGATTGTAGTAACAATCTTTAGCCATGTGATTATGCAGGCCACAGGTTATGCAATCAATGTTATTCTTGGTGGGACATGTGGGTTGTTGTTTCTTGCGCTTCTTCTTATCTTCAACAGTCTTTCCCTTTTATTTTTGATCCTTCAGCTTGATAGGAGTGCTGGTACTACTCTTCTTTCCTGAATCAAAACTTCCAACCACTTGGAATCCAGCTAAGATGAATAAACCCTTTTGCCTTGGGTCTGTCTTCATCTTAGTCTCAGCCACCTTTTTGGCAGTTTTTTTGCTACCTTGATCTGGTTCTTTCTGGATTTAGTGGTCAAGGATTCATCAACTGTGGGGATGAGGTTTTCTACCTTATCCTTCCCTGTGGTGGTTTCCATTATTGCATCATTCTTCTGGTCACTAGGTAGTGGGTCAGCAATTGGAACCTCTTGCTTATCGGTACCACATCTTGGCTGTCTAATAGACATAAAAGAGTATGGTAGAGCAATTTCATTGGATCCCAACCCACTTTTGTTTTGATAGCATACCTTGAAGTGGGAGGATGATGCTATAATGGTGTTGAAGTCGCTCTTGAATAGCATACTTTTCTGCTTTAGCCTCAGCTATGACTAGCTGGGCTTGAGCTTCAGTCAAATTGGATATTAGATCTTTTATTTGAGTCCTATAATTGGTATGTTCATGTTTTAAAGAGGTCATAGTTTTTTCTAACTCTTCTATTTTGAGCTTATAGTCAGATTCTGCTCTCTTAAAATCAGATTTTAGGATATTTAAGGACTCAATATCAGATCTAATTTCCATGTTGTAGTCCTGATACAATTTAACCTTAGCAATACAGGCTGGAGTGTAGAGATGTTCATATACCTTGTTGTCTTCAGTTCTAGCCATGAGAGCTTGAGTAGGAGTGACATCTTACACCATAAAGCTCTAGTCAACCTCCTGAGCAACAGCTGCAATTTGCGGCTCAGTGGGTTTGGTTACAGCCTTTGAGGTAGCAGGATGTTGGGAGGCTTGAGCTGCTCCAGGATTTGATCTTGGAGCTTTACATTCCCTAGCAAAGTGACCAAGCTGGTTACAATTGAAGCATTTGGCCTTGCTCTTATCAAACCCGAATTTGCTATTAGTTGGGTTCTGAGGAAACTGCCTTCTGGTTCTTTTAAAGAATTTCTTTGCTCTATAAGTTAAAAGAGCCATTTGCTGGACAATGTCCATATATTCAACATCATCTGGGTTGAAACACTCTAGATCATCAAAACAGTATTGAAAATCTCCAGAGTGCTCACTCCCTGAAACAAAAGCACAACTATCCTGGAAGGGAGTGTGTTGAGCCTGTTGAGACCTGGGTGTCTCAGGGAAAGTGATGTATGGCCTGGAAGATGATGATGGCTGTTGGGGGTAGTTCAGGTACAACTGAGGCTGGGGAGTTCTTGATCCTTCAGCGACATGTAAGGCATTGTTGACCGTAGGATTTGAGGGTCTATTCATCTGATGGCTTTTCTGAGTCTCCATCTCTATATGGTATCCATCAAGGATTCCATATAGTTCAGTCATAGTGAGAGTGTTGAGATTTTTAGTTCTCTTGATTAAGACATAGTAAAAAGTCCACTCATGAGGAAGTGCACTCATGAATTTTCTGACTATGTCTCTTTTCTCAAGAACAACTCCTATAGTATGAAGAGAGGTGATCAAGTCCATATACCTAAAGTGTTGTTGGCTCAAGGTCTCACCAACAACATAAGTGAAGTTCTCAAACTTCTACTTCAGCATATCCTTCTTGTTTTCCTTTGATTCAGTAGAACCTAAAAACATCAGCTTCAAAGCATCAAAGAGTTCTTTGGTGGTCTCGCATTGCTTAAAGCCTGCCATTATGGAGTTTGGTATAGCAGTAAGCAACACGATCATCGCTTTGTAGTTGATGTCCATCTTCTTGAAGTCTTCATCAGAGTAGTCTTCAACAGCTTTCTCAATCATGGCGCCATTACCAGTCGGGTCTGCCACCTTTGGCTTGTAAGGACCATGAGTGACAGATCTCCACATGCGGCTGTCTTGATACTTGATAAAACCTTCAATACGTTTGCACCAAGTTCCAAAATCATCAAGGGCGATAATAGGAGCGTTGGTCAGGGTTCTCATCTCGGACTCAGAAAACTTTTAGTTAAGAGCCATTTGAGTGAAGAAAGTAAGTGTGAAGAAACAAGGGTGATTTGGGATGATTAGATCTCATAATCAAGAGCCTAAAAAGCTCTGATACCAATTGCAGGATCGGTGTTGGTCTCTCAACACAAGTTTTGTATCTCACAAACTCACTAAGTCTTACCCGGTTGATGAAGCAAAATCCCTAACTAAGTTGACAATAATATAATAAGTTAATGAAGACAAGAATGGTTTTCAAGATACTTGTATATATTACTTCTCAACTTAGTATTACAAGACTCTTACAAGCATAGTTACTTAAGTTATAATGAGAAACTATATATACTACTATCTACAGCCGGTTACACTTGGAAAGCCAGTTGGAATTTACTGCTAAGCAAATACTACATTGTTAGAAGTAAAGTATCTAAGATAAGATAATATCATAGATTAGGTAGTCATGACAGGTCCATGACTTATCTTTTGTCACCAACTAAGTATGATTGTACTAACTGATAAAGGTGAATAGTAGATTAAAGTATGGTCAGCTACATGGGAGTGGGAAAGCACCATGCAGTATATCAGAGATGTCAACGAATGTTAGATAGCCCATACTTATGTCCACTGGTTCATAGTTGATTTTTTTGAAGGCAAAATTGCTTTGGAAGAATAAGTTCTTCCGAGGCCATTTATACTTTGGAAGAATCAACTTCTTCCTAGTCTTTTGCAAGTCTTCATGATTTCCTTCTTTGGAAGACTTTGTTTTGGATCTTCTAATTGTGAATGCTTCGGAAGGAGAACTACTTGTCTTCATATACTTTTTAAGACTTGGTTCTACCTTTGAAAGTTCTTCATATACTTCGGAAGGAAAACTACTTAGTCTTGAAAGACTTAGCTTTCCTTCGGAAGTTCATCATACTTAAGCTTTGGAAGATCTTCAACTTGTCTTCGGAAGAGCAGCTTTCACTTCAGAAGACTTCTTTAGTTGTACTTCAAAATATTCTAAGTGTTGTTTTGGTTACACCAGCCTCATATGATCCAACAGGTTTTATGCATGAAATCATGTAAAAAGATTAGATATAAGTTCATGGATGAAAAACTAAGGATTTGGATGTAAAAAGTTGAGATTTTGGGTTAAAAACGAGCTGGAACGTCAATTTTATGTGTTGTGAGAAACTGTCAGTTCTTCATGTGAAACTGTGGATTCATCATGCGAAACTAAGGCAATCTCCTTCCTGCAAAACTATAGTTTCACAGGTAGATTCGCAAGTGCATAGGTAGACCAGTGGGTTTAGCGAACCTAGGAAATTCCAACAAAAGTTTGGCAAAACTGCATGAGAAACTTCGTGCGAAACTGCATGAGAAATTACGTGCAAAACTGCATGAGAAACTACGAAAACAGCACGCGAAACTGTATGCGAAACTGCATGAGAAACTGCGTAGAAAATGACCTATTTGCATTTCAACTTATATGCAGACTGTGTACCATAAGCATACTTAACGTGAAGCTACTTTCTGAGACCAGGTGAGTTCTAGCCCTCTTTTACAAGTTTTTAATGGTTTTTAGGGCTTTTATGCATACCTTTGTGATGTTAAATGCTTAACTATATGATTGTTAGTCATAAGATGTACGATTACCGTACGAGAAGTAGGATGAATAGTTAAGCTAGTTCTTGATAGGCTAAGTGATACGAATGTGCCAACTGGTGATGCTTTATGGGGTTTACGATGTATTATGATGCCTTAAACTATTTTCTCTTACGGTGACAAAGATTTTATGATATGACTTTACTTGAATGTTATGTGTGTAATAAGTAAAGTATTATGTAAAGAAAAGGGAAAGATAATGTTAACGAAAGTGGAACGTAATGAATGAATGAGAGTCTTGCAAGCAATGAATGGAGGTGCATGACCATGTTGTCGTTAACTCAACTGAGGTGCTGCTTAGCTAGCCTATGAGGATGCACTTCAGGGGTCTAATCCTTGAGATTGACCAAATACGATGGGGTCACTGTTGCTTTACCCCGGTACTGTGTCAGCTTCATGCATAATGTTTGGGGGTTTACTTATAAACCTCAGCACAGTACCAGCTTCGTGCACAATGTTAGGGGTTTAGCATATGGCAGGACCTATATGAAAGTGAACGATGTTAATGAATAAATGTACAAAAAGAACAATGATGAATAATGATGAAAGATAATAACAATTATTATCAAGATGTATGTATGATGTATGATCACGCACGAAAGTAAAGGAAATGTTTTAACGAAAAGTAAAATATTTTATTATAAAACTAGAACTCACTCAGTGTCGCTGACTTTTTGTATGCATAATAGTTTGTAGGTAATGGTTGATGTTGAGGAGAGCAGGCATGGATGCATAAGCTACTGGGGAAAGTTCAAGTCTGGCATTCATAATTTTTAGGATATTTATTGTATTGATACATTTTTGAGATGTAAACAAAACGACATGATGTTTTGACATGATTTTAATTATTAATGAAAAGATATATTTTAGCAACAAAATGATGTGTATTAAATGTATTACGCTATGATTGACCAACAGTAGGCGTCCCGGGAATGGGGCTTTACAGGTTGGTATTAGAGCCAAAGTTTAAGAGAACTGGATAAAATCATTTTCAAAACCAAGACTTAAACTAAAAATGGGACAAAAAGGGAAAAAGGGGATGCCAGTCTGAGTAGCTACGTGCCTGCAGGTAAATGTTTTCATGTAAACGTTTTATGTAAATTAATGGAAATAGGAATTATGTGCGTGTGCCATTTGAATTATGTGCTCTTAGTAGATTTGGATACTAATGTAGTCAGGATAGGAAATACTTGGGGAATGAAGAGTAAAGTAAGTGGCTAATCACAACTGGCCATTGTAATTAGGGACTTACTATACTTAACATAATCTAAGTTATTACCTTGAATGACCATGTTGATGTTTGAATCTTATAGTACTTAGGAGATAGCTGGTGGAAGGTCTTCAAAGGCTTCTCGAGGTGGAGGTCATGGTGGACGTGGTGTTGGGCTGCGTGTCATGAGGAACACGACTAAGACTGCCGAAACGGCGCCTGAGGAGTCCAAGCTTCATCACCATGAAGGTGGGGATGAGAGTGCTAATCTGAAGGTCTCAGTGAAAGAGGCTATAGTTGAGGAGGTTCATCAAGTCATGCAGAGGATTCTACCATCTGTGGTAATCGAGGTCATTAGAGCAATAAGGGAGGATGAAAGGAAGGAGAAAAAGGAGAAGAAGAGTACTGGTAGGAGAGCGGGTGAAGAGGGAGGTTCAGGGGAACAAGAGCAACTAGAGACTAAGATGGTTGTTTCTAGTGATGATGATGAGGAGGAGCTATGCAGGAAATTGCAAAGGGGTGCAACTATGGGGCATTCCAGAAATGCAAGCCCTCGACTTTTGATGGGAATGGGAATGCAGTTGCTGCTCACCAATGGGTGAGGGAAATGGAGGTTGTGTTGGATATCAGCGAGTGCAGGGAGGACTAGAAGGTGAAGTTTGCTACCCACTCATTTATAGATTCGGCCTTATGCTGGTGGGACAACATTGTCCAGGCCGAAGGTAGCAGGGCGATTGGAAGGATGAGGTGGATTGAACAGAAGAAGCTGGTGATTGAGGAGTTTTGTCTCACAGGGAAGTTGACAAGATCGAGAGAGAGTTCTTGCAGTTGGAGGCGAGAACTATGACACACCAGCAGTATACAACGAAGTTCAACGAGATAACAAGGACGATGCCAGAGCAGGTGACACCCGTGTCATGAAAGATCAAGAGATACATCCAAGGCCTGCCAGTGGATATCTGCAGACACCTGATCTCCGCTAGGCCAGCTATGTTTAGGTCGTTGGTCGATCTGGCAGGGAGCTTGTATGATGAGAGGAAGGTGGTGGCAGTAGTGGATATGAAGAAGAAGTGGAGAAATGACAAAAATAGGAATGGGAAGTGGTATAACAGTGGTAGTTTTGTGGCTGGAGGTAAAAGGATGAGAGTGGATAACTGAAAGGCGTTAGCAGGGGGAGAGAAGGCATGCAAGAAGTGCGGGAAGGATCATGAGGGGGAATGTAAGTGGGGATAAAATATCTACTTTAAGTGTGGGAAGGAAGGCCACAGAATGAGAGATTATGGAGGGGTGAAGTGCTACAACTGCGGTGAGGCAAGGCATTTGAGCAGGGACTATAAGAATCCAAGGGCTGAGAACTCAGGGGCAAGGAAGGGGATTAAGAAAGAGAGGTAGGGGTAGAGGGCTAAGGCCAGGGCATTCATTATGACCTGGGAGGAGGCTAGGGTGGACCCCGACGTTGTGTCAGGTACATTCCTAGTAAACCAAATTTGTGCCTCTGTGCTTTTTGATTCTGGTGCTAGTAGGGGTTTTATTTTTGCTGCCTTCTATGATAAGTTACCTGCTAGGAGTAGAAAGATTGATGAGCCCTTTGATGTAGAAACTACCATTGGTAAGTCTACCAGGATTTCTGATGAGATAGAGGATTGTGACATAGAGTTGGAAGGCCATAGGTTCTCTGCTAGGTTGTTCGTGATACCCTTAGGCTGATTTGATGTAGTCCTAGGTATGGATTGGTGGCAGCCTATGAGGCAAACATCGTGTGTCGCAAGAAGATGATTCGATTGACTGCGCCTAATGGGAGTTCAGTGACTATTTATGGCAATAGAGTTCGTACAGTTCCAGAAGTAATTTCGATGGTTGTGGCAGAGAAATGTATGAGGCGTGGATGTGGTGCCTATCTAGCTTATGTGAAGGATGTGGATGCGGCAGTACCACGATTGTCGAACGTACCAGTCATGTGTGACTTCCCAGACGTATTCCCCGAAGATCTATCAGGTGTGCCACCTGATCGCGAGAACAAGTTCCAGATCGATTTGCTACCTGGTGCCCAACCTATTGCTAAGGTGCCATATCGTCTCCCTCTGAGATAAAGGAATTAATGACTCGGTTGTAAGAGTTGTTGGATAAGGGATTCATTCGACCAAGTATCTCTCCATGGGGTGCTCCGGTCTTATTTAAGAAAAAGAAGGATGGTAGTATGAGGATGTGCATCGACTACCGTGAGCTGAACAAGTTGACTGTGAAAAATAGGTATCCGTTACCGAGGATTGATGACTTGTTCGATTAGCTCCAGGGTGCTAGTTGGTTCTCGCGGATAGACCTTCGATCTGGTTACCCTCAACCAAAGATGAAGGAGGAGGATATTCCTAAAATAGCTTTTCGCACGCGTTATGGGCACTATGAATTCCTCGTTATGTCTTTTGGTTTAACCAACGCGCGAGCTGCCTTTATGGATTTGATGAATCGGGTGTGTCAACCTGTGCTAGATAAATCAGTGATCGTGTTTATTGATGACATCCTGATTTATTCGAAGAGCAAAGAAGAGCATGCTAGTCATATCTGCGATGTGTTGGTGATGCTTATAAGAGAGAAGCTATACGTGAAGTTCTCCAAGTATGCATTCTGGTTATGCGAGGTTTAGTTTTTGGGTCATGTGGTCAACCCGGAAGGGATCATAGTAGACCTGGCAAATGTTGAGGCGGTGATGCGATGGAAGTCTCCAAATACTGTTGGGTTTTTACAAGTTAAACAGATCTATTTTATCCTTATAAAATAGAAGAACGCAGCGGAATATATATATAATTTTAAACTTGTTACAGTGAGCTAATTTATATATAAAACATTTTTATATAAAATCAGTCAAAACCCATATGGATCGATATATGAAATCATGCTTACAAACAACCATAGAAGGTACGAAGAACTACCTTCAACTATAAGGTCGGGAGGAGGTGAACGAGGATGGCAGCTCTTAAAGCAAGAAGCCTCAAGCTGGTCTACCCACGAGCCACCAACAAGAACACCGGTTGCTAGGATTTTCACTTATACAACTCCCTTTTGTATTTCTCTAGACCGATCGAGAGAAAAAAGGGTTGTTACCCTTTTCGTGTTCTCAAGTCGTAAGTATAGAGAGATCTGCAAGCCATCTTATATTGCATGTCCTTGGAAACATAAAATTCAGGAGAGAGAAAAGTGGGTGGGGCCTAGCCCTTAACCCATCCGCATTTCTCAGAACAACATCCACATTAGTTAATGCGGATGAAGTTGTTCTCCCGCATTTGTAAATGGTCATCCGTATTAGCTAATGCGGATGTATGTTTCCATCAGCATTTCCAGAAATGCTCATCCGCATTTGTTCCAAAACAAATGCGGACAGGGTTTGTTCACCCGCATTTGTAAATGCGGATGAGTAATCATCATCCACATTTGTTCAACCACATCAAATACGGCTGTGTTAAACGAATGCGGATGAATTAATATTCCTCTCTCTTTGAAATAAATTATCCATATAATTTATATACAACACAAGTGTAAATGTTTGGAAACCCAATTTCCAAATATTCTAAGTGTTAATATTTATTTATATGATCATATCATAAAACAAATATCTTTGGTGTTTGTCTAGCTCGTATTGGGTATGACCCGACTTGGATCATGACATACTAGCCACATCAATTCAATATGTATTTTGGGCAGATCATTTCCATCAATCTCCCACTTGCACAAGATACATAGAGGATTGATGCAAGTAGCAAATACCGCCTAACAACGGTTTACTACCCCTAATATGCATGACTAAGTGCCATTCAATAACATCATTCCTTTCAAGTCCCTTACTTGAACTGATTTAGGTGAATCCAATCATATATCTTTTGTTTCAGATGTCATGTTCAATCCAGGGACACAGAATGATCATTCCCTATTGATTTAACTTTATCAGGCCTTAGACATCATACTCTCAACGAATAAGAGGAACAAATCCCATCTTAACTACATACGTTTATCACAATCACCTTGTATCACACCTGAACATAGCCTTGTGTATTGTCCATTATTTCAGAACAGTGAAGAACTAGATCAAGGTATAATATTTGGTGAATATCAAAACCCAATATGTATCTCAGGTCAGAGGACACTATGATATTCGCCTTTACTTAAATTTACTTATGAACAATTATAAAATTCCATGCAGTAACATTTGAGAGCGGGTCAGTCCAATATTTGTATCCCACAAATATCTACGAACCTTGGTAGCAACCTTTTGCTCTATATTCATACCTTATTAATATCTACCAATCCATGTTCATAATAGTCTTACATTCATATTTGTTCCCACAAATATAACCGACTACGAACATTTAGAATAATAAACATATTCATGGATGTAAACATGCTAAAATGGAACATAACTCAAAATGTCATAATTATACAAAGAGTTAGTATTACATTCGTTCCAAAGTTAAAATACAAAACAGATCAAATCCAACCACTAGAATATCAAGTCCTAAGGCACAAGTATGACTCTCATGCTTTGCCCTTTCAAGGAGCTTCGTGAGTGGATCCACAATATTTTGATCTGTGTGAACTTTGCGAATACATATCTTTCCCTTTTCAACTTCATCCCTTATGTAGTTGAATCTCCGCTCAATGTGCCTTGTCTTTTGATGTGCACGGGTTCCTTGATTTGAGCAATCGCACCCTCGTTATCACAAAAGATCTCTAGGGGGTCTTGAATGGTAAAGACTACCCCTAGATCGGCAATAAATTTCTTTAACCATGCAGCCTCTTGAGCTACCAATGAAGCGGCGATGTATTCGGATTCTGTAGTGGACAATGCTACCACGTCCTGCTTCGAGCTCTTCCAGGACACTGCCCCTCCATTCATAATGAAGACATACCCCGATTGTGATCGAGAATCATCTCGATCAGTCTGGAAGCTCGCATCCATGTAACCTTTTACAACGAGCTCCTCCTCACCAGATCCATATATTAGAAACATATCCTTAGTCCTCCTAAGGTATTTCAATATACTTTTAACAGCCATCCAATGGCTATTACCTGGATTCTATTGATATCTACTTGTCATGCTTAATGCGCATGACACGTCCGGTCTAGTGCATATCATTGCATACATGATGGATCCTATAGCAGATGCATATGGGATTTCCTTCATTCTTTCTTGCTCATCCTTTGAGTTCGGACATTGAGATGTACTCAATATTTCCCTCTTTGAATAGGTACCATACCTTTCTTAGAGTTTTCCATCTTGAACCTTTTCAAGATTTTATCAATGTATGCACTTTGGTTTAAACCTATCAACCGTCTTGATCTATCCCTATAGATCTTTATTCCCAAAATATAGGCGGCTTCACCAAGATCTTTTATGGAAAAGCAACTTCCAAGCCAGGCTTTAACACCTTCCATGGTTGGAACATCATTTCCAAATAGTAGTATGTCATCAACATACAATACTAAGAATGTGATAATGCTCCCACTAGCCTTTTTATACACACAAGCTTCATCAGCGTTCTTGATGAATCCAAATTTCTTGATCTCTTCATCAAAACGTTGATTCCAACTTCTCGATGCTTGTTTCAATCCGTAGATTGATTTCTTTAACTTGCATACTTTATTAGGATGTTTTGGATCGACAAAACCATCAGGCTGAACCATATAGACAGTCTCTTCGAGATGTCCATTAAGGAAAGCGGTTTTGACATCCATTTGCCAAATCTCATAGTCATAATATGCAGCTATGGCAAATAATATCCTAATTGACTTTAGCATTGCCACAGGCGAGAATGTTTCATCATAATCAACCCCTTGAGTTTGAGTGAAACCCTTTGCTACAAGTCTTGCTTTATAAGTATCCAAGTTTCCATGCATATCGGTTTTCTTCTTGAAAACCCACTTACATCCAACCAGTTTGGAGTTAAGTGGTGGTTCAACCAATTCCCATACTTGGTTGTCATACATGGATTGCATCTCAACGTTCATGGCTTCTAGCCATTTGTCACAATCCGAATTGGACATTGCATCATGGTATGTAGTTGGTTCATCCGAGTCAACCACATAGCATCCATTCATGAAAAATCCATATCTTTCAGGTGGAATGCTAATTCTACCAGATCTGCGAACGTTTTGTGTGTATTGATCAACCATTTGATCATTATCAACAACCTCTTGTTGATCGCTAATTTCAACCAAACGTGTATTGGCTTGTGGTTCTTGATCCTCATCAATTTCCACTGTTCTATACGTCGTTTCTTCCATAAGAAACTTAGTTTCCAAGAACTCAGCCTTTCTAGCAATAAATACCTTTTGCTCGGTTGGATAAAAAGTAATATCCCATACAGTCTTTGGGATATCCAACAAATATACACTTAATGGATCGACTTTCTAACTTGTTTTGGGTGTTCTGCTTCACATAAGCTTCACAACCCCATACCTTTAAATATGATAGTGATGGAACTCTTCCATGCCATATTTCAAAAGGTGTCGTATCCACTTTCTTGGTTGGGGCCATATTCAAAATACGAGCCGCGAGAGCAATGCGAAACCCCAAAATGATAGAGGTAGTGAGCTTCTAGCCATCATAGATCGAACCATATCCAATAAGGTTCGGTTTCTCCTTTCAACACACCATTATGTTGCGGTGTTCCGGGTGGAGTAAGTTGTGAGACAATCCCACAACTCATAAGATTATCTTGAAAAGCATCACTCAGGTATTCACCAACTCTATCTGAACAAAGAACTTTGATTGTTTTATTGAGTTGATTTTCTACTTCATTCTTAAAGATTTTGAACATTTCAAAAGCTTCATGTTTGTGTGTCAACAAATACACATAACCATAACGGCTATAATCATCGATAAAGGTAATGAAGTATCTCTTACCATTTCTTGTCATTGTCTTAAAAGGACCACATACATCCAAATGTATGATTCCTAATAAATCCTTTGTCCTTTCATTAGTACCACTAAAGGGCAACTTGGTCATCTTTCCTTGTAAACAAGATTCACACTTATTAAATGAACCATTTTCATTTGTTTCCAAAAGAACATTCTTTTGAAGTGTTTGAATCCGATTCTTGTTTATATGCCCAAGACGACAATGCCAAAGATATAAATCACTTAAACCCATTTTAAGTTTCTTGGTGCTTGTTTGGTATAAGGAGTTATTAAAAGATGAGTTATCATGAACCAATTCATAGATACCATTATAAGGCATAGCCTCAAAATAAAATACGTCATCCATAAAAACACAAATACCATTGTTTACAAACTTTAATACATAACCATATTGTTTTAAAAGGGAAACAGAAATTATGTTCCTAGTCAAACTAGGAGCATACAGATGTTTTTCAAGATAACTTCCAAACCATTTGGAAGCTTCAAAACATAGTCTCCTTGGGCTTCAACATCAACTTTTGCTCCGTTGCCCATGTAGAGACTTGTGTCTCCCTTCTTGAAATGCTTATTTCTTTTGAACCCCTGCAACAAATTGCAAATATGAGTTCCACATCCGGTATCCAATACCCATGTGTTTGAAGAAATAACATTCAATTCAATATGAATCATGAAAGTTGTACCTGAGGTCTGCCCAGCATCCCTCTTGTTTCTCAACTCTTTGAGATAGTTGGACAATTCCTCTTCCAATGTCCTATCTCACCACACTCAAAGCATGGATCGTTCTCCGTTACCTTAGGCTTCTTAAGCTTTGGTTTTGGAGGTTCAGTTCTTGCCTTTCCCTTACCCTTTCCTTTGATGTATCCCTTTCCTTTAGCAACATTTGCCTTGGGATCGGGGTGTTGCCTTTTCTTGTTGCCTCCCTCATTGATCGTGAGGACGGGTAAAACCCTTTTACCCATCCCCGCCTCGGCCGTTTTGAGCATTGCGTGAAGCTCACCAATGCTCTTGTCCCACCCGTTCATGTTATAATTCATGATGAACGTCTCAAACCTTTTAGTTAGGCCATTAAGGATCAAATCCGTGGCCAACTCTTTTGAGACGGGACAATTTAGCCTTTCAAGGCGATCAATGTGGCTCTTCATCTTAAGTACATAAGATGAAACCGATTGAGTTTCTTCCATGCGACATGCATGAAGCGCTCGAACCGTTTCGAAGCGTTCTACCCTTGCTTGTTGAAGGAACATTTCCTTCAACTGGGTAATCATGTCGTATGCCCCATGATGCTCTAAATCCTTTTGGAGCTCGGGAATCATAGTTCCCAACATGAGGCAAGAAACCTGCACAGAATCCTCAGTGTGCTTAACCCAATCGTTATAGGCCTCAACATCATTAACATCGGGTTCGTCGGGAATGGGATCGTCTAGTACGTAAGATTTCTTTTCTTGCTTGAGAACGATTCTCAAGTTACGAAACCAATCCATAAAATTATTATGGTTAAGACGATCCCTTTCTAATATAGTTCTTAGTGATAGGTTATGGACGGTCGGGGTGGGAGCGTTGTTGTTGGCGGCCATTTCTACAAACAAAGTTCATTTTTAGTATTTCCAAAATAAAACTTTAATTATTAATACCCCTTTCACGTCTCATAGACAATTAATAATTAAAATCTAGAATCCAACGTTACATTTAAATAATGGTTAGGTGACCTTTATCCCATCATTTAAATTAACAAGGTAGTCAACACTTGACAATTGCAACCCTTTGCAACTTCTAGTTTTATGGGATCGGTTAAACATCTTTATGTTTAGTTGGCATGTTTAATCCCATCAACACCATTGTACACCATGCTTCGGTGACCCTATTAAAATGGTTTCCAACTCAAGTTGTCCTACTTACACACACGTGTGAGTTTACACATACAAGTGGTTAGGTGACCTTTATCCCACAAATATGTTAACCCCACCTCAAACACACAAGTTCCCTAAGAGTGGTTAGGTGACCTTTATCCCACAAATAGTTCCCAAGTGATTCGATTGTTGTGTAAAAGGATGGTGTTAAACTTGTTTCAAAAGGGATTTTAGTTTTCATTAATTCTAGTTTTGAAAACTATTTTGCACCTAACATTTGCATGCATTCAAATGTGTGGTACCAGTGTGAAACAATTTTCAAGGTTCTTTCAATAAAACCAATTTTATTGTGAACACATTAACTTTTAATAAACCCTTTTATTACCCATGTTAATGTTTTATAAGAACCAATTTTATGCTTGTTGTTGATTTTAAATTGTTTAAACATGCATATCCATATATCATAAAACAATAATAAAACAACCACACAAGCATCACATGAGTCCATAACCGTAGCCATCTAAGCTTAACATCACTTGTTGACCGAAACAAGTGAGTTAATAAAGTCATTTCTAAGGGTGAAAATGACACAACATTTGTGCCGGTGAACTCCCACTTGATCCCGCATCCAAATGCTTCAAGTGTCCACCTTGTGTTGTGACTCTTCAATCCATTTGGGTCTCCATTTAGGCTTTGACTTCAGCACCAAACTCCTTTGGGCCTTCATCTTCTCCTTTCGGTTAAAACCGAGAAAGATAGTCTTGTTGCAGCTTCTTTTACAAAACATATTCTAAATACAATTTTTCTAGTAAAAGTGAAGTGCAACTAGCCTATTTATTTACATACCAAATGAAAAATAAATAAATTACATACCCAATAGGAAGAATAAACGTTTAATTATTACAAACCATTTGAATAATTAAAACAAATCACAACACATTCATCCATATGTCTCGGCTTTGGTTATGAACAAATAAAATACATATCCACATATGTAAGCAAAATCCAAAAGCATCCCCTTGAACCATAGATTCTCGGCTGAAGCATAAACAGCCGAGAACCATGGTTTTGTTTCCAAAACAAAATCATCCAAATGATATAAATTTTCCAAGATTCCTATATGCATGTCTAAATAGATCTTGAAAAATAGGGGATACTAGGGCTGAAGCCTCTCGGCTTTTGGTGAATCATCACCAAGAAACCGAATTTTCAGTCCAAATGAAGCATGTATCCATATAACCGGCTCTGATACCATTGTTGGGTTTTTACAAGTTAAACAGATCTATTTTATCCTTATAAAATAGAAGAACGCAGCGGAATATATATATAATTTTAAACTTGTTACAGTGAGCTAATTTATATATAAAACATTTATATATAAAATCAGTCAAAACCCATATGGATCGATATATGAAATCATGCTTACAAACAACCATAGAAGGTACGAAGAACTACCTTCAACTATGAGGTCGGGAGGAGGTGAACGAGGATGGCAGCTCCTAAAGCAAGAAGCCTCAAGCTGGTCTACCCACGAGCCACCAACAAGAACACCGGTTGCTAGGATTTTCACTTATACAACTCCCTTTTGTATTTCTCTAGACCGATCGAGAGAAAAAAGGGTTCTTACACTTTTCGTGTTCTCAAGTCGTAAGTATAGAGAGATCTGCAAGCCATCTTATATTGCATGTCCTTGGAAACATAAAATTCAGGAGAGAGAAAAGTGGGTGGGGCCTAGCCCCTTAACCCATCCGCATTTCTCAGAACAACATCGGTATTAGTTAATGCGGATGAAGTTGTTCTCCCGCATTTGTAAATGGTCATCCGCATTAGCTAATGCGGATGTATGTTTCCATCTGCATTTCCAGAAATGCTCATCCGCATTTGTTCCGAAACAAATGCGGACAGGGTTTGTTCACCCGCATTTGTAAATGCGGATGTAATCATCATCCGCATATGTTCAACCACATCAAATGCGGCTGTGTTAAACGAATGCGGATGAATTAATATTCCTCTCTCTTTGAAATAAATTATCCATATAATTTATATACAACACAAGTGTAAATGTTTGGAAACCCAATTTCCCAATATTCTAAGTGTTAATATTTATTTATATGATCATATCATAAAATAAATATCTTTGGTGTTTGTCTAGCTCGTTATTGGGTATGACCCGACTTGGATCATGACATACTAGCCACATCAATTCAATATGTATTTTGGGTAGATCATTTCCATAAAAGACGTCATCCAAGATTCATTGTTTCTTGGGTTTGACAGGCTACTACAGAAGATTTATCCAAGACGTCTCCAAGATAGCTTCACCATTGACTAGGTTGACCCGTAAGGATGTGAAGTTTGTATGGAGCCTAGAGAAGGAGAATGCTTTTGAAGAGCTAAAGACAAGATTGACTCAAGCTCTTGTCTTGATGTTGCCCGAAGGGAGCAAAGACTTGGTAGCCTATTCGGATGCTTCTTATTCGGGATAGGGTTGCGTGTTGATGCAATGGGGGAGGGTTATAGCCTATGCGTCCCGGTAGTTGAAAATCAAAGAGGCTAACTACCCTACTCACGACTTAGAATTAGGAACTGTGGTCGTTGCATTGAAGATTTGGAGGCACTACTTCTACGAGACAAAGTGCACCATCTACACTGATCACAAGAGCTTGAAATACTTCTTTGAGCAAAAGGATCTAAACATGAGGCAAAGGAGATGGTTGGAGCTTATAAAAGATTATGATTATGAGATCTACTACCATCCGGGTAAGGCCAACATGGTGGCGGATTCCCTTAGCCAAAAGGAGAGACCCATGCCGATCCAGGTGAAGGCTTATCAGTTGGTCATGACCTTCGATTTGATGAAGTAGGTCAAAGAATTTCAGGATGAAGCGCTGAAAGAAGATTAGATTAACTCCGAAAGGATGAAAGGTCTAGTCACCGAATTGGGGGAGAACACTCTTGGAGTCAGGACCCGATCAGGGCGGATGTGGATTCCTTGTTATAGAGATCTACGTGGGAAGATCATGGATGAGTCTCATAAGACATGATACTCAATTCATCCCGGTGGTATGAAAATGTATCAGTATGTGAAGACGGATTATTGGTGGCTAGAAATGAAGCGCGACATAGCAGAGTATGTGAGTAAGTGCCTTACTTGTCTACAAGTGAAGGCGGAGCATCAAAAACCATTCAGGAAGATCCAATGTTTGGACGTACCTGAGTGGAAATGGGAGCACATCACCATGGACATCATTACGAAGTTGGCGCGTACAAGAAGGGGGTACGATGCCATATGGGTGATAGTTTACCGCCTGACGAAGAGTGCACGCTTTCTGCCGATCCGTGAGACGTATTCATCTGAGAGGTTGGCGGATTTGTTTATTAAGGAGATCGTAGGTCGTCATGGTTTACCTGTGTCTATCATGTCTATCCGTGACACTCAGTTTACATTAGAGTTTTGGAAGAGAATTCATGATGCGATGGGGATGAGGTTGCGTATTAGTATGGCTTACCATCCTCAGACAGATGGTCGGTCGGAAAGGACTATTCAGACGCTAGAGGATATGCTTCGAGCATGCATCATTGATTTTTAGGGAAGTTGGGACAAACACTTACCATTAGCAGTGTTCTCGTACAACAATAGTTACCATGCCAGCATTGATATGCCCCCTTATGAGATGCTATACGGTAAAAGGTGTAGCACACTCGTGTATTGGGGTGATATCGGGCAGAAGGAGTTGGGGAGCATTGAGGTGATCGAGGCTACAACCAAAAAGTTGGATAAGTTCAAGGCCTTTATGAGAGCAGCAAGGATAGACAAAAATCGAATGCCAACAAGAGGCGCAGACAGATCGAGTTTAAAGTGGGCGGGAGATTTATGTTGAAGGTCTAGCCTTGGAAAGGCATCATCCGGTTCAAGAAGTGAGGAAAGCTAAACCCGAGGTATATAGGGCCTTTTCGAATCATTGCTCGAGTAGGAGAGGTGACTTACAAGTTAGAGCTACCCAATGAGTTAAGTGGAATTCATCCGACATTCCATGTATATTATTTGAGAAAGTGCTTAGCCGATGAGGATATGATTATGCCACTCAAGGACATCGAGGTGGATGGATGGCTTAATTATATGGAGTAGCCAGTGGCCATCATTGACAAAAAAGAGAAGAGGCTAAGGAATAAAGTGGTTACACTTGTGCGAGTACAATGGAAGCACAGAAAGGGGTCAGATCCGCTTGGGAAATCGAGGAAGAGATGAGGCAGCATTATCCTCAATTATTTAGCGACTGACAGGTTTCAAGGATGAAACCGAAATAAGGGGGGTGGACTTGTAATGCCCTGGAAAAGTCGAAATGAGCCAATTAATAATAATGGGCTTAGTTAGGGGTTAATTAGTATAAAATAAAAGGGAAAATGGATTATGGACCAAATTAACCTTACGGGATATGTGTTAGATGAGTTTAAGGTCCCATGAACACCTGATATATAAACACAAATAAGCCATTTACCTCTCATTCGCAACCAACTCACCAACTTTCTAGAGAGAGAAAGTAAAGAGAGTGTGAAGAAAAAGTGAAGATTTGAGGCTTTATTGATCAAAGGATTGAAGATTTGCCTTTTTGGGCATCAAACAACAAGAAAAGAGCAAGAATCCAGGTAAGAATCATCATCTAAACGCCTCTTTAGATCATACCCGGATTCTAGGGTTTTGGGGTTTTGAAAAGTGGTAAAGAATCATACAAAAGTCACATTTTTATGCATGAAATCATGTAAAAAGCTTAGATGTAAGTTCATGGATTAAAAACTAAGGATTTGGATGTAAAACGTTGAGATTTTAGGTTAAAAACGAGCTGGAACATCATTTTTATGCGTTGTGAGAAACTGTCAGTTCTTCATATGAAACTGTGGATTCATCATACAAAACTAAGGCAATTTCCTTCCTTCGAAACTATAGTTTCGTAGGTAGCTTCACAAGTGCATAGGTAGACCAGTGGGTTTAGTAAACCTAGGAAATTCCAACAAAAGTTGGACGAAACTGTATGAGAAACTGCGTGCGAAACTACATGTGAACTGCATGTGAAACTGCATGAGAAACTGTATGCGAAACTGTATGAGAAACTATGTAGAAAATGACCTGTTTGCATGTCAACTTATATGCAGACTGTGTACCATGAGCATACTTAACGTGAAGCTACTTGCTGAGACCAGGTGAGTTCTAGCCCCTCTTTTACAATTTTTTAACGGTTTTTAGGGTTGTTATGCATACCTTTGTGATGTTAAATGCTTAACTATATGATTGTTGGGGTGTTAGCCGTAAGATGTACGATTACTGTACGAGAAGTAGGATGAATAGTTAAGCTAGTGTTCGATAGGATAAGTGATACGAATGTGCCTACTGATGATGCTTTATGGGGTTTACGATGTATTATGATGGCTTAAACTATTTTCTCTTATAGTGACAAAGATTTTATGATATGACTTTACTTGAATGTTATGTGTGTAATAAGTAAAGTATTATGTAAAGAAAAGTTAAAGATAATGTTAACGAAAGTGGAACGTAATGAATGAATGAAAGTCTTGCAAGCAAACTGAATGGAGGTGCCTGACCATGTTGTCGTTAGCTCAACTGAGGTGCGGCTTAGCTAGCCTATGAGGATGCGCTTCAGGGGTCCAATCCTTGAGATTGACCAAATGAGATGGGGTCACTATCGTTTTACCCCGGTACAGTGTCAGCTTCATGCACAATGTTTGGTGGTTTACTTATAAGCCTCGGCATAGTACCAGCTTCGTGACAATGTTGGGGGTTTAGCATATGGCAGGACCTATGTGAAAGTGAAAGTTGTTAATGAATAAATGTACAAAAAGAACGATGATGAACAATGATAAAAGATAATAACAATTATTATCAACATGTATGTATGATGTATGATCACGTACGAAAGTAAAGGAAATGTTTTAACGAAAAGTAAAGTATTTTTTTATAAAACTAGAACTCACTCAGCGTCACTGACTTTTTGTATGCATAATAGTTGGCAGGCAATGGTTGATGTTGAGGAGAGCAGGCATGTATGCATGAGCTACTGGGGAAAGTTCAAGTCTGGTATTCATAATTTTTAGGATAGTTATTGTATTGATACATTTTTTAGATGCAAATAAAACGACATGATGTTTTGACACGATTTTAATTATTAATAAAAATATATATTTCCGCTACAAAATGGTGTGTATTAAATGTATTACGCTATGATTGACCAACTGTAGGCGTCCCGGGAACGGGGCCTTACACAGCCTCTACTTCAGGGCTTTCTTGAACTGGAGAGAGGACAGGGGCTTTATAAGGTCTTGTCCTTTTTCTTTGTTCCTTGATCTTAAGGAGCAACTCTGCAGCCTCAGTCTCCTTCCTCTCTTTTGACATATTTCAGTGTCAGCCAGTTCATTCAACTCGTCCAAGAGAAGAGATATTATATCATCAATGTTGTAGTTCCTAGACCCCGAATAATTTAATCTGGCTACCTTTAACTCATCTTCCTGAGTGTTTGGCCTAGGGGCAGCCCTGATTATAGCTTGCATAAAGGTTGGGGTCTTATTTGTTCTCTCTCCCCTTACCTTTCTCTTCCTCTCCCTCTTCTCCTCCTCAATCTCCTCAGAGGTGAGAATCCTCCTCCCTTTGTCAATCACTAACCTATGTGACTCAGGGTGGAGAGAGCTTTGGCCTTCATCACTTAGTGCACTTGAGCTCTGGCTAGGGAGAGGCTACAAGACACTTTGACCAGCTAGTGTTTCACTGAGGGTATTGGGTGCTGAAGCAATTCCAATCTCAAGGTTCACAAGGTCAACTACTGGGCCTTCAACTAAGGTTTCCCCTTTCAAGTTAATCTTAGGGTCTGCCTCAATATCCAGTTGACCAATAGTTTTCCCTATTAGCCTTTGTCTATATAGCTTTGATCTTTTCTTGAACTCTTCAAGCACCCTCAGCTGAATCCTCTCAGCCAACCTTTCATCTTGCATGTGTTACTTGGGTTGGCAAGTGGCAGGTCAACTAGAGGAAAACTCTCATAGTACCTCAAGGTTTGAAAATTAAACACTTCTTGTTGCCCCTGAGATCTAGAGAGTACTAGGGCTCTTCTATCAGTGTCATACCTCCATCCTACAATAGGGTTGTCAGCATGGTAGGATGGGGTAGACATAGCCTTGGAATTCTTTCCACATATAAGCTTTGAATTAGGGCATCAACATTGATATGGGCCTGAGGAGGTTGTTGAGTATGGACAACTACAAGTGAGGATGGTGAGTCCTCTATGTCCAAACTCTTGGTAGCGTTCTTAGGTTCTGCGATTGTAGTTAAGACTTTCTCCCCCTTTTGATAGCATCACCCACTTGCATAGGTGAGCTAGAGGTTAGCTCCACCACATCAGGAGCACTCATCTCTCCTTAAGCAGAAGAGGAGAATAGAGACTCATGGTACTCACTGAATCCTATATCCTTATCATCATAGAATTGGAGATCAGGGATTGGTTGGTTTAGATCCAAAGACTTGGGATGGTAACTATCCCCTAAAGGTTGTTTACCAGAGTTTTGAGACTTAGATTGAAGGCTTGAGGCTTGGGCAATGAGCTCATCAGGCTGAGCATGAGGAACCTCAGCACAGATCAATGAAGTAATGGGAGTGGTTTGCTCCTCAGGAGAAGTAGGAGCTCTTGGTTCCACTTTCTCCTACATGGGTGAGTGTATAGGGCCTGCTAAATCTAAATAGACTGAGCAGTGGTTCGCTTGGACTTTCTTTTATAGGTGACGATTATTTGAGGTTGTATGGATGGTTCAAATGTAGAAGTTGTGGGTTCAACATTGGCTGGTGCTGCCAAGTTATCACCTTGAGCAATGAGCTCTAACATTTTTGGGACCAGTGCTATATTTACCCCTGAGAAACCAACAGTGGTTTTCTTATGATTTTAAAGATGCCGGTCTTCATGTGTCCCAGTTTAAGAGTAGTACCTATTCCCATCAACTGTGAGCCCAGTTCACAGTTGATAATGTGCTGGACATATCTATGGAACATATAGTACTCCAAGGAGTCCAAGTTGGCAAGCAAATTTGTGTAAACAAACTAAGAGTACTTGAACTTAACCCCTTGAACCATTTCATAGAATATATAGGATAAGCCCTTAGGAATTTGATCCCATCCTCCATGTTTATTTGATAAAGAGTGAATAATAACATGGAGGAGGTACTTCCATTGGTAGGAGACCTTATCCTTTTCGATGGTTCTGACTGTGAAGTCCCCTTCATAGCCCATCTACCTTAATGATTCATTGATAACTGCTTTGGGGAAGGACAGCTTGCCTTCTTCATCATCCAGCCTGAGATGAGTGTTGATTATGGCTGGGCTGATGAAATCTGTCTTCCCCTGCACTTATGCAGATAGTGCCTTCTCACCATCAAAGATGGCTTCTTGGCAGGTCCTGTAGAACTCTAGCAGTTGTTCCTCGTATAGTGGAGGGTCTATTATGAGTGCGGTGAGGTAGGATCATTGAGTAAGAAAGTGGCAAACGTTTGAGAAACCAGGATCTTTCTCAGGCGATAATAGAGCAACCTGGTTGTGAAGCCTGCGAAGGTGCATGGAGAAATCTAGCTTGTTTCAGGGTTCAGGGTTGGCCATTTTAGAAAGCTTTAGGATGAATAAAGAAAAGAACAATGAGGGTATATGGGTGAATTTAGAGTTAGAAGTTTTACAGATGAAGAGGAAGAAGAAAGAGGGGGAACCGTTGTAAAGCTATATATATGGTTGGATGTTAGACAAATTTAATGCTAAATGATAAACTTTGAAATCCGAATGTTGGTCCCACCTTTGAAAAAATGCCCAAAAAGGTAGTTATCTTGGAAGTTGAAAATCTTCCAAAGGTAATTTGTCTTTAAAAGTTTTGAGAAAAAACTTCCGAAGCCAAGTACTTAGAAGCATATTTAAGCTTCGAAATATATATCAGAATTTCTTTCGAATGTAAATTTCTTAGTGAGTAGTTATTAGTTTTGAAGATTTAAGATTCTTTCAAAGTCAACTTATTGTCTTCCAAAAGAAAATATATCTTTAATTCTTAAAACTATAAGAAATATCAATCAGAAAAAATGTCTTCAAAGATAAACAGGGCTTATATGAGTGAATATTTAGACAACTTTAAAGACACATATTTGAAAAAATAATCTTGAAATTAACTTAAGAAAATCTAATCAAAGTTAATCATTCCAATAGCTGATACAGGATACTTAAATCTCTGTTCATCAAAAGCTTTTGTGAACAAATCAACATATTATTTATTTGTGTTAACTTTGACAAGTTTTATCAATCCCTTTTAAAAGTTATCTCTAATCAAATGATATCTGATGTTGATATGCTTTGTCTTTGAGTGTTGCACTGGATTCTCTATGATAGAGATAGCACTATTGTTGTCTATATGTATAGGAGTCTCCTTGAAGTTGAATCTATAGTCTAGCATCTGATTCTAAATCCAAAGCACTTGAGCACAGCAGGTTGCAGTAGTAATGTATTCAACTTTAGCAGTTGATGCAGACACACAAGATTGTTTCTTGTATTGCCATGAGACTATCCTTCCACCAAGGAATTGGCATCCCCCTAATGTAGACTTTGTAGTCATGTTGCAGCCACCATAGTCACTATCTGTATATGCATACAGATTAAAGTCAGAATTCTTTGGATACCAAAGTCCCAGCTTAGGAGCTCCTTTGAGGTATCTAAGAATTCTCTTAAAAGCAACTAGGTGTGACATCTTAGGGTTAGCTTGATATCTTGTACATATGCATGTGGCAAAAATGATATTAGGCCTGCTGGCTGTGAGGTATATAAGAGACCCAATCATAGCCCTATAGAGATGTTCATCAACACACTCCCCCTCAAGACTAGGTCTTAGGGAGTGGTTTCTTGCTATGAGAGTCTAAGAAACCTTGCACTCAGTCAGATGATTTGGTTAGTATGTCTAGCACATACTTTGATTGGTTTATGAAGATGCCATTAAAAACCTGCTTCACTTGAATTCCTTGAAAAAGATTGAGTACCCCATGGCACTCATTTCAAATCTATTCTTCATCATCTTCTCAAAGTGTTTGAAGAACTTTGGATTAGTTGACCCAAAGATGATGTCATCTACATAAACTTGAACCAGCATCAAGTCATTCCCTGTTGTGTGCTGTCAAGAGTACCTCTCTTATAACTATGTTGGACTAGGTACTGTGACCGTGTCTCATACCACTTCCTTGGAGCTTGATGCAGCCCATAAATAGCTTTGTCAAGATTGCAGACATAATCAGGATGATCTGGGTCTGCAAAGCCAGGTGGTTGCTTTACATACACATTCTCATCTATCACTCCATATAAAAATGCACACTTGACATCAAGTTGGTAGACCTTGAAATCCTTGGATGCAGCAAAAGCAAGGAATATCCTAAAAGCTTCAAGTCTTGCCACAGGAACAAAAACATCTGTGTAGTCAATCCCTTCTTCTTAAGTATTCCCTTGACTAACTAGTCTTGCCTTGTTTTTGATGACAAGTTCTCTATCATCCTTCTTATTCCTAAAACCCACTTGGTACCTATTAGTGTCTTCCCATGAGGAAGATGGCATAGGTTCCAAACCTTTTGTCTTTTGAATTGAAGCAGCTCCTCCTGCATTGCTTCAACCCCGCTTCCATTTTTCAAAGCCTCATCAACTTTCTTTGGCTCAACCTGGGACAAGAAGCAAGAGCACAAACAAACATTTTTATCATGGGTTTGTCCTCTAATTCTCACCCTAGTTTTAACATCTCTAATGATGTTCGTGATGGGATGGGACTTATGGATTCTCAATTAAGGAATCACAGCAAGTTGGTTTAACAGATCTAAATTAGTGAAATTAGGATCTGGTGATTGAGTATCACCCACCACATCAGTACACTTATCAAGAAAAACTTGATCCAATGAGTGTGTGACATCATTGATGTTTTCTTTAGTGGAGAGGTTGTCAACATCATGAAATTCTTGATCACTTTCACCATCTCCATCTCCTCCTACATTGGAAATCCCTTCATTTGAGTTTTATGCCTTAATGCTTGAATTGATAGGCAGCTCAGATGTATCAGTGGAAGAGTTTGTCATGGTTGTGCTGACAGGATTTCTATTTGTAGGGTTTGTTACCACTGGAGCTGAAGGAATTCTATCACTTGGTCTATTCAGCTCATATCTTGGGTCAGGATCTCCTACTGATATGTTACCTGTAGATTCTAAAACATCTTCATAAGATTTGTTAAAGCAGTTGGTAACTAAATCAAAATCAAATAGTAATCAGGACCAGACCCTTTCACATTAGGAGTGTGCTTATTGAAGGTCACATTGGCTGACTCCTCAACTACTCTAGTTTTGAGATTGTATACTCTATAAGCCTTAGCTTGGGAGGAGTATCCAATGAAATGTCCATCATTTGATTTCTTAGCAAATTTGGTTATATGATCTTTGGTATTCAAGATGGTGCATGAACATTCAAATGACCTGAGGAAACCAATGAAAGGTCTCCTTTTGTGCCACAGTTCATAAGGAGTCTTACCATGAGTTTTGACTACTAAAACTCTATTCTGCACATAGCAGGCAGTGTTGACTGCCTCTGCCCGGAAGGTGAATGGCAGTTTAGAGTCATAGAGCATGGTCATTGCAGCCTCAATAAGTGTCCTATTACTTCTTTTAGCAACACCATTCTGTTGAGGAGTTCTAGGAGCACTATATTGTCTTGTAATACCCTTTTCATCACAAAATGTATCAAGGATTTGGTTCTTGAACTCAGTTCCTTGATCACATCTTATGATCTTGACCTTGTGATCACATTGATTCTTAATTTTCAGAATGAAGTTCTTCAAGATTTCAGTGGTCCCATGTCGGAGTTCTATTACTTTGGCTTGTGAAACACTTTGTGTTGCTTTCTTTTCAGACATGCAACACAATGGTCACTCACTTGTAAACTCTTTCTTTGGCATTCTAGTTACCAAATCATCTTTAATTAATTTATTAATGTTTTTAAAGTTTACATGGCATATTCTTTTATGCCAGAGGAAAGACTCATCATTATTGGCTTTTGATAGAAAGCAAGAAACTTCTCCAGAAGGAGAGGTTTCCTGCAAATCTATCTTGTACATGTTTCTTTTCCTGTGGGCTCTAAGCAGCATATGCTCTTGAGGAATGACGACCCCCGGCTTGAGAACAATGCACTCATGCTCAGTGAAGAGCATGTTATGTCTCTGATCACAAAATTGGGATACAATTGAAGAAGTCTTTCGAAGAGGAAAGACTCATCATTATAGCCAAGCTCTTTGTTGGATCATATGAGGCTGGTGCAACCAAAACAACACTTAGAGTATTTTGAAGTACAGTTGAAGAAGTCTTCCGAAGACAAAGCTGCTCTTCCGAAGACAAGTTGAAGATCTTCTGAAACTTAAGTATGAAGAACTTTTGAAAGAAAACTAAGTTTTCCGAGACTAAGTAGTTTTCCTTCTGAAGTATATGAAGAACTTCCGAAGGTAGAACCAAGTCTTACAAGACCAAGCAGTTCTCCTTCCGAAGTATTCACACTTAGAAGATCCAAGACAAAGTCTTCTGAACAATGAAGTCATGAAGACTTTCAAAAGACTCAGAAGAAGTTGATTCTTCCAAAGTATAAATGGCCTCGGAAGAACTTATTCTTCTGAAGCCATTTACCTTCGGAAGAAGCAACTATGAACCAGTGGACATAAGTATGGCTTGTTTGACATCCGCTGCCAACTCTGATATACAGCATGGTGCTTTCCCACGCCTATATAGTTGACCATACTTTAATCCACTATTCACCTTTATCAGTTAGTACAGTTACCATTCTTAGTTGGTGACAAAATGTAAGTCATGGACCTATCATGACTACCTAATCTAGGATAGTATTTTACCTTAGATACTTTACTTCTAGAAATGTAGTATTTGTCTAGTGGTAAATTCCAGCTGGTTTTCCAAGTATAACCGGCTGTAGATAATAGTATATATAGTTTCTCATTGTAACTTAAGTAACCATGCTTGTAAGAGTCTTCTAATACTGAGTTGAAAAATAATATATACAAGTATCTTGAAAACCATTCTTATGTTCATTAACTTATTATATTATTCTCAACTTAGTTAGAGATTCTGCTTCATCAACCGAGTGAGATAAAGTGAGTTTGAGAGATAAAATTTGTGTTGTGAGACCAACACCAATCCTGCAATTGGTATCAGGGCTTTTTAGGCTCTTGATTATGAGATCTAACCATCCCAAATCACCCTTGTTTCTTCATACTTACTCACTTCACTCAAATGGCTCTTAACCAAAAAATTTCTTAGTCTAAGATGGGAACCATGACCAAGGCTCCTATCATCACCCTTGATGATTTTGGAACCTGGTGCAAACGTATCAAAGGTTTCATCAAGTATCAAGACAGACGCATGTGGAGATCTATCACTCATGGTCCTTACAAGCCAAAGGTGGCGGCCCCGGCTGGTAATGGTGCCATGATTGAGAAAGCTGTTGAAGACTACTCTGATGAAGACTTCAAGAAGATGGACATCGACTGCAAAGACATGACCGTGTTGCTTACTGCTACACCAAACTCCATAATGGTAGGCTTTCAGCAATGCAAGACGGCCAAAGAACTATTTGACGCTTTGAAGCTGATGTACTCTGGTTCTACTGAATCAAAGGAGACCAAGAAAGATATGCTGAAGCAGAAGTTTGAGAACTTCACTTATGTTGTTGGTGAGACCTTGAGCCAACAATACTTCAAGTATATGGACTTGGTCACCTCTCTTCAGACTATGGGAGTAGTTCTTGAGAAAAGAAACATAGTTAGAAAATTCATGAGTGCATTTCCTCATGAGTGGACTTTTTACTATGTCTCAATCAAGAGAACTGAAAATCTCAACACTCTGACTATGACTGAACTGTATGGAATCCTTGATGGATACCGTATGGAGATGGAGACTCAAAAGAGCCACCAGATGAATAGACCCTCAAATCCTGTAGTCAACAATGCTCTACATGTTGCTGAAGGATTAAGAACTCCCCAGCCCCAGTTGTACCTAAACTACCCCCAAAAGCCATCATCATCCTCTGGGCCATACATCATTTTCCCTGAGACACCAAGGTCTCAACAGGCTCAACACGCTCCTTTCCAGGATAGTTGTGCTTTTGTTTTAGGAAGTGAGCACTCTGGAGAATTTCAATTCTGTTTTGATGATCTAGAGTGTTACAACTCAGATGATGTTGAATATATGGACATTGTCTAGCAGATGGCTCTTTTAGCCTATAGAACAAAGAAGTTCCTTAAAAGAATAGGAAGGCAGTACCCTTAGAACCCAACTAACAGCAAATTCGGGTTTGATAAGAGCAAGGCCAAGTGCCACAACTGTAACCAGCTTGGTCACTTTGCTAGGGAATGTAAAGCTTCAAGATCTAATCCTAGAGCAGTTCAAGTCTCCCAACGTCCTGCTACCTCAAAAGCTGCAACCAGACCCACTGAGCCGCAAACTGTAGTTGTTGCTCAAGAGGTTAACTGGAGCTTTAGAGTGCAAGATGTCACCCCTACTCAAGCTCTCATGGCTGGAACTAAAGACAGCAAGGTATATGAACATCTCTGTACCCCAGCCTGTATTGCTAAGGTTAAATTATATCAGGACTACAACATGGAAATTAGATATGATATTGAGTCCTTAAATATCCTAAAATCTAATTTTAAGAGAACAGAATCTGACTAAAAACTCAAAATAGAAGAGTTAGAGAAAACTCTGTCCTCTTTAAAACATGAACATACCAACTATAGGACTCAAATAAAAGATTTAATATCAAAGTTGACTGAAGCTCAATCCCAGCTAGTCATATAGCTGAGGCTAAAGAAGAGAAGTATGTTATTCAAGAGCATAACTTCAACACCATTATAGCTTCATCCTCCCACTCCAAGGTATGCTATCAAAACAAAAGTGGGTTGGGATCTAATGAAATTGCTCCACCACACTCTGTTGTGTCTATTAGTCAGCCAAGATGTGCTACTGATGAGCAAGAGGTTCCAACTGCTGACCCACTACCTAGTGAGTAGAAGAATGATGCAATAATAGAAACCACCACAAGGAAGGATAAGGTAGAAAACCTAATCCCCATAGCTGATAAATCCTTGACCACCAAAGCCAGAAAGAACAAGATCAGGGCAGCAAGAAAAACTGCCAAAAAGGTGGCTAAAACTAAGATGAAGATAGACCGGAGGCAAAAGGGAGTATTCATCTCAGCTGGATTCCAAGTGGTTGGAAGTTCTAATTCAGGAAAAGTGTGTAGTACTAGCACTCCTATCCAACTGAAGGATTAGAAATTAAAGGGAAAGGCTGTTGAAGAAGAGAATATGTGCAAGAAACAACAGCCCACATGTCCCACCAAGAATAACATTGAGTGCATAATCTGTAGTCTGCGTAACCACATGGCTAAAGATTGTTACTATAATACAGCAAGCACACATACGCAACCAATGTTAAGAAAGAAGGAGTCAAGGATGGTTTCATATTTGGACCTTACCATATGGTCCAAGTGTTAAGGAAAGGAAAAATTGTTTTCGAAGCTAAGTTGCTTTCGAAAAAACTCATTCTTCTGAAAGGAAAATATCTTTGGAAGACAAGCCAAAGAACAAACAAAGGAACAAAAGGAATCCTTTGAACCCTTCAGAGAAGAGGACTGCTTCGGAAGAAAAGGTGGTGAAAACCTCTTCCGAGAAGAAAGAAGCCTCGGAAGAAACTCATGTTGCTCAAGCCTCTTCAGGTTCATCTACACTGATCAACCATAGGATGGAATGGAAGATCAAAAAAGATGTTGCAGCCCAAACCTCTTCTTCACAAACTATAATTGAACCCACATGCATACAATTTGGTTTAGTTATATCATCTACATTGGAAGAACCCAAGACCAACAAGGCTTGGGTTTCTAATAGAAACTAATTATTTCACCTTATGTGCAGGGACATCCAAATGACAAGAATGGAAATGTGTGGATTGTGGACAGTGGATGCTCCAGGCACATAACAGGGAACAAATCTCTCCTACAACAATTTAAACATTTGAACGGAGGTCCTGTTCAGTTTGGAGGTGAATCCGGAGGATACATTTCTGGTAAATGTAGTATATCCAATGGAAAGTTAAAAGTCGACAAAGTAAACTTTGTCAAACAGCTTGAACACAATCTGTTAAATGTTTCTCAATTCTGTGATCAAAAGCACCAAATACTTTTCACAGAACATGAGTGCATTATCCTCAAACCCGGGATGACAATTCCTCAGGAATTGGAGCTTCTTAGATTTCCCAGGAGAATGGATATGTACAAGCTGGACATGAGCAATGCTTCCCTACTGGGTGAAGTATCATGCTTTCTTTCCATAGGCAATGGTTATGAGTCAACTCTTTGGCATAAAAGAATGTGCCATGTTAATTTTAAAACCATGAATAAGCTGGTTAAAAATAATTTGGTACATGGTGTGCCTAAAAAGGAGTTTTTCTATAAAGATAACTAACACAAGGTTACTCACAGATGGAAGAAGGGTTCTTCATCAATAAATCTAAGTATGTCAAGGATATCTTAGAGAGATTTGAGATGAAAGATTGTAAGCCAGCCAAGACACCTATACCCAAAAAATCACAATCTTTGTCCTAATTTAGAAGGGGAGGATACTAATCAGCATTAGTACAGGGCGATTATTGGATCTCTGATGTATCTCACTGAAAGCAGGCCTGATATCATGTTTGCAACCTGCATCGGTGCAAGATATCAGGCTGCTCCCAAGGTGTCACACCTAATTGCTGCCAAGAGAATTCTTAGATACCTCAAAAGAGCTCTCAAACTGGGTCTCTGGCATCCTAAGAATAAGGAATTCAATCTCTATGGGTACACTGAGTGAGATAAAATGAATTTGAGAGATAAAACTTGTGTTGTGAGATAGAGTGAGTGAGATAAAGTGAGTTTGAGAGATAAACCTTGTGTTGTGAGACTATTACCGATCCTGCACTCTTTAACATAGTTTACCTTCTCAATACTAAGCTTACCATTTATGACTTTGCCTCTTCTTGTGATGTAACCACCTGATTTTCCTCCAAAAGCAACTGTTCCTCCATCAATTTTCTTAAAGTTTTGAAGCAAAGAGCCATTGCCTGTCATGTGCCTTGAACAACCACTATCAATGATCCATACATTTTTTTTGGTCTTTAGTTGTTCCTACACATGAAAAAGAGATGGTTAGTTATATTCAGAAACCCAAGCCTTGCTGGTCTTGGGCCCATCAAGATGAACTGAAGATAGGTCAACAGTTATTGATCCTATATGCAAGCTTTGAGGATCATTGACTGTTGTTGATGAAGAAACTTCAGTCATATGGCCTTCCTTCATCTTCCACACCATCTTTGGAAGATTAGACTTGGCTTTCAAAACTTTGGAAGTTTTGATAACTTTGGAAGTTTTGGAGACTGAACTTTCGAAACCAAAATTTTCTTCCAAATGCAGTTTTCTAACTATCTTCTTCTTGTTCACCTTGGAGCTTCCAAATAAAAGTGATTTTCCTTCCAAAGCTATCTTCTTCTTCCTCTTAGAAGTCTTCTTCTTGTTCATTAGGATTGTAGATGTAATCCTTAGCATAGTGAGTACTATCACCACACATGCTGCATTCAACAGGCATACTTCTATGGGTCTTCTTCTGAGGAGAAGGTTGAGCTTGATCTCTTTCCACTTCCTTCTTCATCTTCATAAATGATGCAACAGGCTTCTTAGGTGAAGCTTACTTTTAGAGTTGGATGGTTTAGGCTATGCAGTAGTGGTGCACATTTGATCAACCTTCTTCACTTGACAAGGATGGTTTGAACTTGAACTAGGATCCCTGGTACTAGAGTCCATAGTTGAGTCTTCAGTCTTCACCACTTCAAATCCAATAGACATAAAGACTTGTTTTTCCTTGGAATTGAAAGTGGGCTTGATCTCTTGAGCTTTCATTGATTTTCTTTTGGTTGCCCTGATCAAATTCTTCCTAGCTAACTTGGCCATCCTTAGTTCTTTCTTATCTCAAGGAGCATACTAACCCTTCTTAGGATAAACCTCCTTACTCACTTCTAGTTCATCCTTCACTATCTCCTTTATATCTTCATCCTCTTCTTGGATAGAGTCAACGAGGGGCAGCTCATATTAACTAGTTCCACACCTTGGAGGTCTTACAGATAGTAATGTGTGTGGAAGAGCTATCTCACTTGAACCCAGTCCCTACCTATTTTGATAACAAATCTTTGGATGCAAGGATGAGGATATGATATTCTTGAAGGTTTCCTCTTCAAGAACATGCTTTTCTACCCCTTGCTTTGCTAATCACAAGCTCTACTTGGCATTCAGTTAACTTTGTAATGAGATCCTTGATTTGAGTCCTGTAATTTGTGTGCTCATGCTTATGAATAGAAATTGGTTTCTCTAGATCTTTATTTTATGTTTATAGTAATTTCTAGCTCTCTTTTGAAATCAGCTTTTAAAATATTCAAAGACTCAAGATCAGATCTCACTTTCATGTTATAGGACCAATACATGTTTACTTTAGCAATGCATTCAGGTATACAGAGATTTCTAATACCTTGGCTTCTTCATGGTCAGCCATCAGTGCTTGCATCCTCTATTTGAAAGCATTAGTAAAAGCCTCCCTCTTTAATAGCAATAGTAGCTTGTTGTTTTAGTTGTTTTGGTTGGCTTGGTTTCATAGATCTGGGAGCTGCATCAATGTAGTTAGGCCTGGATTATGCTTGGCCACCATTAGTCCTTGGTGCCTTGCACCCCCTAACAAAGTGTCCCATCTGGTTACGGTTGTAACACTTCACTTTGCTTTTATCCAGTCCAAACTTTCCACTAGTTACATTGCTTGGAAACTTTCTTCCGGTTCTCTTGTAGAATATCTTGGCTCTATGAGTGAGAAGAGCTATTTGCTAGACTATCTCCATATATTCCAAGTCATCTGGATGGATACAATCCAAGTTTTCAAAAGTGAAAAGAAAGTTTCCACAACTTTCTTCAACAGACACAAAGGCTTAAGATGAGCTTGTCTCTTATAATGGGTATCTTTGGATGTAGCTCTCCCATGGTGTCTCCGAGAAGGTGATGAGCGGTCCCCTTTGTGAGTTGTTAGTGTAGCAGATAAGATGATGCTATGGTTCCCTGCTATCCCTTTCAACCACATGGAGGGCTGAACTCTGTTGATTATTGGAAGAGCTGCTGGATGGATTCTGCATGTTCATCGCCATCTGGTAACCACTAAGGATACCATACAGTCTGTGAGAGTAAGGGTGGAGAGGTTTTCAATTCTCTTAATGGCCACACAGTAGTGAGTCCATTGTCTGGGAAGAGAGAACATGAACTTCCTCATAATGTCCCTATTCTCAAACATAACTTCAACACCCATAAGAGTATCTACAATCTTATCATACCTAAAGTATTGTTGAGTCATAGTTCCACCTAATTTGAAGGTGAAATTCTCAAACTGCAGCTTCATAAGGTCCTTCTTGTTTTTTTAGCTTCATCATACCCCTATACATAAGCTTCAGTGCATCCCAGAGCTGCTTTGCAGGTTTGCACTTCTTGAAGCCTCTGTATATAGAGTTGGGAAAAGCAGTTTGTAGAGCTGTCATGGCCTTCTGATCTATATCAATCTTCTTCTAATCTTCCTTAGAATAGGCAGCCACTTCCTTTGGAATCATCCCACCTCCAGTAGTAGCTGAAGAGGTGCTTGGGATATGAGGTCCTAAGACAACAGATCTCCACATCCTACTGTCTTGAGACTTGATGAAGCATTCTATTATTTGACACCAAGTATTAAAGTCATTAGGAGTGATAAGTGGAGATTTTGTTGGAGAGAAACAAACAACAACACTTAACAAATCAAATAGGGAACCAACTGATGAAACAAGGAACAGAAGTAAAGAACATAAGCAGAACACAAGTATTTGGTTTTCAAGAATGATGTATATTGCTCTCAACTGTTATACAATTGTTACAAGGCTTAGTTCGAAGGACTGGTACCTGAGATACTTTATACTACATCCTACAACCGGCCATACTTTGAAGGCCAGCTGGATACTAATCTAGACAACAAGATCAATGTAAAGTCATGTAAGGAATACACTTAAAGGCTGATGCAACCAAAGAACAACCAAAGAGCTCTTAGCATGCACATGTGAAGTACATGGAAGTTACTTCGAAAGATTTGATATAACTCAGTGAATTACACTATTAAATATTCCGAAGCCAAAAGACCAAATCTTTCGATGCCAAAGATGAAGTCTTCTGAAGCTTCAATGACAATGTCTTCCGAAGTTAAAGACTGATTTCTTCCAAAGATAAAGAAGACATGCTTTCTCTGAATCACCTTTTGACAAGAGCTGAACCACTTTTCGCTACCACTTTTGAAGACTCACCAAGGTATTAGAACACCTTTGTACTCCTGAATGCATTGGTAAAGTTAATATGTACAGGTTCTTCAACTTGGAAGTGAGATCTAACCTTGAGTCCTTAGATATCTTAAAAGCTGACTTTAAAAGAGCTAAAAATGACTATAAACTTAAAATAGAAGATTTAGAGAAAACAACTTCAACTCTTAAGCATGAACACACAAACTACAGGACTCAAATCAAAGATCTCAAAACTAAGTTAACTAAATGCCAGGTTGAGCTTGTGATCAGCAAAGCCAAGGCAGGAAAATGTGTTCTTGAAGAGAAAACCTTCAAGAACATAAAATCCTCATCCTTACATGCAAAATTTTGTTACCAAAATAGGCAGGGACTAGGGTCAAGTGAGATAGCTCCTCCACACACACTCCTATCTGTTAGATCTCTAAGGTATGGAACTTGTCAAGATGATCAGCCTTCTATTGATCCTATCCAAGAGAAGGATAAAGATATAGAGTAGACAATGAAGGATGAACCTGAGGTGAGTGACAAGGATTATCCTAAGAAAGGACACTATTCTCGTAGAGAGAAGAAAGAACCAAGGATGACCAAGTTTGCAAGGATGAACTTGATCAGGGCAGCCAAAAGAAATTCCAAGAAAGCCCAAGAGATCAAGGCCACCTTCAACTCCAAGAAAAAGTAAGTTTTCATTTCTACTGGATTTGGAGTGGTAAAAACTAAAGACTCAACTATGGATTATAGTACCAGGAGTCCTAGTTCATGTCAAAATCATCCTGGTCAAGAGAAGAAGGCTGATAAAATGTGTACCACTGCTGCACTACCTAAGCCATTCAATTCCAAGATCAAGCCTCATCCCAAGAAGCCTGCTGCATCATCTGAAAAGATTAAGAAAGAAGGGGAAAATGAACAAGCTCAGTCTCCAAAACTTCTGAAGTCGTCAAAACTTCCGAAGTATTGAAGACCAAATATAGTCTTCCAATGATGGTGTGGAAGATGAAGGAAGGCCATGTGACTGAAAGTTCTTCATTAATAATAGCAAATGATCCTTAGAACTTGCATATAGGATCAATTACTGTTGCATTATCTTCAATGCACTTTGACAAGCCCAAGACCAATGAGGAATGGTAATGCGTGTGAAAAGTAAATATATTTTATAAACATTTTTCGCATAGATTCAATTTTAATTGGTTATTACTAATACTAAACTACACACACAAAAGGCAAGTGTACCTGTCGTGAGGTAATATAGTGTTGGTAAGAACCGAGTATCAATCCATGGACACACTAAGCCTACTCCATAACCCTCATAATTGACTATTAGTTTTATGTTTTAGAAAATGATAAGTTAAACAAAATAATGATAAATAAAGATAGATAAAGATAGACTGAGACTTTTAGTGATTCTTTCAGTGAAGTAAGGCTATTATTCCAATTTAGATTACACTTATGTAACTCTGATGAATTGGTGTTGTGGTTAAAGATATTGATTAATGTAATTATGCTAATGTTTATAAATGTGAGCTGGCGCGATTTCTCGTCTATCCGCTCCGTAGTAACTAGGACCTCATCAGTATGAGACTTACTAAATAAATTAAAGCCACTAGTAATGTAGGTAAATCTCCTGTGACCTTTTGATATATGATTTCTAAAAACATAACTTAATGTTAAAAAGAGAATTGATCAGGTTCTTTTCTAACATACCATTAATTTTAGAAAGCCATAACAATTACTGTAGATTTCTCAGACTAATAAAAGGGAACCCGTAAATGATTAGAAAGATAAGGTGATATGATTTCTAATAACCATTTCTAGTTCATTAGCCATGGATTTATTATGAAGACCGGTCTCGCGAATAAAAGTTAGTTCATACATTTTTCAACCTTGTATGACATTCACAATTACAAATCATAAGTTTATAACTCCCCGTTCAAATATATGTGCTACCCATCAAAAGTTTTCCCAAGATTACCATAAAATTAACATAATATAAACCACATAATTAGTTCATCACAAGTTACATAAAGTTTCACTAAATTAGAATAACAAATGAAGTTTAGCTCATTATGAGCTTGAACATAACAACAAAGATAAAAGATAGTAACAAAATAATCAGTAAATTAGATCAATTAAACCGGTGATCCACTATGGATGATGTTAAACGATCCCAAGCTTCTTCTAAGTGTTGAATGAACCTCCAAAACCTTCTAAGGACCTCCAAAGGCTGGGTTCCTGAGAGGGAACACCAACACTTCACCTCCCAAAATCTCCTCTTCAAAGTTGCAAACGAAGTCCTATTTATAGGCTTTCTGGAGTGTTTAAGCATGGCTCCGTGCCTAAAAAGCACGGCCCCGTGTTAGTACAATGCTTACGTAAGTTGGTCGGCTCGTACACTCAGAAGCTGTCGGGGCACGCCCCCGTGCCTCAAGAGGCACGGTCCCGTGTTTGGGGTAGTCACACCCCCGTGCCTCATGAGACACACCCCGTGACTACTTTTTTGGAACAGTACTTTTTTTCCTGTCAGATGTTCAATCACGGAGGTGTGCTAATTTAAGCACGGGGGCATGTTTTAGGCTAGTCATGGGGGAGTGCTTAATCAGGCAAGACCCCATGCTTGAATTCCGGAGCTTTTTTCTTCAAATTTCTCTTTGTTTATGCTCCTTTTGTTCATCTTGGTCTTTTCCAAGCCTAAAAACACAATATGAATGATTGAAGTATCAAATCATCATTTTTAGTAAGAGTTTCTAGAATAATTGATGTGCAATTGATGTGTTTTATATGTATAATTTGGAGCACATCAAATTTCCTCACACTTAAACTTTGCTTGTCCTCAAGCAAAATCACTCAAAATAGCAACACCACCAAAAACCAAATAAATCAAGTTATAAATATGTCTTTCGAGAACTATACTAGCAAACTTGGTTTACCCAAATATAAACTGTTAAGCACATGTGGAATGATATCCTTTCAAGTAATAGAATGGTTTGTAAAGATTTTTAACATGTAAAAATTCACACTTCTCATAAGGTGCACTCACACTCAGCTATATATATGGAATCATACATAAGATGAAGTATGACTAATACGCTCAATTGCCTAGTATGAATACATGTGAAATCATATGCTTGGTAAGGGATAAAATCTCCACCTATGTTAGGTGTTTGCTTGCATAAATCATTAGGTCTTTGATGGATTGTAACATGGCTCAGGTTTAGGGTATGGATTATTTGGGCAAAAAGTGGCTAAATGCTAAAGACGATGATCTTGGCTTATTTGATTGATACAAATAACAGGAAAGGAATAAAAAGGGTTTCCTATACAATACTCAAGCTACAATGGATATACAAACTCAAGGACTCGTTTATGATCAGATTGTGAAGACCTTGTTGCATTTTCAAAAACTGCACCTCCTCCATAACCCGAAGATATACGTAGCTATCCTTTTTTTAAGGGTCGTTCGGCTTGGAGCCTAAAAGCACCCAACGGATTTGGATTTCGAATTCTAGGATTCGGTTTGGTTTTTGCTGCACTTTCCTTCGTGAAACCAATTCTCCACAAGTTTGGCATTTTTCATATTGTTTTTCCTTTATTGATCACATATTTTGAAATACCACAAAATGACAGAACTAGTTTTCTTCTTCCTTCTTCTTCTTGTTTTTTTTTGAAATAAGCCAAAACATGTCTTTAACAAAAAAGGGTTTTCTTGAAGGTTTATTGGTTTAGTGGTTTAGTGTTTTGGGTAATGGAAAATGAAAATGTTTAAGCTCAACGAGGCTAACTAGGGATAATGTTTGGGTAAGAATATTTGAAAATAGTAGAGGCTCGAACGTTGGGTTTTCTTAATTGCCTAAATACTTTTTACGCAAGAAATACTTATAAGGTTTTGAAACGCATACCCAAAACAAGTTCTAATTCAAACGCAACATAAGGCACCCTCAATATATCCAAAATAAAAGCAAAATGCATAAATGCAAGCTTGTTTAAGGCTCAAAAATAAGCTCACATAATGGATAGAATTGGGTATAAGTGTTTCATTTTACAGTTTGACTATTTCCACCAACTCTTTTTGCTTTTCAGGATATCAAAAAAAAACATTTTTAAGATTATTTGGGTTTGCTTTATTTGCTTATTTATTTATTGAAAATGTATATTTATATTTTGTTTATCAAAAATTGCTTCAAGTTTCCGGTGTTGTTGCCACAAATATTAAAATTAGAGTGACTTTTTGTAAAAGATTTAATTATAACTTGGACCTATCTATAAGCAAAGTATCAAGCATGTATACCATTCCCACACTTAAACTTCACATTGTCCTCAATGTGATTCACAATAAATATTAAGTAGAAAAAAACAAAAGAAAACTCCCCTAAAATGATAAGCCAAATACGTGTGATCGTTTCCAACAGCCGCCTTGAATGAGCTCAAAAGAAAACATTGGGATTAATCTAAAACATCACCATATTATTTAAAATAGAAAATTAAAGTCCTAAGCACACATAACATAATAAAAAGATAGAAAATAACATAGAGCCATGTTTTGGTTACTGGTCCTTGGCTAGACCCTTCCCCACACTTAGTTTTTAATGAGGTAGAGGTTTATACTCTTTGAGAAAATCTTAGTTGGTACATCGATTTGGCCATTAACCGTTTACCATTGACTTTGAAGCTTACTCCCTCATTGTTTTCAACCTTGATAGCATTATGTGAATAGACTTCTTCATCATTTTTTTATATTTAATTTTTTTTATGAAGTAAAACAAAATTGTCAAAAATTTGGATCGTCTTTCAAACTAACATGTGTCCCAGGCAATGGCGCCAAAAACTTGATGCGTGTGAAAAGTATATATATTTTGATAAAGGTTTTCGCACAGATTCAGTTTTAATTGGTTATTAATAATACTAAACTACACACACAAAAGGCAAGTGTACCTATCATGAGGTAATATAGTGTTGGTAAGAACCGGATATCAATCCGTGGACACACTACGCCTACTCAACAACCCTCATAATTGACTATCAGTTTTATGTTTTAGAAAATGATAAGTTAAACAAAATAATGATAAATAAAGATAGATAAAGATAGATTGATACTTTTGGTGATTCTTTCAGTGAAGTAAGGCTATTATCGCAATTTAGATTACACTTATGTAACTATGATGAATTGGTGGTGTGGTTAAAGATATTGATTAATGTAATTATGCTAATGTTTATAAATGTGAGCTGGCATGATTTCTCGTCTATCCGCTTCATAGTGACTAGGACCTCATCAGGATGAGACTTACTGAATAAATCAAAGCCACTAGTAATGTAGGTAAATCTCCTGTGACCTTCTGACTTATGATTTCTAAACACAACTTAATGTTAAAAAGAGAGTTGATCAGGTTCCTTTCTAAGATACCATTAATTTTAGAAACCATAACAATTACTATAGATTTCTCATACTAATAAAAGGGAACCCTTAAATGATTAGAAAGTTAAGGTGATATGATTTCTAATAACCATTTCTAGTTCATTAGGCATGGATTTATTATGAAGACCGGTTTCACGAATAAAAGTTAGTTTATACATTTTTCAACCTTGTATGACATTCACAATTACAAATCGTAAGTTTATAACTCCCCGTTCAAATATATGTGCTACCCATCAAAAGTTTTCCCAAGATTACCATAAAATTAACATAATATAAACCACACAATTAGTTCATCACAAGTTACATAAAGTTTCACTAAATTAGAATAACAAATGAAGTTTAGCTCATTATGAGCTTGAACATAACAACAAAGATAAAAGATAGTAACAAAATAATCAGTAAATTAGATCAATCAAACCGGTGATCCACTATGGATGATGTTAAACGATCCCGAGTTTCTTCTAAGTTTTGAATGAACCTACGAAACCTTCTAAGGACCTCCAAAGGCTGGGTTCCCAAGAAGGAACACCAGCACTTCTCCTCCCAAAAGCTCCCTTTCAAAGTTGCAAATGAAGTCCTATTTATAGGCTTTCTGGAGTGTTTAAGCACGGCCCCATGCCTAAAAAGCACGGCCCCGTGGTAGTATAATGCTTACGTAAATTGGTCGGCTCGTACGCTCAGAAGCTGTCGGGGCACGCCCTCATGCCTAAAGAGGCACGTTCCCGTGTTTGGGGTAGTCATACCCCCGTGCCTCATGAGGCACACCCCGTGACTACTTTTAGGGAACAGTACTTTTTGTCATGTCGGATGTTCAATCATGAGGGTGTGCTAATTTAAGCATGGGGCGTGTTTTAGGCTGGTCATGGCGGCGTGCTTAATGAGGCAAGGCCCCATGCTTGAATTCTGAAGCTTCTTTTCTTCAAATTTCTCTTTGTTTATGCTCCTTTTATTCATCTTGGTCTTTTCCAGGCCTGAAAACACAATATGAATGATTGAAGTATCAAATCATCATTTTCAGTAAGAGTTTCTAGAATAATTGGCGTGCAATTGATGTGTTTTATATGTATAATTTGGAGCACATTACTTGGGTTTCTAAAAGGAACTAACCATCTCTTTATGTGTAGGAACAACTAAAGACCAAAAGAAATGTATGGATCATTGACAGTGGGTGTTCCAGGCACATGACAGGCAATGGCTCTTTGCTTCAAAACTTTGAGAGAATTGATAGAGGGCCAGTTGCTTTTGGAGGAGAATCAGGTGGTTACATTACTGGAAGGTGCAGGGTCACAAATGGTAAGCTCATCATTGAGAAGGTAAATTTTGTTCAAGGAGCTTGGATACAATTTCTTGAGTGTATCCTAATTTTGTGATCAGAGACACAACATGCTCTTTACTGAGCATGAGTGCATTGTTCTCAAACCCGGGGTGGTTATTCCTCAAGAGCATATCCTGCTCGGAGCCCCTAGGAAAGGGAACTTGTACAAGATGAATTTGTAGGAAACATCCCCTTTAAGAGAAGTTTATTGCTTTCTATCTAAAGCCAATAGTAATGAGTCTTTCCTCTGGCATAAAAGAATATGCCATGTAAACTTTAAGAACATGAATAAATTAATTAAGAATTATTTGGTAACTAGAATACCAAAGAAAGAGTTTACAAGTGATGACCATTGTGTTGCATGTCTGAAAGGGAAGCAACACAAGGTGTCTCACAAGCCAAAGGAAATGAACTCCAACATTACTTCCCCCTAGACTTATTACATATGGATCTCTTTGGCCCCACAATGTAATGAGTCTAGGATAGACCTCTTATTGTTTGGTGATCATAGATGACTTCACAAGATATACTTGGGTCTTCTTCCTTAGAACTAAGGATGAGACTCCTAAAATTTTGAAGAGCTTCATTCTAAAAATTGTGAATCAATGTGATCACAAGGTCAAGATCATAAGATGTGATCAAGGAATTGAATTCAAAAACCAAATCCTTGATGCATTTTGTAATGAACTGGGTATTTCAAGACAATATAGTGCTCCCAGGAATCCTCCGCAAAATGGTGTTATTGAAAGGGGAAACAAGACACTTATTAAAGCTGCAAGAACTATGTTATATGGCTCTAAACTGCCCATCACCTTCTGGGCAGAGGCAGTCAACACTGCCTATTATGTGTAGAACAGAGTTTTAGTAGTCAAGACTCATGGTAAGACTTCTTATGAACCGTGGCACAAAAGGAGACCTTTCATTAGTTTTCTTAGGTCATTTGAATGTGTATGCACCATCTTGAATATCAAAGATCATATAGCCAAATTTGCTGAGAAATCAGATGATGGACACTTTATTAGATACTCTTCCCAAGCCAAGGCTTATAAAGTATACAATCTCAGAACTAGAGTAGTTGAGGAGTCAGCCAATATGACCTTTAATAAGCACACACCCAGTGTAAAAGGTTCTAGTCCTGATTGGCTGTTTGATCTTGATTTAGTTACCAACTATTTTAATAAATCCTGTGAAGATGTTTCAGGATCTACAGGTACCTTATCAATAGGAGATTCTGATCCAAGATTTGAGCTGAGAAGACCAAGTGTTCAAACTACTTCAGCTCCAGTGGTAACTAGCCCTGCAGTTAGAAATCCTGTCAGCACAACCATGACAAATTCTTTAGCTGATTACATCTGAGGTGCTTATAAATTCCAGCACAGAGGCACAAAACTCAAATGAAGGAATTTGTAATATAGGAGGAGATAGATGTGGTAATAGTGATTAAGAATTTCTTGATGTTGATAACCACTCCATAGAAGACAACATCAATGATGTGACACACTTATTAGATCAAGTTTCTCTTGAGAAGTGTATTGATATGGTGGATGATAGTCAAGCACCAGATCTGAATCTCACCACTTTAGATCTGTCCAACCAACTTGCTGTGATTCCTCAACTGAGAATCCACAAGTCACATCCCACTACAAACATCATTGGAGATATTGAGACTAGGGTGAGAACAAGAGGACAAACCCATGACAAAAATGTTTGTCTTTAATCTTGTTTCTTGTCCCAGATAGATCCTAAGAAGATTGATAAGGCTTTGAAGTATGGAAGTTGGGTTGAAGCAATACAGGAGGAGCTGCTTCAATTCAAGAGACAAAAGGTTTGGAATCTATATCCTCTTCCTAAAGGGAAGACTACCATAGGTACCAAGTGGGTATTTAGGAACAAGAAAGGTGATAGAGGGCTTGTCATAAAGAACAAGTCTAGACTAGTTGTTCAAGGGTACCCACAAGAAGAAGGGATTGACTACACATATGTTTTTGCTCCAGTAGCAAGACTTGAAGTTTTTAGGATATTCCTGGCTTTTGTTGCATCCAAGGACTTCAAGTCTACCAACTTGATGTCAAGTGTGCCTTCTTATATGGGGTGATTGATGAGAAGGTGTATGTAAAACAACCACCTGGGTTTGCAGATCCATATCATCCTGATTATGTCTGCAAGCTTGACAAAGCTCTTTATGGGTAGCATCAGGCTCCAAGAAAGTGGTATGAGACACTATCACAGTATCTCTGTCAACATGGTTATAAGAGGAGTACTATTGATGGAACACTCTTCATCAAAGGAACATGAAATGACTTGATGCTGGTTCAAGTTTATGTAGATGACATTATTTTTGGGTCAACTAATCCGAAGCTCTGCAAAGACTTTGAGAAGATGATGAAGAATAGATTTAAAATGAGTGTCATAGGGGAACTCAATTTCTTTTTAGGAATTCAAGTGAAGTAGGTTGATAATGGAATCTTTATAAACTAGTCAAAGTATGTGCAAGACCTACTTACCAGATTTCATATGACTGAGTGCAAGGTTGCTAAGACACCCATAGCAAGAAACCACTCTCTAGGACCAGATCTTGAGGGGGTGTGTGTTGATGAACATCTATACAGGGCTATGATTAGGTCTCTTATGTACCTCACAGCCAGCAGGCCCAATATCATAATTTTCTTCAAAAGCAAATTTTTGAAAAGCTAAGGAATATCTTTCAAAGCCAAATTGGCTTCGGACGTTTTCTCAAAACTTCCGAAGACAAATTACCTTCGGAGGATTTTAGACTTCCAAGAAAACTACCTTTTTGGGCACTTTTTCAGAGGTGGGACCGACATCTAGATTTCAAAGTTTATCCTCTTGCATTAACTTTGTCTCAAGTCCATACCATATATATATATATATTCCTACAACGGTTCCCCCTCTTTCACTTTCTTCTTCATCTACAAAGATTCAAACCCTAAATTCACCCACAAACTGACTTTGTTATTACCTTTCTTCACTTCAAAGCTACTTAAAATGGCTAACCTTGATCCTCAAAACCAACCCCGATTTCTCCATGCAGTTATACAGGCAACACAATCAAGTTGCTCTGTTATCATCTGATAAAGATCCTGGTTTCTCAGATGTTTACAGTTTCATAGCTCTTTCCAACTACCTAACCGCCCTCATAATAGACCCTCTATTATATGAAGATCAACTTTTAGTGTTTTGGAGGGCCTGCCAAGAGGTCATCTTGGATGGTGGGAAGGCACTGTCTGCCATAGTGCAGGAGAGGATAATTTTCATTACTCCAGCCACCATCAACACTCATCTCAGGCTGGATGATGAAGAAAGCAACTTGTCCTTCCCCGAATCTGGTGTGAACAACTCATTCCAGTAGATTGCCTATGAAGGGATTATTACTTAAGAACCTTCAAAAAGGGTAAGGTCTCAAATGGAAGTACCTCCTCCAAGTGGTCATCCATTCTTTGTCTAACAAACATGGAGGTTGGGACCAAATTCCTAAAGACCATTCCTACATAGTCCATGGAATGGTACAAGGGGTCAAGTTCAGGTACTCTCAATTCGTTTATACAAAAATACTTACAAAGTTGGACTCCTTAGAATATTATATGTTTCCTAGATATGTTCAGTACATTCTTAACTGTGAACTAGGCTCACAGTTAAAGGGAACATGTAATATTCTTAAATTGGGACAGATGAAGCCTAGCATCTTTAAAATAATAAGAAAGCCCACTGTTGGCTTCTCAAGGGTAGAAACAACCCTGGTCCCGAAAATGTTAGAGCTCATTGCTCAAGGTGACACCTTGGCAACACAAGCCAATGTTGAACCCACACCTTCTACATCTGCACCACCCACACAGCCACAAATCACCATCACCTACCAAAGAAAATCCAAGCGAACCCCTGCTTAGTCTACTTGGGTTGAGCAGGCCCCCAAATCACCAACCATGCAGGAAGAAGTGGACACTGGAGCTCCCACTTCTCTTGAGAAGCAGACCACTCCTATCATTTCTATGATTAGTGCTGAGGTTCCTCATGCTCAGCCTGATGAGCTTATTACCCCGGCCTTAAGCCTTCGCTTAGAGTCTGAAAACTCTAGTGAGAAACCTTCAAGGGAAAGTTACCATTCCCAGCCGCTTGATCTCAACCAACCAATCCTAAGCCTTGAATTCTATGATTATGAAGATATTGGCTTCAATGAGTACCATAAGTCTCTCTTCTCCACCCCTGCTCAAGGAGAGATGAGTGCGCCTGAATCACCAATATCTAGCCCACATCATCCACCCACAACTGAGGTGAACCTTCCTGAATTCAGGAGGCCTGTATGGAAGAGGCTCTCACTTTTGCAAGTGATTTACATTATTAAGACCTCAACCATAGCAACCCAGCCCATTGACACTTCCTTTGAAGCTGTCAGTGTGCAGGGAAAATCTAGCAGCCAAGAAACACAAGCTGATGATGAAGAAGAAGACATTGGTCCTATTCTCTCATCCCCCATGATTATTTTAATGAAGATGAGGGGAGTCTGCAACTAAAGGTGTACAAACTATCCAACTTTGCACCTCTTTAGTTTCCAAGGTTAGTCACCTAGAATCTTAGGTGACTATGTTACAAAGAAGGGTTAATGATTAACAACTTGAGATCAGCATTCTCAAGGGCAAGTTAGTTGAGAGACCCATTCAGAGGACTCAACCAGGCCCACAAGAACATGTGAATATGGTGGACCTAACTCCTAGCTCCCGTGTGTAAGAGGGTGATGCTACCAAAAAGGGGGAGAAAGTCTTACTTATAATCACAGAACCTGGGAGTTTCTCTCAGAGTATGGACATGGAGGACTCACCACTCTCACTTACAGTTGTCCATACTTAACAACCTCCTCAGGTACATATTAATATGGACTCACTCATTCAAAGCTTGTTTGAGGAGGGTATACCAAGGGCTATGCCTACTCGATTTCACCCTGCTGAGGACCTAATAGTGGGATGGAGGTATGATGATCAAAGGAGAGCCTTGGTAATCTCTAGGTCTCAGGGACAATAAGAGATCTTTAACTTCTACACCCTGAGATACTATGAGAGTACCTATCTAGTTGACCTCCCACTTGCCAACCCAAGTTAAAATAGGCAATCTTCACGGTTGGAAGATAGGATTCAACAAAAGGTGCTTGAAGAGTTCAAGCTGAGAACCAGATTATATAGATAGAGGCTAGCAGGCAAGATTGTTGGTCAACTGGATGCTAAGGTGGAACCTAAGATTAGCTTCGAAGGGGAAACCTTGGCTGAAGGCCTAGCAGTTGAGCCTCTGAACCTTGAGACAGGAACTGCTTCATCACCCACTACCTTTAGTGAGGCACCAGCTGGTGAAGGTGTCTCACAACCTCTCTCGGGCTAGAGCTCAAGTGCATCACCCAGCAATGAAGGCCAAAGCTCACTCCACCCTGAGTCACATAGATCTATGAGTGACAAAGGGAAGAGGAAAATGACCTCTGAGGAGATTAAGGAGGAAAAGAGAGAGAGGAAGAGGAAGGCAAGGGGAGAGAGTTTAAGTAGGACCCCTGGCTTCATAGAAGCTGCAATCAGGTCTGCCCCCAGGCCAAGCACTCATGATGATGAGTCAAGGGCTGCCAGATTGAACTATTTGGGCTCCATGAACTACAATATTAATGAACTCATCTCTCTCCCCTTAGAGGAATTAAATGAACTGGCTAACATGGAAGTGTCAAAGGAGAGGAAAGAAGTTGAGGCTGTAGAACTGCTCCTCAAGATCGAGGAAGAAAGGAGAAGAAAAAGAATCTACAAAGCTCCTACCCCCTCCCTAGTTTAGAAGAGACTGTGGCTACTGAGCAACAAAATCAGGTAGGAAGGAAACAAGACAAGCAAAACATGATAACGTACCTGAGTACCACAGGTCTCTATTAGGTAGCAGACCTTCTTCCCTTACCATATGACTACATTGAATTTGAATACCTCAAGCAGCTTGAGCATCTAGTGCAAAAAGAGCAAAAAGCTACTAAAAAGAAGATGAGGGAAGAGGCTACAAAGTCAAGAGCCACTATCAGAGTAAATTTGAAGAAATCTAATGACAGACAAAAGATGGTGAGCTTCTTGAAGCTGTATGGATTCTTTGAAAGAAGACTTGGTCCAATGTCACTATCCATCATGGATGAGCACATTAGAGAGATCAAGTAGAAGATCAAAAGGGGTGAGCTAGTTGACTTGCATTCTCTACCAAGTTAGGCTGCACCTGAAGCTAAGGTCAAGGTTGAAGCCCAAAATACAACACAACCTGTACCTAGTGCTGCATCACAGCCAGCTTCATCTTTTGGTCCACAGCAGGGTTCTGATCCTTCTCCTTCTGAAGCTATAAAGGACAAGGACCCAACTGAGGAAGACAAATAAGAACAATCTGGTACTACAGGCCAGTCTCCTTAGTTAAAGTATAAAAAGAGGAAAATGATGGCTATAAGAAGGGACAAGAAGAACAAGAAGTCCAAGGCATCCACCTCTACACCTCCGGACGGGTCAAAACATCCTAAGGGTGATCAAGAAGAGGCTGCTCATCCAACTCCCATTCAAGTAAAGCCTCTTGCTGCTGAGAGACCTATCGTGTCTTGGATGTTTGCCACCAATCCAAACAGATGGTATGTCACTAGAGATGAAGGGGATCAAGACATGTACTTCTGCCAAAACATACTTGACCTCCCTCTACATGATCTCTATGACATGAGGAGATACTTTGAGAGTCTGAGGAATCCTGACCAACTAATGATGAAGGGTATGGTCTTGATTCTGATAAGGACTATCAACAGATGAAGATCAAGATTCAAAGGTCTCTTTAGTTTTAGTAGCATCAGCTTAGCGGGAGTTTGTAAGGAATACACTTAAAGGCTGATGTAACCAAAGAGCTCTTAACATGCACATGTGAATTACAAGAAAGTTACTTTGGAAGATTTGATATAAATCGGTGAATTACACTAAGTATCAAATCTTCCGAAGCCAAAAGACCAAATCTTCCGAAGCCAAAGATTAAGTCTTCCAAAGCTTCAAAGACAAAGTCTTCCAAAGCCAATACTGATTTCTTTCAAAGACAGAAAAGACATGCTTTCTCTGAATCATCTTTTGACAAAAGCTGAAGCACTTTTCGCTGTCACTTCTAAAGACTCACCAACTTATATGAGTTGGTGAAAAGTCTATGCTTTTATCAACTGTAGATTAAGGTTTTTTGTCTGTAACTTTCCAACTATATACTTTTATCCTTTTTGTAATATATTAAGATTTGAGCTATGGCATGTCATAGTCACTAATCAAAAGGCAATCTGCCTTTTGACTCTACATTGTTCTTGTTTTCTAGATTAGTATTTTCAGCTGGCCTTCAAAGTATAGTCGATTGTAAGATGTAGTATAAAGTATCTTAAGTACTTGTATTTGGACTTAAGCTTTGTAACACTTGTAAGAGCTAGAGAGCAATATACATCATTCTTGAAAACCATATACTATCTTGTTCTTATTATTGTTTTTTACTTGTGTTCTTTGCTTCATCATCTAACTGGTTCCCTATTTGATCTGCTAAGTGTTCCAAATCTCTCCACCTTGTGAAACTGTTGCATTAATCACCCTTCACCCGGTCCTGCAAGTCAAAAGGTAGAGTGCCTTTTGACTAGTGACTATATCATGCCATAACTCACATCCTCATCCATTATAAAAATGATAAAAGTACAAAGTAGAAAGTTACAAACTCTAAGACCCTAATCTACAGTTGATAAAAGTATGGACATATCACCAACTTGTATAAGTTGGTGAGTCTTCAGAGATGACAACGAAAAGTGGTTCAGCTTTTGTCAAAAGCATTTTAGAGAAAGCAAGTCTTCTCTGTCTTTGTAAGAAATCAGTCTCTTGGCTTCGAAAGACTTTGTCTTGAAGCTTTGGGAGACTTCATCTTTGGCTTCGAAAGAAATGGTCTTTTGGCTTTGGAAGATTTGACACTTAGAGAATTTCTTAGTGCTTTTGTCAAATATTACGAAGTAACTTTCTTTGTACTTCAGTATGCATATTGAGAGCTCTTTGGTTGCATCAGCCTCTAAGTTAACTCTTACACATCTTGATGGTTAATTATTAACAACAAGATTAAAATCCATTTTAGCAATCAATTCTCGACTAACGAATAAAAGCTTGGGTTAATAAGCCATTTAGCTTCCAAACTAAACTCTCTTGGGGAGAAAAACTTGTTCCTAGCTTTCATTTTCTTTGAGGACTTCTATCAAACCGCAGTATCTTAAACAACACATCATAAAGCTACAACTCATAACATTAATAATAAAATCTACAAACAAGATCAACTTAGCAACAAAAATAAAGTTCACTGTAGCTTTAATGATAGATTAAAGAAACCATACTCCCACCATGGAAAGGCTAGAAAACGCCATCGGTTGAAGAGCACGAATTAGATGGACTGAAGGTTCGTGATGCTACATCATGTTGGTAAGCAGACGTAGATGGGCAACCGGAGGCTAGATTCATCGGAATAGAAGGAACGACTATCTCCCTCTCACCCACCCTCGATCCTGTCTTTTTAAATTGCCTTTGTATTGATGTTCTTGTAATCTAAAGAAAATGAAGCTTATCCATGATTTTAAGAGAGTTTTGAGAGAAAATGAAGATGGACTGAAGTAGGTGATGTTTTTTTAGAAAGATCTAAAAATGAATTTAGAAAATTAAAATGAATGTGTTAGAATTCGAAACTTAAAATTCAAGGTGCATAATTGACTTGTAAACTGTGTCATAAATCTAGTGAAAATTTTAAACTCTTAAATTTATGATAAAAATACCCTTTTACCTTTCTAATATGCATATTAATATAGTATAGATATGTGAGAACACCGGCAACTTAGTAAGTTAAATCAAAGAATAATATCGCTACACATAAAGTAAGTAATACTTTTAATCATATTTATCGATATAAATTAATAATATAACCTTTTAAATTTATCAAATTATATATTATCTATAATAAAAGAAGGTTTTGAGTTGTCACGTTTTTACACATTAAGCATTCTCATATTCATTTTCTTGTATCTTTCCTAATAAATGATAGTGGTATATATAGAATATTGTAAAATAAAAAACTAGATTTTTTAGTTAATAACACACTCTAAAAAATATATAAGATACAAAAATTTTCTTGAACAAAACTCATTTTTTAAAATATGAACTAACTTAAAATAATTTTTTTTAAGTTTTATAAGAATGATTCTTTTTTAAATGAAATAGAAAAAAACGATATGCTTTAAACAACAATTGAAAAAATATAAAGCGAAAGTTTAAAATGACTTCATTATTATTTTATTTGAAGTTTTTATTTCAAATTTAATATTTTATTTATTTAATATGTGTAATACAGGATTTATTTTGTTGGTTTTAATAAAAAAGTTGGATGAATTAAAAAAAATTATGGGAATGCTACAACACGTGGGCCCATGACAACCCAAAATCAAATTTGCATAAGTACTTGCATATAATCAATCAATTCTTAAAACTTAATATTTGAGGTGAATAATATAAATATACTAAATCACGGAGATGATGCCGGCAAATTTATTACAGATCTTTGCTTAATCACGAGTTCAGACATACTAAGATTAGCAGCATTTGGGAGGTTTCAGGTCTAGATTCAAGAATGATGAAGAAGATCTCTGATTGGGTTTTCATATTGTTGATCGGATTCAATGTGTTGGGAAAATGGGCGAATGGGTTTGAATTCGTTGATGCAATGTTGGATCCAAATTCAACACAAATGCTGTCGTTTGTAGAAAACTATCAACAATCTGCTGCTGCTTATACACCGCTTTATGTGGGTCTCACTCTCATTCGGGGAGCTGCAGCTAAAGGCGCAGGTATTCTTTCGTCTTTCCAAAAAGGGGTTTCACGAGCTTAAAGCTTTCGATCAAATCTCATGCTCTGTTTTCAGTTGATTTGGATGTTTTTTATTTTGGGCCACATTTCTAGGAGGTCTGGTTTTTGTATTTAAAAGTTAAGATTTTGTGTGTGTTTTAAGCATTCAAACTGTCCTGTTCAGCTTCCAAATTAATGCTTGTTTTTTTTTCTGAACGGCAATTGACGCTTGTTTCCTGGCTTGTGTTTTACGATTAGTAAATGTTTCTATTGTAATGCTTTTGTGCTTCCAAAGTTAAACTATTTAGTGGCAGTGTAATTAATCAAACTAGATTAGAGATCTCACATTCAAAAAGTCTAATTTTGACTTTTGTAGTGCTTGCTTGCTTACTTTTGCAGTATGTTTGGATGGAACATTACCTGGCTATCATTTACACCATGGATTTGGTTCGGGTGCAAATAGTTGGCTCGTTCATTTGGAGGTTTGTGACAGCCGTAAGATTATTAACATTTTCTTGATCTTAATTGCATTGGATCTGAATAAGTATAAAGATCTTTCGGCTATTACTCATGCTACAGGGTGGAGGATGGTGTAACAGCATTAGAACATGCGTTTACCGCAAGACGACAAGGCGTGGATCATCAAAGTATTTTGAAAAACAGTTGGCTTTTACAGGAATTCTGAGCAACAAGGCTCAAGAAAATCCAGGTTTCTTCTAAAACTATTAATATATTTTCAATGGGATTCTGCCTTTGGTTAACATGGATTCTTGGTCATAGATTTTTACAATTGGAACCGAGTGAAGATTCGTTATTGTGATGGTGCCTCTTTCACCGGGGATTCTGAAGATAAGGTGGATATGCGTAATTGACTAGTATTCATCAAGAACTATTTTCTTTTCAGCTTTGTGACATGTAGAGAATGCGAGAATCGTATAAAATCTATCCGTAGTGCTTTGACTTTGATGCATAATGTGGTTATGTAACTACATAACCCCCTCACCGGCTCTCTCCCCAAGCACTACGTACAAGTACTTATGCGATTGTCGTGGTTCTGTACTTAAAATGGGTTATATATTTAATGCATCCCTATATATACATTTATATATATATATATATATATATATATACATTTATATATATATATTTGTTACTTCTAATAGAAATTGTCTTGCTAGGTTCATAACCTGCAATTTAGAGGACAAAAAATATGGTTGGCTGCCATGGAAGAGATGATGTCAAAAGGGATGCAGTATGCCAAGCAGGTACTCTTTTTACATATTTGCTCATTATTTCAAGCAAAATTACCTATTCATCCATTAGAATTGTTGGATACTTCTCAAGGTAGTTATCATATATGTGATTATCAAACAGCATTTGACATCCAGTCAAAGTGTCTAACACCTGTCCTAACATACATATGTTCAGGCCCTTCTTTCCGGGTGCTCAGCGGGTGGCCTGGCCTCTATTTTACATTGTGATGAGTTCCGGGGTTTATTCTCTAGAAGAACCAAAGTCAAGTGTTTTGCTGATGCTGGAATGTTCATGGATGCGTAAGTCCTACCCGTTGCTTCAATTGATAAACCCGTTAATTTCTTAAATTAACAGTTGAAAGTTGTTGAAAGTTGAAAGTTGCCAGAAGATTCTTTTAGAAGCATACAATCTCTTAAATTGTTTTATTCAAAGAGTTAGTTTATCAACTATATTAAAATTGTTTTTTTAATTATAATTACAACATTACTTATCTAACCCAACGTATCCATCTTGGTTCTTTTAGGCGTGATGTAGCTGGTGGACACACACTTAGAAATATGTATCATGGTGTTGTTACCTTACAGGTATTTATAATCTTGATATAAATATATTAAGACCCAGGATACGACCTGATTCTGAATTTTAGCTGTATAATTTGAACAGGGGGCTGGTAAAAACTTGCCTAGAACGTGCACCAACCACCTTGATCCAACTTCTGTAAGCGTTCGTTCTCATTCTCCTTGAAATCTTAGAGTAATGTGTCATCTTGATGATGTTTATTCATTTCTTTTCTTCCCTTTTCAGTGCTTTTTCCCACAAAACATTATTTCGAATCTTAGAACACCTATGTTCCTCCTCAACACTGCATATGATTCTTGGCAGGTAAATATTCATATATGTTGATCTAGTTGCTTTGGGAGGGTCTGGATGTGTGTTTTTATGTGACGGGTTGATCCACAAATACTTTTTGGTTTATCTTTCTTGAATTTCATAAATAATTTATGTGTTCAAAATATGATTTCGAGAACTATATAATTACAAAAATAATCTAATATTTTTATTAAAGAGAATATGAAGGTTGAAAGCACTTTTAATACACTTGGTTGTCGCTCAGATCATCGCTAGCTTAGCTCCACCGTCGGCTGATCCTCACGGGACTTGGAATGCATGCCAAAAAAACCCAGCAAATTGTTCACCTTCACAGATAAATTTCCTTCAAGGTAATGCCATTCTTTTTTTTAGTAAGCATTGACACCCTTTGAAACAAGGCGGTTGATCCAAATGACTCTTTCTGTTCGATTTCTTCTAATGTATGCAAATATATGTAATCAAATATGATCACAAAAGTCGTCTTGTATCAAAGATATTTTTGCTTTTTGAATAAAATGATTAAGGAGGGTTTTTATGATTTAGTAGACATTTGGGCATTTGGACGTTTGTGCAATTTTTGATCCAAATGACATTTGGGTTTTGATTCCCATCCAAATTAAACTTAAAACCAAAGTCTAATCAATTAATTAACTAACTCAGCTCCCCTACACTTTAAGCAGGATTTAGAAATCAGATGCTTAATTCAATCAAAAGATTCTCAATGTCCAAACAAAACGGATTGTTCATAAATTCGTGTTTTGCACATTGCCAATCAGAAAGGCAGGATACATGGTTTGCTGATAACTCTCCTCTTCTTGGAAACAAGGTATTATGAATTATTATTCATTTATTTAATTAGTTATTTTGTTATTATTACTATAATTATGACAACATTGAAATTAAAACAATCCCGATAGCATCTTTTAGGAGTATTCCCCCTGTTCACAACCATTATGATAAAAATGGTGACTTCACCAAAAGTCGAAACATGGGGTGTTTTTTCTTTTCAATATAATATATTTTTCTTATTTATTTAACTAACAATGTCATTGTTATGAATATTATTTAGTTTGTTTATAAAAGCAATTTTATTATACTCAGTAGTTACTTGTTCTGTTCTTAATAATAATGTTTATTATTTTCTTATGACTATTTACTATTATATATGTTATATTATTATTATTAAACTTATTACTTGAATTCAATATGTATTCCATTTCATTCTATATGGGTAGATCAGAATGAGGGGTATAAATGAGCTAAGCTCGTCTCGTTTAACTTTAAATAGCTCCAGCTTGGGTCGTTTCTTAAATAAGTCACAAAAAAGTTGATTTACTTTTCTCATATGTACAGGCGATTGCATTGGCGGTTGGAGACTGGTATTTTGATCGTACACCGGTCAAAAAAGTTGACTGCCCGTATCCATGTGACAAAACTTGTCACAACCTCGTATTCAGAGCATAAAAACGGTGCAACTGTCGGGCCCGCAGGCTAATCACATCATTTTTAATACATATGGATGATTTTCATTAGTTCATTTCTATTTTACACCATGATTTACTGAATCTCCTTGAAATCAGAGAAGACCAAAATGGAAGGGAAATTCTTCATCAAGCTGGTAATTCTTCATCAAGCTGGTAATTCTTCGCACTCTCTTAGAACCAAATTGAGTGTAATTTATTATAGAGAACATACAGACTTGTTTACATTGATAATTGTTGTTTACCTTTTCTCCTTGTAATTGTTCGATTTTAAATACCGCGTAAAATGATTTTAAAATGGTAACACATTTCATGAAAAGAAGGTTGACAGATTTGTCTCTTTTAAGTAATGAACTAACAAGAAATAAGACGTGTTGTGTTGTGGTGCGTTAAACCTAAGAAAGGAAATAAATTACAAATAAAAACTTGCATGAAATATGATTGACATTGTTAGTAAATTTTGCACATTCTTGTTAATAAAGATCAACACTCACACAATAACATATAGCATGCATAGGTGGAAAGAATCTCTCCACACTCCTATAGTAAGATAAAGTAGAGGTGGGCATAAAAAACAGATTCAGACCCGACTCGGACTCGGGTACAGGTAGTACCCGATGGAAGGTGTACCCGGGTTGGACCTGTTTAAGCCCGTAGGGTTGAAACCGGTTTTAGATTTTGAGTTTTTTAGCGAACCCGAACCGGACCCGGCCCGGTTGAACTAGATTTGAACCCGTTATTGGACCCGGTGTTCGACACACACACAAGAAAAGAAAAGAAGAAAAAAAAAACTAAGCCCAGTATTGGACCCGGTTTCGGACCCGACCCTACCCTACCCGGGTATACCGGGTAGGATTTTGACGATGGTGAACTCGACCCGGGTTCACCAATACCCGGGTACAAAAAACCCGATTGGGCCCAACCCGGTTTGTACCCGGTTTCAAGTAAGGCCCAATACCCGGTTTGTGCACCTCTAAGTAGAGGTGGGCAAAAAAACCGGGTTCGGACCCGACCCGGTGGACCCGACCCGGAACCGGGTACGGGTACGACCCGGTATAGTTGAACCCGGTTTGGACCCGGAAAAAACCCGTAGGGTTGGAACCGGGTATTAGTTTCTAGATTTTCTTAGACCCCGACCCGACCCCGACCCGACCCGACCCGGAACCGGTTGGACCCGGTTTTGCCCTTTTTTTTTTTTTTAAAAAAAGTAGCCGTTTTTTAACGGCTATATAGCTTTTGGGATCGATTTTTGGCCCTTTTTTTGTCACTTTTAGGCTTATAATTTAGGTGTAGGTTGATATGGTTTAGTACCCAAGTCTCAAACGCAAAAACATACGCAAAAAACGCAAAAAATACTCTCGTTTACTCTCGTTTTATACGTTCACTCTCTCGTTTTACACTTTCACTCTCTTCAATCTTGATATGGCTCACTCACAATCTTCCGTTGGTCAAGGTTCGTTCAACGCTCCAACTGTCGTTCGTGTCATTCAAGAAAAGAAACAAAAATTAAAAAAAAAAGAAAAAACCCGGTTGGACCCGGTTTCATACCCGACCCGGACCCGACCCTACCCGGGTATACCGGGTAGGGTTTTTATGCTGCTGAACCCGACCCGGGTTCGTACCCGGGTTCACCAATACCCGGGTACCAAAAAACCAGGTTGGGCCAAACCCGGGTTGTACCCGGTTTTCGGGTCCGGCCCAAACCCGAAATGCCCATCTCTACCTCTAAGGTAAAACGTACAAACTCTAATAAAAAAGAAGGAAAGCGTCAATAAAATGTAGTTTAAAAAAGCTTTTGAATAGTAGTAAAATATTGTTTATTGTTACAATAATATTTATATTAGCATGTATATATAGCTAGAATTGCTGGTTGGAATCAACGTAAAACAAAGTCTTGAAATGAGTTTTAAAAAAAAAAGAGTTGGTAAGTTAATGTAGCCCTCATGTGATAACAAAACACTTATTGTTAAAGTCACGTGATTTGACGCTTTAATAAATGATTGAAATAGACAGACACATTTTAACAAAAACATATATGATACTTTACTTTCAAGGTAGGAGAAAATGAATTTATATAGCTGGAATCGCCTCTAAAATAAAGCCAGTGGTCATATTTTATTCTTGAAAAGGAATAACGATTTAGTAAAGCTACTAACTCAATACATACTTCTCAAATTCGCATCAAGTGTGATGTGATTACCAAATAGTATTTTAAAGTCACATGACTTCACGCTACATTTCGTGATTGAAATGGACAGACATTCTAACAAATAATTAATCACTTTCAAGGTAGAATAATACAGTCACATTTCTAAATTAATCAAATTAGTGGACCTAAATTTAACTGTAGGCCTCCCTTAGCTAGTTGTAAACCATATCTTTGTCAAACATTGAGGATCTATACTCATTCTAACCATAAATACGAGCTCCAACTAGACCTGATTAGCTCCAATTGAACTTTGATTCATCGAGAGATCTCCGTCGATTTTAGCCTACAATCAAACAATACCAATTAAGACGCCACAGAGAGAGAAGTCTCATTGTAACAACCATGGGGCGTGATAATAAATGATCGAATAAGTGAGTAAAGGGTAAAGGAAGAAATAAAGAGAGTTTAGGGAGTATTTATGTCAAAAAAAAGTTTCTAGTGTTAAATTCTTATCGGTTTTTTTGAAAAATATTCTTTTTTTGTCCAAGTTAGACACGTTGCTCTCTTCTTATTGGTTTTTTTGAAAAATATTCTTTTTTTGTCACTTCTCCTTTATGGCAAGTGTTAAATTCTTTATGGGAAAACCCTATAAAAAGGAGTTTCTTCTCCTTCTCTTCTAGTTTATATTTTCTCAAACTCTCTTTTTCCTCTTCTTCTGATTTCCTGATCAGTGAATCCATCATGTCAAAAAAAAAACTTCTACTTCGAAGGACAAATCTAAAGTAATCAAAGGGTTTGAATCTGACCCAAAAACTGTGACACCTGCGTTCTCAAATGATCTGCTAACGAGTTTAATCATGTTGTTAACAGATATCAGATTTATCCTCCTTAGGAACCGACGCTACTTGCCCTTACTCATACTGTCGCCAACTCTTCGATCAAGAAAATGATGGTTTATGTTGACTCTTTTACTTGCATGAACTTCTGCATTCCCGTTATTACCTTTACCTTGAACCTTCTTTAATACTTCAGAATCTATTTGTTCGAGGTGCATCCAATGGGATGTGTAGGGTTACGCATTTCGAGTGTTGTTGTCGCTCGTTGTGTATTAACCCTTCTATCCAGCTTTTTAATGTTTTTTATGAGATTACTCAAAAAAGGGTTTGGTTTTCATTTCGTAAGAGACATGATGTAAAAATCAACACCGGCAATATCCCTTCGAGCTTTAAAGGCTGTAAAAACCGATACTTTTACATTCTCGATGTTGTGATTACGCAAGAGATGCATTTTCTAGGAATCTATAGAGCTTCTTGTTAACACTCCCTCTCAGAAAGACTTCAAGAAAGATCCTGACTAGATTCTTCTTACCAAGGATGTTGCTTTTTTTAGAGCTGCAAGAGCATGCCTTGGAAGCGTGGGTATGAGCTGCATTTAGGGAAGGCACAACAAAATCCCCATCTATACGATCGGCAACAAAGGTTCGTGGCTACTTATTTTCCTTTCTACTTGTGAAATCTTACTAGGTCCTAACTTAACTTTTTAACGATTCTTCTTATTTCAGTTGCGAGTTTTAATCTAGTCATTTATATGGATCGAATTCTTGGTTTGGTTCCTAGTTTTATAGATGTTAAACCTAATGATTCCCCATTCTCAATCGTACTGTAGATTGTTTTTCTCTTCCTTCTTTTGACCAACCACGGGGCGGATCCTCTTCCAAGAGTAAAGGAGAAATTGTTCCTATCTCTGTGAAGGTTAAGCTAGAAAACACCACCCATGAAAGTTGAACAAAAAAAGGCTCACGAACCCAAAATCACTTGGCGATGATTTTGACATTAAGGAGACTGCTCCGAAGCAGTTTCGGTGAGAAAATCACAAGTAGTTACCCCGGATGCCACCATTGTTAAATAAAACCCGATGATTGCCGGCCCCTGTCACTACTAGAGCCGCAATGAAGGCTAAGAGAGGGGTTGTTTTTAAACTTTAGTCCCCACCTCGAGAAAGATAGAAAATGAGCAAGCAGTTGAGATGCTTAGTGCTCTATGGGTCAAACTTCTTCTCCCGGAACAGTAGGTGCTATCTTGGCTCTTGTTCCTGATCTTGGCCTTATATTGATTACAAACATTTTCTCCGTATCAATGAAATCCCCTAAGGAAACTCTAGTGATAAAGTTGCTAGGGAAAATCCCGGATTGAGGCCCTCGAGCAACATATGGGCGGGGAGTTTGGTGATTTTATTAGCCACATCTGATACTCCGGCTTCTACAACTGAGAAGACTACAACTGGGAGAAAGCTCTGAGGGAAACTCCCTTTATAAAGAAATGACTAAAACCTTCTTGGCGTGTCTTAATGATCAAATCTTTATGAACAAGGGAAAACACCCGGAGGCGAAGGTACTAAATTTCCTTCTGGTGATTTTGGTGTTACCTCCCTGAGTCACTCCAGCACCAAGCCGGTTATTGGAATGGCTTCTTCTACTATCTGGAGTACTTATTCTCTACCCGTAACTCAAAGGTTCACTACCCTTCTGCCAAATATGTTTTAGACTGGAACATTACTCATGGATCCTAACTGGTAAATGTAAGCGTTTTTCAAGAGTTTTTGAAAATTGTTGTTTCCCTGGTAGAGTGAGAGTTTTGAGTTAACTCTAGCCATGATGCCTTGTCTATTTATTAAGCTATTTTCCTTACTAGAGTATTTGCCACAATACTAGTTATTTTCCAAGAGTAGGATTTGTAGCATCAACATTGTGAGATGATGAGATTCAAGGAGAAATAAGATAAGCAAGAGCTAGTTAGTTTGAAGAACAGGGCGACTGAGCTTGGGGAAGAGAATGCCCATTTGTCATGCTTACTCCTCAAGCAGCAAGTGAAACATCCTCAAGATAAGAAATATTTTAAGGATGCTTGTGAAAGAAGTAACCGCATCTTGAAGAAAAGGGCGGATAATTTGAAAATGCTCAGTGAGAAATTGGATAAATTCAAAGATAGTTTAGTAGAGAAAAAGGTCCTCTTGCTGCTTAATCATTAGAGACAACCAAACTATCAGAGGAAAATGATATATTATTGGCCATACAGGTACTGTCATTAGTCATACTCTTTCCTGTCTTGCTTTTCATGTTACTTATGTACCACATCCTTTTCTCTGGCATCCTTGGAGGATGAAATGGCAAGGCTATCATCTTTGAACACAAATCTTCAAGCACAAGTGAATAGTTTAGGAGAGGATCACCACTGGTTATTGTCTGAAGGGATCCTACGCACCGTCAAAGCTATTCGTTATAGCGATGATTTTATGGATGCAGTGGCAAGGATGGTTACGTCAGCCAAAATTTTGGAATTCCAGGAGGGCTTGATAGCTGGTTTCAAAGTTTATCTGTAAGGCCCCGTTCCCGAAACACTTACAGCTAGACATTCATAGCATAATATATTTAAAACATAACATCGCAACGGAAAATATAACTTTTCATTAATAAGGAAACTCATGTCAAAATATTATGTCATTTCATTTACATTTCAAAAATTGTATTAATACAACAACATTCCCAAAAATATAGATACTAGACTTGAACTATCCTAGTAGCTTCCACGTCCATGCCTGCACCTCCTCAGCATCACCAATTACCTGCCAACTATTATGCATACAAAAGTTAGCGACGCCGAGTGAGTTCTAGTTTTTATAATAAAATACTTTACTTGCGTTTAAAAATTTCCTTTACTTTCGTACGTGAGCATACATCATACATACATCTTGATAATAATCATTTATTATCTTTCATCATCGTTCATCCTTTTGTTCATTCATCATTATCTTTCACTATATCCAGATCAATGCCATATGCTAAACCCCCAACATTGTGCACTAAGTGGGTACTGTGGCGAGGCTTATAAATAAGCCCCCATACATTGTGCACGAAGCGGGCAACAGTATCGGGGTAAAGCGAAAATGATCCCGTATTATCTTGGTCAATCTCAAGGATCAGACCCCTGAAGCGCATTCTCATGGGCTAGCTAAGCTGCGCCTCAGTTGAGCTAACAACAACATGGTTGTGCACCTCCATTCAATTTGCTTACAAGACATTCATTCATTTGTTAATCCTCAAAAACCAACTGGTACCCTGGAGCTGATCGAACAAGTCATCAATCCTCGGTAACGGATACCGGTTCTTCATAGTCAACTTGTTCAGCTCACGGTAGTCGATGCACATCCACATGCTACTGTCCTTCTTCTTCACATATAGGACCGGACACCCCATAGAGAGATACTTGGTCGAATGAACCCTTTATCCAGCAACTCTTGCAACTGAGTCATCAGTTTCTTCATCTCAGAGGGAGCTAGATGATACGGTGCCTTAATAATAGGTTGGGCACCAGGTATCAGATCGATCTGGAACTCGATCTCGCGGTCAGGTTGTACACCTGATAGATCCTCAGGGAATACGTCTGGGAAGTCACACACGACTGGTACATCCGATAATCATGGTAATGACGCATCCACATTCTTCACATAAGCTAGATAGGCACCACATCCACGCCTCATACACTTCTCCGCCACAACCATCGAAATTACTTTCGGAACCGTATGGACTCTATCGCCATAAATCGTCACCGAACTCCCATCGGGTGCGGCTAGTCGAATCATCTTCTTGCGAAACATGTTATTGGCCTCATAGGATGCTAGCCAATCCATCCCTAGGACTACATCAAATCCGCCTAAGGTCATCTTGAACAACCTAGCAAAAACCTATGGCCTTCCAATACTATGTCATAATCCTTTATCTCATCAGATATCCTGGTAGACTTACCAATGGCAGTTTCTACATCTAAGGGCTCATTAATCTTTCTATTCCTAATGGGCAACTTATCACAGAAGGTAGTAGAAATAAAACTTCTACTAGCACCAGAATCGAAAAGTATAGAGGCACAAATTTGGTTTACTAGGAATGTACTTGACATAACGTCAGGGTCCACCCTAGCCTCCTCCCTGGTCATAGTGAATACCCTGGCTTTAGCCCTCTACCCCTCCTTCTCCTTCTCAATCCCCTTCTTTGCCCCGGAGCTCTCAGCCCTTGGCTTCTTGTAGTCCCTGCTCAAATGCCCTGCCTCACCGCAGTTATAACACCTCGCCCCTCCATAATCCTTTGCCATGTGGCCCTCTCTCCCATACTTAAAGCATAGATTCGATCCCCACTTATATTCTCCCGCATGGTCTCTCCCACACTTACCGCACACCTTCACCCCTACATCAGTTGCAGCCACCTTACGACCCTCTATCTTCGACTTTTTGCCCTTAGGAATGAAACCACCATTACCTAAACGTTTCCCACTCCAGTTCCTCTCTCCGCTAACCTTCATGTTCACCTCCACCACAGTTACCACCTCTCGCTCATCATACAGCCTCCCTGCCAGATTGACCATCGACTAACGTACCTGGCCGAGCGGCGATCAAGTGTCTGCGTATATCCGCTGGCAGACCTTGGATGTACCTCTTAATCTTTCGTGACACGGGTGTCACCTTCTCTGGAATCAGCCTCGCCATCTTATTAAATTTCATCGTATACTGTTGGTGTGTTATGGTTCCTGCCTCTAACTTTAGGAACTCCCTCTCAATCTATCCAACTCCCTGTGAGGACAGAACTCTCAATCACCAACTACTTCAGCTCCGACCACCTAATCCTACTAATGGCCCTGCTACTGACTATGTTGTCCCACCAACATAAGGTTGTATCCATAAAGAGTGAGTAGCAAACTTCACATTCTGATCATCCCTACACTCGCTGATATCCAAGTGAAATTTTCCGGGTGTTACATTCCGCATCATAGGTGTTTTTTGTTACAAATTCATCTTTATCTATACTTAATTATGATTAATTTGGATTTTGTAGTTTTGGATGGTTGCTTGATTATTTCAAAAGAAAAAGACAAGTAATACAGGAAGATTTTGGAAGTTTAGAGGCTGTTGTAGTCATGATTGATTCTGTCATGACCATAACATGCATGAGGTCCCTTTTTCCTGCGCATTATGGTCATGACTGATTTTGTCATGGCCATAACACGTATCATGCCCCCTTTTAAGCTCTTTTTTAAGCTCTTCTTCTTCTTCATTTTGGAGGACACAAATTTTAGAGTAAAAACCCTAATATATCTCCATTATTGCGGTAACTTTGAAGAAGTTCTTTCAAGAGTTCAATATAGGTTAAAGATCAACCATTTCAAAGGAAGATTCAATTCCACACAACCCACCTCTACTCATCTTTGGTTTGAAAATCTCTAGATCTATCATGTTTTCTTTTATTGTTATGAGATTGGTTGTGGTTGTTGTAAGCCTCATGGACTAAACACTCTTTTTCACTTAGATTAGATAAAGCTTAGCATACTTAGACATTTTACATGTAACTTTTGGTGATGATTAGGTTAATGCTTATTACAAGGTTATGAATGTTCTTCAATGATTGTCTATGCTTGTTGAACTTGATGAAATGATGAATCTTGTGGGTGTTATAATCACATATTATTGGAAAACCTTGTGTTTTAGAACATCTATTTATGAAATGCATACATTAGTCTGTGGTTTAAGGCATTTGACTCGAAATGATAAATGATGGTTGATTATTTAGTCATGTTGAACAAGTGTGCATCCTTATACATATGTTTGTGAAAACCATTGTGTTTCTTATGAATATCTCCTAACATACACAAATTGAGGTGGTTATTATGTGTTCATCGTGTTAACATTCCAAAGATTTATGAGTTTGGTATCCTTGATGGGAGTCCTAACCATCTTTAACTTTGGCTTAATAATATCATTGGGTCTTCATGGCATAACTTTAAGTACCTATTATGTGTTTATCATTTTAGCTTTCCAATGAGTTATATAATTAGATAACCTTGATAGGGGTCTAGTTTACATCCATGTTTCATGCGTAGAGGATGATCTTAGCATAGGTTCCTGTATTTTGTCATTATTTTGCTAAGCAAATTTGAAGTCTAAGTGATATCTTCATCTAATTGATTATCTTCTTCTTCGTCCACTTTCTTCAATTAGTGTATTTGTTATCTTAATTAAGTAATCATATTATTCACAAATCATCTTTCATTGGCTACATAATGATAAAGGCTTAGTATCAGGAGCTCTCGTGTCCATGGATCAATACATGGTTCCTACCAAACACTTTACTATCATCCGATAGGTACGCTTGCCTATTATGTGTGTAGTTAGTCATTAGGTGAAAATCATTTTTATAAATTTAAAGCTTAATTGTGTAAAATCCATTATTCAAATATATATATATATATATATATACACACACACACATCAAAACTAGATCCTCATTAATTATTACCTAGTCACCTTGTAACCTATGCCAGTAATATCTTTTGGATATTTTTGTGAATCAAGTAATTATTGAGGCGTAGCTGATGAAAATTGAAACTTTTCAAGTTTCACTTGGGTCACTACGTGTTAAGCTTTTGATTTGGTTAGCAATTTTGTTAAATTTTCAAGGTACGTCCAAAAGTTAACTTGAGCTACTAAATAAAGTTGTAACCCCAATTTAGACGGGGTTTACATGACCGATTAGTCCCAATTACAGCAGAAGCTTAATACATTATATATATATATATATATATATATATATATATATATATATATATATATATACCATGCCAGTTTTACATATGTCAAACATAACAGTGTTATAAATTGGCCACCATCACGTGCATGTACCAAATCCGCTATACATATATATACCATGTGATTTGAAATAAGCAATGTATAGATTCAAGATACAAGTTTTCAAAAGTTTTATTCACATATCTCATTTTAAAAGTAGTTAACATGAACTCACCTTGTCTATACGTAACTTGATTTCCTTAAAGCATGTCAGATAGACAAATAATCGCTTAATAGGTCAAACCTACATTATAATATAAACACATATATATACTTTAGGCCTACTCTTTCATTACAGATAGTCTATACAAGTGACCCAAAACCTATAAATCTTAATTTGATATGTAAAGGTGACCTATAACACCCACTAAAACTAAATTTAATTAGAAAAATATGTACATGTTATAAATTCATAAACTTAAAAATATATTGAAGTATGCATCATGAAATCTATTGTTTATTTGAATACTTTTCTTAATAAAATAACCCAATTAATATGAAAAATATGTATAATGGAAATATACTTGTAAAGCCATGAGTTTGAGTATCAATATTGTTAAGAGAGGACTTATCCATAAAACCTTATTTTGATATTAAACTATGTATAAAAAGAAACTCACTCTAATATGTTTTCTTGCTACTGTTAATCAAAGATCATAACTCAATTACCACTTAAATGTATCTAATCCTCCCCAAAAACACTTAAGATCATTATTCATATGCCGAGTATAAAGGGGTCTTAGTATTACCTAACTAAATAGCCACCAAACTTTAGTTTGTAAAGTGCTTCTCAGTCTTTAATCTGCACTTTGAGCCCTTGATTGAAATTGAAAATCCTAAATCAAGATGGAAGATATCTACATTACAATAGAAGGAGTTGTAGTAGCCTCAAACTTTATGTTCAAAGAAATCCACCACCAAATAATTAGGAGAATCCTAATTCTACTACAATGAAGCTTTTTGGGTTGAACTAATCTTACCAGGAGATGTGCAGCCCTCCCCCTTATTTGTCGTTGCTGCTCTTGAGATCCACAAGGCTGATTTTAGCATTAAAACTCCGTAAAAGCTTCAATTACTTTCTCCTCAAAATGGATTTTGCTATTTCTTGAAAATAGTATGAAATCGTAAAGAGATCAAGAAGATAATTTATGGTGCACGACAACTTTACAGGTGCACAAGAGGTTGAAACGTGCAGAGAGAAGAAGAAGACAACTGGTGTATACTTGAATGAACCCAAGAAACGTGGCTGCAATTCTGGTTGCCCCTCTTTTGTAATATATATAATCTATTATTATTATATTCTTTTTACAAAGTTTACCCATACGATAAAAATATCCCATCAATAAATGGGTCAAATAATATTAACCTCTTTCACTTTTATTCTGGGTATTACACACTGGTTGTTCATGTTTAACTATGTTGTATAGTGTAGTACTTGGAAAATGCAATGAATAGTTGTTTAAGCAAATTTGATGAACAGTACATGAATCTGTTTTCAAGTTTTGGTGAAATTGATTGTGTTTTTCTCTCAAATTGGATGTAGTGACCTTCGATTAGGGACCTTTGCTAATCTTCGGTCATAATTCTTACTAACACTCTCTATTTGATGGTTTTTGTTTGATTTTAATGGTTTTCCCTCAATCAAAGAGAGAACTTCAATTCATGATGAATTTGAAGGTCAATTGGTTTACTAATTTGAGTATTATCAGTTTGATTACAATCAAAGTTGCAAAACACAATGATTTACAATTCAATCAATATATCAATATATAAACGTATCAAAACAATTGGTTTTGTATCAAATTCGATGTCGAGGCTCTATTACCAGTTGATTGGATAATAATCAATAATGGATCCAATACACTAAATGATTTCAATGCATAATTGTTGCAAAATTACAGTATAAAAAGATCAAACACATCATAATAGTAATAAATACTTGTGTAATGATATTCAGATGATCAAACTGCTGTATGGTTGTTTCAGGGTGTAGGGTTACATAAAGTGAAACAAACTATTTTATTTATAGGTCTTATACATGACATGTATATTGACTAAACTACTTTGACAATATTACATCAGATAATCTAAGTCTAAATTACAAAACAATATAAGCATTTCTTTCTTGTACACCCGCATTTGTTTTGGTTCATGTCACACCCTCAAAATCCACGTGTGGGGTTTTACCGCGAGGCGTGTGACATACAGGATCTCAGTCATTAGTTACTCAGAACGACTCCTTATGAACAAACAAACAAAATCAGAGTTTAACTTTAAAATATGCGAAAGTGTTTAATAAACCAGAAAGACCAAAGTAAAGCAATATAATATAAAATGCACAAACACACACCCCCAAAGTAATACCAACAAATAGTTAAATGATTAATAACCAAACCAAAACAAAGTTCAATCGTGCTGACAACTACAATGATGCTGACCTATGCACGTGCTCCTAGGCAATGGTAACCTCAACCTGAGAATAGCATACTAAAAGAGTCAACACAATGGTTGGTGAGTTCAAGAGTTTGCATTTATCATAAACAATAACATTTGCATAACATAAGAAGTGCATTGAAATAGATAGCTAGTCTATATTCACAAGTAATAACCATAGTGATTTCGCGATCGAAGCTGACTGTGTTGCGTTTGTTGTCTCCCGTTACGACTTACCAGGTCGTGACGATATTTGTGTCTAGGACAATATTGCACCCGTTTAACCTCGAGTCGCACAGGTGGGGCTCGTTAGACCCAGTAGTACTACCCAAAATTTCCCGCTAGTTACCATTATTAACGATCCGAAAGTGTGAGGACTTTCAAGGTATTAAGCACTATGTTAAAACATACACAACTTATAATAATAAAATAGTGTTTGAGTACAAGTATGCTACCTCCCCCAAGAAGAAGGTTTATAAAAATAGAGGGGCATGAACTCACCTGGTGTGTAAAGATAATGACTAAAGAGAACTGGTGATAGGTGCAAAGACAACCCTTCAAAGGTTACCTAGAACACGAGAGTACATAAGTACGTGTACACAGAATCATATTGAAACCCTAAGTGCTTTACGAACCAAAGAACTCAAAGTTTTAGAAGACTAGACACATTTGACCCAGTTGACCCGTTTGACCCGCTGGTGACATTATAGGTGAAATTCCATTCAAACAAGCATAACAGCCTATCATACATGAATTGTCACATCATCCCCATGTTGAAAGAAATTTCGTCCCGAAATTTAATCAGTACCTTCGTCGGCTGGAATCGTCTTTTCAAACAGCTGAGGATACTTATGCTTCATTTGGTCCTCACATTCCCACATGAATTTTGGTCCACGTCTCGAGTTCCAACGAACTTTGACAATGGGTATCTTGCTTTGCTTTAGTGTCTTTACCTCCCGATCCATCACCTCGACCGGTTCCTCAATGAAGCGTATCTGTTTCGTCTACTTGAACTTCTTCCAGCGGTACGATCATCGTTTCATCCGTTAAACACTTCTTTAGATTTGAAACATGGAATACATCATGGATTCTACTCAATGAATCAGGTAAGGCTAGTCGATAGGCCACTGGACCTATTCTTTCCAATATCTCAAACGGTCCAACGTATCTCGGATTTAACTTTCCTCTTTTACCAAACCTAATCACGCCTTTCCACGGTGAGACTTTCAATAAGACTTTGTCACCAACCTGAAATTCTAGTGGTTTCCATTGCTTTTCAGCATAATTTTTATGTCTGTCATGCGCTGCAGCCATACGATTCCTTATTTGTACAATCTTCTCAGTGGTCTCCTGTACTAACTCAGGACCCGTTAGCTGGCTATCACCAATTTCAGCCCAACAAACTGGTGATCTACATTTTCGCCCATACAAAGCTTCAAAAGGTGCTGCCTTTATGCTAGTGTGATAACTGTTGTTGCAAGAAAATTCAACCAATGGTAGGTGAACTTCCCAGTTATTCCCAAAGTCAATCACACAAGCACGTAGCATGTCCTCCAACATCTGTATAGTACGCTCACTTTGACCATTGGTTTGCGGGTGATAAGCAGTACTCATATCCAATCGCGTACCTAAAGATTTCTGCACCGACTGCCAGAAGTGCGATGTGAAACGAGCATCGCTGTCGGAAATGATTGAAACCGATACACCATGTCTTGACACTATCTCCTTCAAATAAAGTCGGGTTAATTTCTCCATTTTGTCTGTTTCTCTTATTGCCAAGAAATGAGCAGAGTTCGTTAATCGGTCCACAATAACCCATATCATGTCACAACCAGTAGGAGTCCGAGGTAGCTTGGTAATGAAATCCATTGAGATCTGTTCCCATTTACACATAGGAATCTCAGGCTGTTGCAACAACCCAGATGGTTTCGAATACTCCACTTTTACCATTGAGAAGGTCAGACACTTGCTCACATAGGTAGCTACATCCGCTTTCATATTAGGCCACCAATAGTGCGCCTTCAGATCATGATACATCTTGTCAGATCCAGGAAGTATAGAGTACTTAGACTTGTGTGTCTCACTCATGACCAAGTCTCTCAGATTTCCGTACAGAGGTACCCAAAGTCTGTCCATGAAGTAACGAATTCCATCCGCTTTTACTTCCAATTGTTTTTCCATTCCCCTTAATGATTCAGACCTAATGTTTTCTGTTGTCAAAGCTTCTGTCTGAGCCTCTCGGATTTTGCTAATGGTAAGCTGCAAAGCTTGCACACGTCGAGACTTAGCAGTTTCTTTCCTACTCAGCGCGTCAGCGACTACATTTGCTTTCCCCGGATGATATCTGATGGCACAATCATAGTCGTTTAGTAGCTCTACCCAACGTCTTTGCCTCATGTTCAATTCCTTTTGCTCAAAGATGTGTTGAAGACTCTTGCGATCGGTGTAAATAGTGCATTTGGTACCGTACAAGTAGTGTCTCCAGATCTTTAAGGCAAAAACTACCGCACCCAGCTCCAAGTAATGGGTGGTGTAGTTCTTCTCATGAACCTTTAGTTGTCTAGAGGCGTAAGCTATTACCTTATCCCGCTGCATCAATGCACACCCAAGTCCTTGAATGGAAGCATCACAATAGACTACAAAATCGTCACTTCCTTTCGGTAACGCTAATATCGGTGCGCTACACAGTTTCTGTTTCAGCAACTGGAAATAAGATTCCCGACTCTTGCCCCATTTGTACGTCGTTCCCTTGTGAGTCAAAGCTGTGAGGGGTTGAGAAATCTTAGAAAATCCTTCGATGAATCGCCGATAGTACCCCGCCAGTCCAAGAAACTATCGAATCTCACTGGGTGTCTTGGGAACCGACCAATTCTTTATTGCCTCAATATTTGCTGGATCAACATGTATTCCTTTCTCATTAACAATATGACCCAAGAATTGCACTTCGCGTATCTAGAAATCACACTTAGAAAACTTGGTGTACAATTGTTCTTTTCTAAGCAATTCCAGGATTAACCGCAAATGCTCCCCATGTTCTTCCTCGGTCTTGGAGTAGATCAATATGTCATCGATAAAGACAATAACAAACTGATCAAGATAGGGTTTGCACACGCGATTCATGAGGTCCATGAATACTGCTGGTGCATTCGTCAACCCAAATGGCATGACCAAAAATTCATAGTGACCATATCATGTACGGAAGGCAGTCTTCGAGATGTCCTCTTCTCGAACTCTCAGCTGATGATACCCAGACCTCAGATCATTCTTAGAGTAATAGCTTGATCCTGCAGTTGATCAAACAAATCATCGATACGAGGTAAGGGATATCTATTCTTGATAGTAACCTTTTTCAGTTCCCTATAGTCAATGCACATTCGAAATGTACCATCCTTCTTCTTCACAAATAGAACTGGCGCTCCCCAGGGCGACGAACTCGGTCGGATAAACCCTTTATCCAACAAATCTTATAGTTGGGCGGATAATTCCTTCAGTTCGTTCGGAGCTAACTGGTATGGTGCTCTCGCAATTGGAGCGGCTCCTGGAGTCAACTCAATTTGGAATTCAACTTGACGATGAGGCGGTAATCCAGGAAGGTGTTCCGGAAACACCTCGGAAAACTCACGAACTACGGGGATATCCTCTATCTTCTTTTCCTCAGTCTGTTTATCTGTGACGAGTGCCAATATGGCTAGTCGACCCTTTCGTAACAACTTCTGAGCCTTCATGAACGAAATGATGCCTATCACCGCACCACTCCTATCACCTCTGACCGTAAGGACTTCTTCACCAATGGGAATCCGTATGATCTTCTTGTGGCATATGACTTCCGCTTGTTTATCGGAAAGCCAATCCATGCCTACTACCACATCAAAGCTTCCTAACGTAACAGGCATGAGATCTATGGTGAATGTATGACCAACAAGCTCTATCTTGCAGTCTCTAAGAATATGCGTTACGTGAATCTGTGTACCGTCAGCTAACTCTACGGTGTATTTAGATTCTAAGGCTGAGGGCATATCACTTAAAAGACTACAGAACCTAGTGGACACGAAACTTCTATCGGCTCCGGTATAGGATAATACAGTAGCAAAACGACCATTAACCGAAAATTTACCAGTTACTATTGTAGGATCGTTTAGAGCCTCACCTGAGCCAATGACGAAGGCTCTTCCTTTGGCTCCATTATTGTTTCCACCATTGTTGTTGCCATTACCATTATGGTTGTTATTGTTGTTGCCATTGTTATTGTTGCTGTTGTTTCCATTGTTGTTGTTGCCATTACCATTCCTCTTAAGTTGGGGACAGTTGTGTTTGTAATGGCCTTCTTTTCCACACTCAAAACAACCTTTCGGAGTTTCTTGTGCTTGTTGAGGCTTCCTCATCAGTTCACCCCGGCAGTCTTTGGCCGCATGCCCAACTTTACCACAGCGTTGGCATCGGAAGTTGTCACACCTGTCGGTGTGATGGTAGTTGCATCGATTGCACTTAGGACTTTTCCCCACATAGCCTCCTTGTCCCTGCGACACCGAGGATGGCTGATTGGAATTTCGGTTGTTATCAAACTTCCTTTATTGCTGGGGAGGTTGCTGCTGCTGTTGTACCTGTTGCTGCTGTTGTTGTGGCTGGTTGCTGGATGACGATCCCTTGTTGCTTGAACCATCCCACTTGCGTTTATGGTCGGGCACGCTTGCCACCGCGCCCCGCTTAGGTTATCGACCTTGCTCGACTGCTTGATTAGTCAGCCTGTGGGCTGTCCGGATAGCCTACTGTATGGTAGTGGGGTTGGAAGCAGTTACCATACTCTGGATTTCGGGCACCAGTCCACGTATGTAGTGCTTGACTCTCTTGTGCATTTCATTGACCATTCCAGGGCATAGTGTGGCCAACTCATGAGTACGGGTTGTGTAGGCTTCAATTTCTGGGCCTTGCATTTTTAGTTGCCAGAACTCAATCTCCAGTTTCTGCACTTCATTTCGGGGGCAGTATTCTTCGGTCATAATCCCCTTAAACTCATCCCAAGGTAGTTCATTGGCCATGGCTTGACCCAGCATTTGCACCTGGGCATTCCACCAGGAAAGTGCTGCTCCTTCCAATGTCCCGGTGGCATACTTCACCTGATCAGCAGGCGGGCAGTTGCATTTTGCGAAGACAGACTCTGTCTTCTCAAACCACCTTACAAGCCCTACAGCCCCTTCCGTCCCGCTGTAGGTATGAAGGACTTGTAGGTACATGGTGGTGGTCCTGTTTTGACAATCCCAAACATTAGTCAGATATCCTAGACAATTAACTAGAATAATTAGTTTAACCTATTGTTATCATTTACCTGCTGGTTGTCCCGGTTGGGCAGCAGCCACTGCCGCCTGAACATGTTCGTTAATTAATGCCGCCAATTCCGCAGGCGTCATGTTTATGGCTCCGGCACCACGGCCTCCGGCGCCACGTCCACGACCACGCCCACGTCTTCTTCCACGTGCATCCATATTTCACTTTACAATTCACAATTACAATAATGAGTAACATCCAACACATTAATCTCATCAAGGTACAGTAAACAATAAGAAATAATGCATTCACCACAACCACAACATTTATAACAGAAATAATAACCAAAGATAAATAAATTGCAATTGAGTCATAAAATATTCCATCAATGTCAAAATTTAAGTTTGTCAGTTGGGTGGGAAACAACCCTTCCCACATAGGTGTCAAAGAAAAGAAACACTACATAGTCTAAGTCATTTAAAAGTAGAATCAGTCCAGTACGTCAGATCCGTCACTGTCCTCATCCATCTCTACTGGTTCTTCTTCGGGGGCTTCCTCGGGTTCCTCTTCTGGGTCTTCCTCATCAGGGTCCACCAAAGGTTCAGTGGCTTCAACAACCTGAAGTGCTGCTAGCTGTGCCTCTAAATCAGCAAACCTATCATCGGTCACTATGTTATGGTGATCTTGTGCGTCCATGCGCCCACTAAGTGCTACAACATTGCCTGCCAGGGTATGATGTCCACCAATGGCCATCGAGAGTCGCTCCTGAAGTGTCTCTACCTGGTAGCGCAAATGACGCATCTCAGATCATAAGGCAGAGTTCTTATCAATGAGTCCTCGGATACGCTGTCGCTCTGTGTCCAGTATGGCTACTAGGGCTGCAAATGCCTGCTCCAGAGGGATGCTCAAGGTAGGAAGTGTAGGCAATGTAGAGGCGGTCGATGACCTAGTCCTAGGTCGTGTCGGAGCTACTGGTGGTACGCGCTCTCTATAAGCCATACGGTTTATGTAGGTGGGGTAGAAATCCTAGTTCCGCGGAGGATCGAGCTCAGGAGGTATGAAAGGCTGATCCCAGTCTATCTCGCCAGGAGGATAAAGATGTCGGGGCCAGTTAAATCCCCTATCAGGTACGGGAGACGTAGGAGGTGACTCAGATCGTGCAGGTCTCTTGCCTAAATTTCTGGATGACGATGCCATGCTGCGAAGTACGTGTTGTATGCCAATGAGTATACAGTAAGGAGAGCAAGCGATAAGTAACTAACAACTGTGCGGTTATAGTCTAGTGTGTGTATGCAACCTAGTTCCCTATAACCAATGGCTCTGATACCAATCTGTCACACCCTCAAAATCCACATGCGGGGTTTTACCGCGAGGCGTGTGACATGCCAGGATCTCAGTCATTAGTTACTCAGAACGACTCCATATGAACAAACAAACAAAATCAGAGTTTAACTTTAAAATATGCGGAAGCGTTTAATAAACCAGAAAGACCAAAGTAAAGCAACATAATGTAAAATGCGCAAACACACGCGCCCAAAGTAATACCAACAAATACTTAAATGATTAATAACCAAACCAAAACAAAGTTCAATCGTGCTGACAACTACAATGATGCTGACCTGTGCACGTGCTCCTAGGCAATGGTAACCTCAACCTGAGAATAGCATACTAAAAGAGTCAACACAATGGTTGGTGAGTTTAAGAGTTTGTGTTTATCATAAAAAATAACATTTGCATAACATAAGAAGTGCGTTGAAATAGATAGCTAGTCTATATTTACAAGTAATAACCATAGTGATTTCGCGATCGAAGCTGACTGTGTTGCGTTTGTTGCCTCCCGTTATGACTTACCAGCGTTTATCATAAACAATAACATTTACATAACATAAGAAGTGCATTAAAATAGATAGCTAGTCTATATTCACAAGTAATAACCATAGTGATTTCGCGATCGAAGCTGACTGTGTTGCGTTTGTTGCCTTCCGTCACGACTTACCAGGTCGTGACAATATTTGTGTCTAGGACAATATTGCACCCGTTTGACCTCGAGTCGCCCAGGTGGGGCTCGTCAGACCCAATAGTACTACCCAAAATGTCCCGCTAGTTACCATTATTAACGATCCGAAAGTGTGAGGACTTTTATGGTATTAAGCACTATGTTAAAACATACACAACTTATAATAATAAAATAGTGTTTGAGTACAAGTATGCTACCTCCCCCAAGAAGAAGGTTTATAAAAATAGAGGGGCATGAACTCACCTGGTGTGTAAAGATATTTACTAAAGAGAACTGGTGATAGGTGCAAAGACAACCCTTCAAAGGTAACACGAGAGTACATAAGTACGTGTACACAGAATCATATTGAAACCCTAAGTGCTTTACGAACCAAAGAACTCAAAGTTTTAGAAGACAAGACACATTTGACCCAGTTGACCCGTTTGACCCGCTGGTGACATTATAGGTGAAATTCCATTCAAACAAGCATAACAGCCTATGACACATGATTAACATACAAACTGATTACATATAACACTTCCTTATCCACATGTACTAATTAGATCATCATACAGCCAGATATCATACAAGTCATGCGAATCTTAAACTATTATCATGCTCATAACATCTATAACACAAATAATACACCATACAAGGATCAAATCACGCATCACATGCCATGTGAAGCCACTCATGACTTCACACCCTAAACCCTGCCAATCCTACTAAGTAGGGGCCTCAGATTCGCACATGTATACGATGATCATTAACATACCAATTTCCATTGCTCATATCATTCAAAATGTTCATTCTTAATCAACCATCAATCAACAAAAGTCCTAGCTTACCTATATGACTCATGCCATGATTTTTCCACAAACAGGCCAAAACAGGTAACAAACCAAATCAACATTCATATAACCTATAAACACATTTAATCACCTTAGAGACCATCCATGAACACACTAGCATGGTCCTAATGTCTCAAACATGCTCAAATCTTCCAATTTAAGGATTTGCACAATTAGAGTTTCTCTTTTGGGAAAGTACATCCCAAATTCAACAAACTCACACTACATTCATGAATTTACCATTTGCATACCAAATTAAGTCCATAAAATATCTAGACATGATCAACAACATCTAATTGGCATGTTTCATCAACATTCAACATCAAAAGTTACTATTTTTAGCAAGGTAAGAACTACAATGTGCATTCTTGATTTCCCAATGTTCATATCAACAATCTAGCATCTAATTATCATTATAAACACATCCATAACATTCATACATCATCAAATCATCAATTCATGCAAAATAAAGTTACTATTCTTAGTAACCTATGAACAATGAATCAAAATCGAAGCTTTCTTGCATAATCGACGTTAACTAACATATATACAATCCAACTAACACATTAACATCAACAAACAACCAAGAATCAACCTTCAATTGCAGGTTTCGAACTAGGGTTCGGCCAAGACTAAAAATCCATGGAAACCACAAAGAAACTAACCTTTAATCACGTAATGGGTGAGAATTGAAGCCTCTAACGTGTTGTAGTTCTTGGAATCGACCAAAACCGAAGCACAATTGCTTGTTCTAGGCTGAATTCGCAGGTGTGTGTGTGTGTGGAGATGATGATCGCGGCCGAGAATGGTGTGGGGGCTAGGGTTGAGATTTTTGTTTTATTTAATAATCCATAATTACCCATTTAACCCTTATAATTTGTATTTTATTAAAACTAAGCTTTTAATTACTTTTTAAAAGGTTTAAACTTAAAATAATAAGCATATAAACTAACAATAATAATCATATGCATTATCTTCACTAGATACAAAACATACGGATTAAACACACACGTTTCCACGTTACGCGATAAAATTCACAATTAATGTTTAAATCGCATAATCACAACCAATACCCGACATTATTAGTTGAATAATTATCTGTTTATCATTATTAATTATTATTAAGTCACCAACGTTCAACGACAACTAGTGTGTGCTCCCGACACGTGTATGTAAGACTTAACGGAACTAACGGAGTTTGGTAATGGAAAATTACCGGATGTCACGGTTCATCTGCATTGACAAAATGTGGATGATCATTTCCATGTCAGAATTTCAATCTTTTCTTCATAAGCATTTGTATTGTGCATATGTCTTAGTCATATGTAGTTGACAAATTACTTAACCCACATTTGTTATGTCATCCGCGTATGACAAATGCAGATGAACAACACTTGTTTTTTTCCAGCTCTTGTCCGCTTTACTTGTACTCTGCCGCATTTCTTTGACAAGACTTGCATTATTTTTCCAAAGTAAACAACTTGACCGAACACCACTTGACTTGGCAAGCCTGATCCTTTCACGGTACAACACTATTAAATAATGTTGCCTCTGAATCTGTACAATGAGATCTTTAGTTGGATGTAAATGCGATTTTGTCTACAACATCAATGAAATCATCTTATTATCATGATCTATTACTTGTGTTCTTGAATTCACACACTCACACCCATCTTAACTTTGAATTTTTGGTCTTAAAATGAAGAACAAACCATCTGTTCATGAAGAAGAAATCATCAAATCTGTTCAAATTTGGTATGATTTGAGGATATCTAATCATTTACTGATTATCTACTCAAAACTCAATGCAATTGAACTAGATTTACTCAATAATCATGAAATTTAAGTGTTTATCATGGATCAGCATCAAGTAGTTCATCACAAATATGTTCTACACAATCAAAAGTCAATTGACAAGGAATTGATTGTACTAATCAATTATTTCATTCAGATTCAATAAAAGGATAATCTATGAATCAAGGTTAATGATTTCTTAGATGAAATTAAATATAAGAAGAATCAACAAGAAGCAGATGAAGCTGACCTAACTCATCTGATTATTGATCTTCACAATTGTTTAAACTGTAATCATCAAGATTGATTTGTCAACCAAATACGGATGAGTGATCAAATCCAATGCAAGTGATTACTTGTACAATACGGATGACTACGTGGTTATGCATATGAATTTACATCTAATACGGATATAATTCAAGACTAATATGCATACAAGAAAATACAAATGCGGATGACTCATGCTGCATAAGTGGACATGCGGTTGAAATAACACGCAAGCACAAATTTTGATACATCATATGCTAGTCCTAACACAAACGCACACGAAGTAACAATCGATTAGTATTAAGAGATCAAATGTGGATATACTTCAACAAAACAAATGCCGATGTGTAGCATTTCAAGTTCATTACAAATATGGCTACCTATTTATGATACAACATTAAAACAAATACGACTGTTGTAATTGTTTTGAATTTATTTCAAATGCGAATGTTGTACAAAACAAATGTTGATGTAATACATGAAATGCTGCTATCAAATTCGGCTGTTATACTTGCAATTCTAATGAAAAATGCTGATAAAGCATGAAATGCTAGATGTTAAGCATGAAATGCATATGAAAAATGTTGATGATAAGCATGAAATGCTAATGACAAATGTTGATGCAATGCATGAAATGCTGATGACAAATGCTAATGACAAATGCTGATGCAAGGCATGAAATGCTGATGACAAATGCTAATGACAAATGCTGATGTATTGCATTAAATGCTGATGACAAATGCAGTTGTAATACTGATAATAAATGCAATTATTATGCATGCATTTTATGCAAATATGGCTGTGACACTTGCAATGTTGATGTCAAATGCAGCTGATCCAACAACATCTAATCCTTATGAACAAATAAATAAGAAAAAGAAAATATGAATATGGATGAGTGCAACCATCATGCACGTCCATTTTGAGCATTCCAATGAATGAAAAAGATGAACTAAAATCAATTTTGGTCACAAAAGCATTGATTTATTTGGGATTTTTACAACTGTCGAATACTTTCTCTCTGAAGTTCATGATTTCACATTCTATGTTAATTGTTTTGAACATGTGCCTGACTACTGAGCGGAATAGATAGACAGGCTTTAACCAAAGGGAATTAAAGTTATCTAAAGAATGTTAGATTATCAAGTTATTTCAAAGATTCAAAAGAGTGGAAATGTCTTCAAGAATGATTCATGTTTCTGATGCAATTTATTGGAATTCAAAGCCTCGTCATAGACATTCTAATCCTTAAAGTCATTGTTATGAATTGTAATCCAAAAAAGATACGACCCATATCCAATAGCAAAGATGTATTCGCAAGAGATTCTATCATTTGTAAGAAATATATTTGGAGAAGCTGAATGTGAAGATAACTATTGTGAATTTTGTTAAAACATTACATGCTCAAGAAGCTATATGAAAAGATCTTCAACCTTAAAGTTTGGCAAGTATCAATTTAAGGGGAGTATTTTTGGGTTCAACAAGATGATAAACTGAAGCTTACAGAATCACATTTATTGCCGACTGAAGATCTTATTGCCAAATTCAAAGATCATGTTAATTAATAGAAGAAAAAGAAAGAACATAAAGTCAACATAGAAAAGTAAAAAATCAAGACAATCAAAAAATGGGTTTATAATGTAATATTCCCAAGCACCTATAAATAGATACCCACTAGTTCATTTGTAGGTGCGTATTTTCTATGGTGTGAATGATCCACCCAAGGAGAAATTCTCTTTTAGGTGTGTTGGATCATATGAGGCTGGTGAAACCAAAACAACACTTAGAACAATTTTGTGTACAAGTTGAAGAAGTCTATAAATGGCCTCGGAAGAACTTATTCTTCTGAAGCCATTTAGCTTTGGAAGAATGAACTATGAACCAGTGGATAAAAGTATGGTCTATCTGACAGACTCTGATACACTGCATGGTGCTTTTCCTAACCCATGTAGTTGACCATACTTTAATCCACTGTTCATCTTTTCAACTAAGTACAGATACTATTCTTAGTTGGTGCCAAAAGGTAAGTCATGGACCTGTCATGACTACCTTATCTAGGATATTATTTTATCTTAGATACTTTACTTCTAGCAATGTAGTATTTGTCTAGTAGTAGATTTCAGCTGGTTTTCCAAGTACAACCGGCTGTAGATAGTAGCATATATAGTTTCTCATTGTAACTTATGTCGAATGAGCTCAAGAGTCTTGTAATACTGAGTTAAGAACTAATATATATAAGTATCTTGAAAACCATTCTCTTGTTCATTAACTTCGTATATTATTATCAACTTTAGTTTGAGATTCTGTGTTTCATCGATCAAGTGACACTTAGTGAGTTATGTGTTTAGAGTCAAAACCGATCCTGCAATTGGTATCAGAGCCTGTCAGATAGACCATACTTTTGTCCACTGGTTCATAGTTGATTCTTCAGAAGCTAAATGGCTTTGGAAGAATAAGTTCTTCCGAGGCCATTTATACTTCGGAAGAAACAACTTCTTCTGAATCTTCTACAAGTCTTTATGACTTTATTCTTCGGAAGACTTTATCTCGGATCTTCTACTTCAGAAGGAGAACTGTTTGATCTTGGGAAGACTTTCTTCTATCCTTCGGAAGTTCTTCATATACTTCGGAAGGAAAACTACTTAGTCTCGGAAGACTTAGTTTTCCTCCAGAAGATCTTTAGACATAATGCTTCGGAAGATCTTTGACATAGCCGCGGAAGAGTAGTTTTGTCTTCGGAAGACTTCTTCAACTTGTACACAAAATTGTTCTAAGTGTTGTTTTGGTTGCACCAGTCTCATATCAGCCAACAAACTCCCCCTAGGTGTAAGGCCCTGTTCCCGGAGACCTCACAATTGGACAATCATAGCATTATTATATTAAACAATCAATATTTCATCACTAGGATTTAATCACTAACATTCCTCGAACCCTAAAAGGACACAATGTCATATGGGTGATTATGAATAGATTGACCAAGCCTACACAATTTCTGTCAATTCAAGAGGATTATGAGATAGGGAAGCTGGCTTAATGGTATATTGATGAAATCGTGGCAAGACATGGTGTGCCTTTGTTAACAAAATCAGATCATTACAGCAAGCATTGGGTACATGGTCAAACTTAAGCATTGTATACCATCATTAGATGGATGGCCAAAATGAAAGGATGATCAAGACACTTGAAGATATGTTGAGAGCCCGTGCGATCAACTTTAGTGGGAATTGGGATACACATCTACCATTAGCCGAGTTTTCTTATAACAACAGTTATCACATGATCATAAAGGTCTCATCATTCAAAGCATTATATGGACGTAGGTGTCGATCAATAGTATGTTGGGTAGAGGTACGAGAAAGTCAATTGTGTGCAAGCGATGGCCGACAATATTTACCTAATCTCGGAGCGCCTAACCGTCCCACGAGATCATCAAAAGAGTTACGGGGATAACAGAACAAAGCCCATAGAGGGTTAAGTGGGAGATCATGTACTATTGAAGGTATCATTCTAGAAAGGGGTATTTCAATTAGGAAGGCAGGGAAAGTTAATATCACACCCTCAAAACCCACGTGCGGAGTTTTACCGCGAGGCGTGTGAACAAACTAGGATCACAGTCAATAGTTACTCAGAACGACACTATATGCCACATTTAAAATAAAACCAACCAAAGTTCAAACTTTAAAACCATGCGGAAGCGTTTTGTAAATAAGACAAACCCAAAATATAAAAATGCATATTTGGCAAAACATGCGCCAACCCAAACATTTAAACACTCGTAATTAGATACCAATAAACATGTCTTTAAAATAGAGTCTTAAAATGCATGCTGGACCCGTGTGGTGCTCCTAATGGCAAGCAGAGTTAACAACCTGAAAATAGCATACTAAAATGTCAACACAATGGTTGGTGAGTTCAAGAGTTTGCGTTTATCATAAACAATAACATTTGCATAACATAAGAAGTGCATTGAAATAGATAGCTAGTCTATATTCATAAGTAATAACCATAGTGATTTCGCGATCGAAGCTGACTGTGTTGAGTTTGTTGCCTCCCGTCACGACTTACCAGGTCGTGACGATATTTGTGTCTAGGACAATATTGCACCCGTTTGACCACTAGTCGCACAGGTGGGGCTCGTCAGACCCAGTAGTACTACCCAAGATTTCCCGCTAGTTACCATTATTAACGATCCGAAAGTGTGAGGACTTTCAAGGTACTAAGCACTATGTTAAAACATACACAGCATATAATAATAAAATAGCGTTTGAGTACAAGTATGCTACCTCCCCCAAGAAGAAGGTTTATAAAAATAGAGGGGCATGAACTCACCTGGTGTGTAAAGATAATGACTAAAGAGAACTAGTGATAGGTGCAAAGACAACCCTTCAAAGGTTACCTAGAATACGAGAGTACATAAGTACTTGTACACAGAATCATATTGAAATCCTAATTGCTTTACAAACCAAAGAACTCAAAGTTTTAGAAGACAAGACACATTTGACCCAGTTGACCCGTTTGACCTGTTGGTGACATTATAGATGAAATTCCATTCAAACAAGCATAACAGCCTATCACACGTGATTAACATACAAATTGATTACATATAGCACTTCATTAACCACATGTACTAATTAGATCATCATACAGCCAGATATCATACAAGTCATGCGAATCTCAAACTATTATCATGCTCATAACATCTATAACATAAGTAATACACCATACAAGGATCAAATCACGCATCACATGCCATGTGAAGCCACTCACGACTTCACACCCTAAACCCTGCCAATCCTACTAAGTAGGGGCCTCAGATTCACACGCGTGTATGATGATCATTAACATACAAATTTTCCATAGCTCATATCATTCAAAATGTTCATTCTTAATCAACCATCAATCAACGAAAGTCCTAGCTTACCTATATGACTCATACCATGATTTTTCCACAAACAGGCCAAAACAGATAATTACCCAAACCAACATCCATTCAATCCACCCAATACATTCTATCACCATAGAACTCATCTATGAACTTACTAGCATGATCCAAATGCTCCTAACATACCCATATCATCATATTTAAGAGATTTCATAATTAAAGTTTCCCTTTTGGGAAAGTTCATCCCAAATCTATCAAACACCCAAGACATTCATGAATTCATCATTTACATACCAATTCAAGTCCATGACAATATCTAGACATGCTCAACAACATCTAATCATCATGATTCATCAACATTCGACACCAAAAGTTACTATTTTTAGCAATGTACGAACTATAACACATCTTCTTGATTTTCAATTGTTCATATCATCAACCTAGCATCTAATCATCATCACAAACACATCCATAACATTCATACATCATCAAATCACCACATCCATGCAAATAAAGTTACTATTATTAGTAACCTATGAACAATGTATCAAAATCATAGCTTTCTTGCATAATCGACGTTAACTAGCATCAATCTAACCTAACTAACATATTAACATCAACAAACAACCAAGAATCGTCCTTCAATTGCAATATTCGAACTAGGGTTTCGGCAACCATGAAAAATCATCAAAAACATGTAAAATTCTAACCTTTAAACGTGTAATGGCTTGCAATTGATGATTCTAACGCGTTGTATAACTTGAAATCGACCAAAACCGAATGGTAATCACTTGTTCTTGCTTGAAATCGCAGGTTTGTGTGTGTTTGAGTGTGTGTCACGGCCGATGGGAATGTGGGGGCTAGGGTTGGGATTTTTGATTATATTTAATTTATCAATATTACCATTTAAACCCTTGTAATTTACTTTTTATAAAAATTAAGCTTTTAAACTCTTTTTAAAAAGGTTTTTAACTACAATAATAAGCATATAAACTAACAATGACAATTATATATTTTATCTTTATTAGATACCAAACATACAGATTAAATACACACGTTTCCACGTTACGCGATAAAATTTACAATAAACATTTAAATCACATAATCACAACTAATAATCAACACAGTAATTATTTGTTTCACATTATTAATTATTATTAAGTCACCAACGTTCAACGACAACTAGTGTGTGCTCCCGACACGTGTATGCAAGACTTAACGGAACTAACGGAGTTTGGTAACGGAAAATTACCAGATGTCACATTATCCCCATGTTGAAAGAATTTTCATCCCGAAAATTGCGTTACATGGTGAGTGTTCCATCACTGGTCTACTGCATTGGCACAAAGTAATCGAAATCGAGTGAGTTTTGGATGAGTTGTCACATCATCCCCATGTTGAAAGAAATTTCGTCCCGAAATTTAATCAGTACCTTCGCCGGCTGGCATCGTCTTTTCGAATAGTTGAGGATACTTAAGCTTCATTTGGTCTTCACGTTCCCACATGAATTCTGGTCAACGTCTCGAGTTCCAACGAACTTTGACGATGGGTATCTTGCTTTGCTTAAGTGTTTTCACCTCACGATCCATCACTTCGACAGGTTCCTCAATGAAGCGTAACTGTTCGTCTACTTGAACTTCTTCCAGCGGTACAACCATAGTTTCATCCGTTAAACATATCTTTAGATTTGAAACATGGAATACATCATGGATTCCACTCAATGAATCAGGTAAGGCTAGTCGATAAGCTACTGGACCTATTCTTTCCAAGATCTCAAATGGTCCAACATATCTCGGATTTAGCTTTCCTTGCTTACCAAATCGAACCACGCCTTTCCATGGTGAGACTTTCAATAAGACTTTGTCACCAACTTGAAATTCCAAAGGTTTTCGTCGCTTGTCAGCATAGCTTTTCTGTCTGTCTCGCACTGTGGCCATGCGGTTTCTTATCTGGACAATCTTCTCAGTTGTCTCGTGTACTAACTCAGGACCCGTTAATTGACTATCACCAATTTCAGCTCAGCAAACTGGTGATCTACACTTTCTCCCATACAAAGCTTCAAAAGGTGCCACCTTTATGCTAGTGTGATAGCTGTTGTTGTAAGAAAATTCCACCAATGGTAGGTGAACTTCCTAGTTATTCCCGAAGTCAATCACACAAGCACGTAACATGTCCTCCAAAGTCTGTATAGTACGCTCGCTTTGACCATCAGTCTGTGGATGATAAGCGGTACTCATATCCAATCGCGTACCTAAAGCTTTCTGCAACGATTTCCAGAAGTGTGATGTGAAACGAGAATTGCGGTCAGAAATAATTGAGATCGGTACTCCATGCCTCGAAACGATCTCCTTCAAATAGAGTCGAGTTAATTTCTCCATCTTGTCTGTTTCCTTTATCGCTAGGAAATGAGCAGACTTTGTTAATCGGTCCACGATAACCCATATTGTGTCACATCCCGTAGAAGTGCGAGGTAACTTAGTAATAAAATCCATTGATATCTGATCCCACTTCCACATAGGGATCTCGGGTTGTTGTAGTAGACCAGATGGTTTCTGATACTCCACTTTCACCTTTGAGCAGGTCAGACACTTGCTCACATAAGTAGCTACATCTGCTTTCATGTTAGGCCACCAATAGTGCGCCTTCAAATCGTGGTACATCTTGTCAGATCCAGGATGTATAGAGTACTTAGACTTGTGTGCCTCACTCATGACCAAATCTCTCAGATTTCCGTGTAGAGGTACCCAAAGTCTATCTATGAAATAACGAATTCCATCCGCTTTTACTTCTAGTTGCTTTTCCATTCCCCGTAACCCTTCTAAACTCATATTTTCTACCTTCAGAGCTTCAGTTTGTGCATCACGGATTTGTTCAGGTAATTGCGTACTAATCGTCAGTTGCAGAGCTCGCACTCGTCGAGGCTTAGCTGTCTCTTTTCTACTCAGCACGTCAGCAACTACATTTGCTTTCCCTGGGTGGTACTTAATAGCACAGTCATAGTCATTCAGCAATTCTACCCAGCGCCTTTGCCTCATATTCAACTCTTTTTGCTCAAATATATTCTGAAGACTCTTGTGATCGGTGTAGATGGTGCATTTGGTACCGTACAAGTAATGTCTCCAGATCTTCAAGGCAAAAACTACTGCACCCAGTTCCAAGTCATGGGTGGTATAGTTCTTCTCATGAATCTTCAATTGTCTAGAGGCGTAAGCTATCACCTTATCCCGCTGCATCAAGACGCATCCAAATCCTTGAATAGACGCATCGCAGTAGACTACGAAGTCATCACTACCATCCGGTAATGCTAATATTGGTGCGCTACACAGTTTCTGTTTCAGCAACTGGAAAGCAGATTCCTGACTCTCACCCCATTTGTACGTCGTTCCCTTATGAGTCAAGGCTGTGAGAGGTTGAGCGATCTTAGAAAATCCTTCAATGAATCATCGATAATATCCCGCTAATCCAAGGAATTGTCGTATCTCGCTTGGTGTCTTAGGAACAGACCAATTCTTTATCGCTTCAATCTTAGCAGGATCAACATGTATTCCCTTTTCGTTGACAATATGGCCCAAGAATTGTACCTCACGTATCCAGAAATCACACTTAGAAAACTTTGCATACAGTTGTTCCTCTCTAAGTAATTCCAAGATTAAACATAAGTGATCTCCATGTTCTTCCTCAGTCTTGAGTATATCAATATGTCATCAATAAAGACGATAACAAACTGATCAAGATAGGGTTTGCACACGCGGTTCATAAGATCCATGAATACTGCTGGTGCATTCGTCAACCCAAATGGCATGACCAAAAATTCATAGTGACCATATCGTGTACGGAAAGCAGTCTTCGAGATGTCCTCTTCTCGAACTCTCAGCTGATGATACCCAGACCTCAGATCAATCTTAGAGTAATAGCTTGATCCTTGCAGTTGATCAAACAAATCATCGATACGAGGTAAGGGATATCTATTCTTGATAGTAACCTTGTTTAGTTCCCTATAGTCAATGCACATTCGAAATGTACCATCCTTCTTCTTCACAAATAGAACTGGCGCTCCCCAGGGCGACGAACTCGGTCGGATAAACCCTTTATCCAACAACTCTTGTAGTTGGGCGGATAATTCCTGCAGTTCGTTCGGAGCTAACCGGTACAGTGCTCTCGCAATTGGAGCGGCTCCTGGAGTTAACTCAATCTGGAATTCAACTTGCCGATGAGGCGGTAATCCAAGCAGGTCTTCCGGAAACACCTCGGGAAACTCGCGAACTACGGGGATATCATCTATTTTCTTTTCCTCAGTCTGTTTATCAGTGACAAGTGCCAATATGGCCAGTCGACCCTTTCGTAACAAATTCTGTGCCCTCATAAACGAAATGATGCCTATCACCGCACCACTCCTATCACCTCTGACCGTAAGGACTTCTTCACCAAGGGGAATCCGTATGATCTTCTCGTGGCATATGACTTCCGCTTGTTTATCGGAAAGCCAATCCATGCCTACTACCTCATCAAAGCTTCCTAACGTAACAGGCATGAGATCAATGCTGAATGTATGACCAGCAAGCTCTATCTTGCAGTCTCTAAGAATATGCGTTACGTGAATCTGTGTACCGTCAGCTAACTCTACGGTGTATTTAGATTCTAAGGATGAGGGAATATCACTTAAAAGACTACAGAACCTAGTGGACACGAAACTTCTATCGGCTCCAGTATCGAATAATACGGTAGCAAAACGACCATTAACCGAAAATTTACCAGTCACTATTGTAGGATCGTTTAGAGCCTCACCTGAGCCAATGATGAAGGCTCTTCCTTTGGCTCCATTGTTGTTTCCACCATTGTTGTTGCCATTATTATTGTTGTTGTTATTGTTGTTGCCATTGTTATTGTTGCTGTTGTTTCCATTGTTGTTGTTGCCATTACCATTCCACTTAAGTTGGGGACAGTTGCCTTTGTAATGGCCTTCTTTTCCACACTCAAAACAACCTTTCGAAGTTTCTTGTGATTGTTGTGGCTTTTTCATCAGTTCACCCCGACAGTCTTTGGCTGCGTGACCAATCTTCCCACAACGTTGGCACTTGAAGTTATCACATCGACCCACATGGTGGTAGTTACACCGGTTGCACTTCGGCTGTCTTCCGCCATACCCAACGGGTCCTTGATTTGAGGGAGTTGCCTGGTTGAAGCTTCGATTGTTATCGAACTTCCGTTGCTATTGCTGACTTTGCTGCTGTTGTTGAGGTTGAGATTGGCTACTGGATGACGATCCCTTGTTGCTTGAACCATCCCACTTGCGTTTATGGTCGGGCACGCTAGCCACCGCACCCCGCTTAGGTAATCGACCTTGCTCTACTGCTTGATCGGTCAGCCTGTGGCCTGTTCGGATAGCTTGTTGTATGGTAGTGGGGTTAGAGGCAGTTACCATACTTTGAATTTCCGGCACCAATCCCCGTATATAATGCTCAACTCTCTTGTGTATTTCATTCACCATCCCTGGGCATAAAGTGGCTAACTCATGAGTACGGGTCGTGTAGGCTTCAATTTCTGAGCCTTGCATTTTGAGTTGCTAGAACTCAATCTCCAGTTCTGCACTTCATTTCGGGGACAATATTCTTCGGTCATAATCCCCTTAAACTCATCCCAAGGTAGTTCATTGGCCATGGCTTGACCCAGCATTTGCACCTGGGCATTCCACCAGGAAAGTGCTGCGCCTTCCAATGTCCCGGTGGCATACTTCACCTGATCAGCAGGCGGGCAGTTGCATTTTGTGAAGACAGACTCTGTCTTCTCAAACCACCTTACAAGCCTTACAGCTCCTTCCATCCCGCTGTAGGTATGGGGTTTACAGTCCATGAAGGACTTGTAGGTACATGGTGGTGGTCCTGTTGTGACAATCCCAAACATTAGTCAGATATCCTAGGCAATTAACTAGAATAATTAGTTTAACCTCTTGTTATCATTTACCTGCTGGTTGTCCCGGTTGGGCAGCAGCCACTGCCGCCTGAACATGTTCGTTAATTAATGCCGCCAATTCCGCAGGCGTCATGTTTATGGCTTCGGCACCACGGCCTCCGGCGCCACGTCCACGACCACGCCCACGTCCTCTTCCTCGTGCGTCCATATTTCACTTTACAATTCACAATTACAATAATGAGTAACATCCAACACATTTATCTAATCAAGGTACAGTAAACAATAAGAAATAATGCATTCACCATAACCATAACATTTATAACAGAAATAATAACCAAAGATAAATAAATTGCAATTGAGTCACAAAATATTCCATCAATGTCAAAATTTAAGTTTGTCAATTGGGTGGGAAACAACCCTTCCCATATAGGTTTAAAAGAAAAGAAACACTACATAGTCTAAGTCATTTAAATGTGGAATCAATCCAGTACGTCAGATCCATCACTGTCCTCATCCATCTCTGCTGGTTCTTCTTCGGGGGCTTCCTCGGGTTCCTCTTCTGGGTCTTCCTCATCAGGATCCACCAAAGGTGCAGGGGCTTCAACAACCTGAAGTGCTGCTAGCTGTGCCTCTAAATCAGCAAACCTATCATCGATCACTATGTTATGGTGATCTTGTGCATCCATGCGCCCACTAAGTGCTACAACGTTGCCTGCCAGAGTATGATGTCCACCAATGGCCATCGAGAGTCGCTCCTGAAGCGTCTCTACCTGGAAACGCAACTGAGGCATCTCAGATCGTAATGCAGAGTTCTCATCAATGAGTCCTCTAATCCGCTGTCACTCCGTGTCTAGAGTGGCTACCAAAGCTGCAAACGCCTGCTTTAGAGGGATGCTCAAGGTAGGAAGAGTAGGCAATGCAGTGGCGGTTGATGACCTAGTCCTAGGTCGTGTAGGAGCTAATGGTGGTACGCGCTCTCTATAAGCCATACGGTTTATGTAGGTGGGGTAGAAATCCCAGTTCCGCGGAGGATCGAGCTCAGGAGGTATGAAAGGCTGATCCCAGTCTATCTCGCCAGGAGGATAAGGATGTCGGGGCCAGTTAAATCCCCTATCAGGTACGGGAGACGTAGGAGTTGACTCAGATCATGCAGGTCTCTTGCCTAAATTTCTGGATGACTATGCCATGCTGCGAAGTACGTGTTACGTATGCCAATGAGTATACAGTAAGGAGAGTAAGCGATAAGTAACTAACAACCGTGCGGTTATAGTCAAGTGTGTGTATGCAACCTAGTTCCCTATAACCAATGGCTCTGATACCAATCTGTCACACCCTCAAAATCCACGTGCGGAGTTTTACCACGAGGCGTGTGAACAAACCAGGATCACAGTCAATAGTTACTCAGAACGACAATATATGCCACATTTAAAATAAAACCAACCAAAGTTCAAACTTTAAAACCATGCGGAAGCGTTTTGTAAATAAGACAAACCCAAAATATAAAAATGCATATTTGGCAAAACATGCGCCAACCCAAAAATTTAAACACTCGTAATTAGATACCAACAAACATGTCTTTAAAATAGAGTCTTAGAATGTATGCTGGACCCGTGTGGTGCTCCTAATGGCAAGCAGAGTTAACAACCTGAGAATAGCATACTAAAATGTCAACACAATGGTTGGTGAGTTCAAGAGTTTGCGTTTATCATAAACAATAACATTTGCATAACATAAGAAGTGCATTGAAATAGATAGCTAGTCTATATTCATAAGTAATAACCATAGTGATTTCGCGATCGAAGCTGACTGTGTTGCGTTTGTTGCCTCCCGTCACGACTTACCAGGTCGTGACGATATTTGTGTCTAGGACAATATTGCACCCATTTGACCTCGAGTCACATAGGTGGGGCTCGTCAGACCCAGTAGTACTACCCAAGATTTCCCGCTAGTTACCATTATTAACGATCCGAAAGTGTGAGGACTTTCAAGGTACTAAGCACTATGTTAAAACATACACATCTTATAATAATAAAATAGCGTTTGAGTACGAGTATGCTACCTCCCCCAAGAAGAAGGTTTATAAAAATAGAGGGGCATGAACTCACCTGGTGTGTAAAGATAATAACTAAAGAGAACTGGTGATATGTGCAAAGACAACCCTTCAAAGGTTACCTAGAACACGAGAGTACATAAGTACGTGTACACAGAATCATATTGAAACCCTAAGTGCTTTACAAACCAAAGAACTCAAAGTTTTAGAAGACAAGACACATTTGACCCAGTTGACCCGTTTGACCCGTTGGTGACATTATAGATGAAATTCCAATCAAAAAAGCATAACAGCCTATCACACATGATTAACATACAAATTGATTACATATAGCACTTCATTAACCACATGTACTAATTAGATCATCATACAGCCAGATATCATACAAGTCATGCGAATCTCAAACTATTATCATGCTCATAACATCTATAACACAAATAATACACCATACAAGGATCAAATCACGCATCACATGCCATGTGAAGCCACTCACGACTTCACACCCTAAACCCTGCCAATCCTACTAAGTAGGGGCCTCAGATTCGCACGTGTGTATGATGATCATTAACATACAAATTTTCCATAGCTCATATCATCCAAAATGTTCATTCTTAATCAACCATCAATCAACAAAAGTCCTAGCTTACCTATATGACTCATACCATGATTTTTCCACAAAAAGGCCAAAACAGATAATTACCCAAACCAACATCCATTGAATCCACCCAATACATTCTATCACCATAGAACTCAACTATGAACTTACTAGCATGATCCAAATGCTCCTAACATACCCATATCATCATATTTAAGAGATTTCACAATTAAAGTTTCCCTTTTGGGAAAGTTCATCCCAAATCCATCAAACACCCAAGACATTCATGAATTCATCATTTACATACCAATTCAAGTCTAGGACAATATCCAGACATGCTCAACAACATCTAATCATCATGATTCATCAACATTCAACACCAAAAGTTACTATTTTTAGCAATGTATGAACTATAACACATCTTCTTGATTTTCAATTGTTCATATCATCAACCTAGCATCTAATCATCATCACAAACACATCCATAACATTCATACATCATCAAATCACCACATCCATGCAAATAAAGTTACTATTATTAGTAACCTATGAACAACGTATCAAAATCATAGCTTTCTTGCATAATTGACGTTAACTAGCATCAATCTAACCTAACTAACATAATAACATCAACAAACAACCAAGAATCGTCCTTCAATTGCAATATTCGAACTAGGGTTTCGGCCACCATGAAAAATCATCAAAAACATGTAAAATTCTAACCTTTAAACGTGTAATGGCTTGCAATTGATGATTCTAACGCGTTGTATAACTTGAAATCGACCAAAACCGAATGTTAATCACTTGTTCTTGCTTGAAATCGCAGGTTTGTGTGTGTTTGAGTGTGTGTCGCGGCCGATGGTTATGTGGGGGCTAGGGTTGGGATTTTTGATTATATTTTATTTATCAATATTACCATTTAAACCCTTGTAATTTACTTTTTATAAAAATTAAGCTTTTAAACTCTTTTTAAAAAGGTTTTTAACTACAATAATAAGCATATAAACTAACAATGACAATTATATATTTTATCTTTATTAGATACAAAACATACAGATTAAATACACACGTTTCCACGTTACGCGATAAAATTTACAATAAACATTTAAATCACATAATCACAACTAATAATCAACACAGTAATTATTTGTTTCACATTATTAATTATTATTAAGTCACCAACGTTCAACGACAACTATTGTGTGCTCCCGACACGTGTATGGAAGACTTAACGGAACTAACGGAGTTTGGTAACGGAAAATTAACAGATGTCATAGTTAAGTTTGAGGTACATTGGACCATTTAAGATTCTCAGAAAAATTGTTCCTGTTGCTTACAAACTGGAACTACCTAAAGACCTAGGAAACATACATGACACGTTCCATGTGTCAAACCTTAAAAGGTTCCTATCCGACGAAAACCTAGTCATACCCTACATTGAATTGCAAATACACGACCAACTGGAATTTGAAGAAGAGCCACTAGAAATTATAGGGTGATAATAAAAGCTTAGATGTGCTAAAATCCCGATCATAAAAAGCAAGTGGAACTCTCGATGAGGACTAAAATTCACATGGGAACAAGAAGAAGACATTAAGAGGAATCATCTACACTTGTTTGAACCTAGGGTATCTATCGATGGAAGTGTTGAAAGCGTCAGTGAAGCCCCAAACGGGACACCGCAATGACCTAACCATTTCCTCGACCAGGTACCATTTTATGTATTTTAGTAGTTAACAAGCTTAGTTGAATGTAAGACTAAGAGAATGACACTTAGTAGATAGCCATAAGCAAATTTCAAGGATGAAATTACTATAAGTAGGGGAGGATGTGACAACCTTGATTTTTTGACCCCTAAATTTTTTCAGAAAAACCAACATGGACCACACAATAATAATGGATTTAATCTAGAAATGGGAACCCATGTAATGGTCCAAACTAGACCGCGCTTAGCCCATACATACGCATAGCTTAATGGGCCTTGACCCATCATACCCTAATGAGCCATTGGACCATTAGGCCACTAAGCTTAATGGGCTTTGACGAATAAAATCATAACAAGCCATTGGCCAGTATGTTTGAATGTGCTATAACCTACCGACCTTAATGCGCATTAAGCCTGATACCTTAATAGACATAGATGCTACTTGGACTTTAATGGGCCTTGGCCCACAAACTAATACAAACATAGACCTCGAGGTAAAAGTTAGATATAGGAAGCCCAACAATAAAGAAATTAAAAATTTTAACATCTTAGCTGAATTAACAACTCAAATAATTGAACTAGTAACATACGATGTAACGAAGATTCAATACTTAAATTGTACAAATGTAGTTACATGACTATCTAAGGTAAATAAGTAATAATAAGATTAAGAAAATAAATAAATGTCATAAACTTCATATAAAAAAGGTTACTTTTATTTTAATAAATCAACTATTAAATATTAAATATTATGAATGGTTAAATCAAATCTTGGTAACTTGTGTAAATTAACTAACTATTTAAGAAAATCTTACAAAAATTACTCAAATTATACTATAAAATCTAATCAAATCCATAATAAGAAAAAAGTTGATCTCCATGCACAGACACATTATATACATACAAGCACACACGAGACCCATATATATTTATATATACATGGAATCACACACAACTATGTGAAATACATTTTCATGCATGTACCCATACATAACACACACTTACATACTCATGCATGCATATGTATATATAATATATATATACACAAACATGAAATCACCCACACATACCACATGCATGTACATACATACAACACACATGTCACACATATATACACACACACCATAAGCATACATATACATATATACACTCATACATATATGTATATACACATTCACCACACACGCAATAATACATGCATCCATATTGTATATATACACATATACATACACATGCATACGGCACACACATACATATACACACTAAAATCAATATATAAAGGTCTTTCAGAAACTAATAAAGTTCATGATTTAAACCCATGTAAAGACACGACTTACAATTGTTTGAAAATCAAGTAGCAAATTATATAAACCTACTAACACTTCAATAAAATATGTGTCATGTCCAATCACCTACATATTATCCAATCCCCACACAATCTATCTATGTACAATCTCGTGTTTCTTGCACCATTGTCCGTATCTCCAACTATCAACCATATCTTCTATAAACAAAGAACTTGTGGGACCCAATGAATGACCGGGTGATTTACTGATTTAGATCGAATATGCAGATTGATTTTAGTGTTAAATTGTAGTGGAATAACAATCAACAAAGATCAAAACACTGAAAATACTCATAAATGCTTGTATATTGATTTGCTATTTGATCAAAATATAATGGTAGGGTAGTAGGGTTCAGTCTTCAAAAATAAAAGAAAACATTCTATTTATAGGCCTGACATATGGCCTGACATTGACAAAGATATCATGACTAAACTATTACATCAGAAATTTACAAGTCTAAAGTACAAAACATAATCAATGTTTCTTTCTAGCCTTCACTCGCATTACTTTTGTTCATATGCATTAATCAATACGGATGACCAAAAGCCTTGGCCACATATCTCTCTGTTATCATAAGCATTTGTCTATTCGTCCGCATTTGACGTATGCGGATGACAAATGCCAAAGCCACGTTTGTTAGTTTATCCACAAATGACAAATGCAGATGACTAACACTTGGCATATATTATTCTCATCCGCTTTACTTTTACTCAGCTGTAGTTTTTTAAAACACTTGTATAAAATCTTCCAAGCAGAACAACTATCCAACCACCGTTTGGCTTGCATGATCCTTTATATAAAAGCCCAATTTCAAAAAAGTATAAAATAAATCATCATGAACCAATAAATAACCATCATAATACAACGAACTAGTACCATTCAATAGATTAAAATTTAACAAAAGAAACAACCTGAAAAACAAAGATATAAATTAATAAAAGTATTGAGCTAATAAAAATCATGAAATAATAAACTTAAAAAAGTATAAAAATTACTAACTACAATAAATCATATACTTATCCAACAACCAAGATTATAAATATACTTCCATACCTTTAAATAAATACATAAAGCTTTACAAAAAATTATTAACATTTAGAAAATAAATCAAAATAAATAAGACAATTAATAAATATATAAAACTCAAGACTGGAATATTTATAAAACTAGTTATGAATAATATATAGACTAACTAGTATTCTATAAAACTAAGTGTGGTCAAATCACCTATCAACTAACCATAAACATCTAGCCTTCTCATGCAATAATATGAAATCTTACAAAATACACTCAAAATCTACTACAAATCCTATAAAATTTAGAATAAGACAAAACTAATATCCATGCACACACAAATACATACATACATACATACATATATATACATACATATATATATATATATATATATATATATATATATATACATATGATACACATACCACATACAAATATACAAATGACATACATATAGAAATTCACACACACACATACACATAATAACATATATAATTACATGCATGTATATACATGCTTACATAACACAAACACACATACTTACATACTTATACATGAATACGTACTTACAACATATACACACTCACATATACACACACATATAACTTTATATACTTATATGTGTGACATTCGTCATCTAAAAAATTGTGTTGACCTTTGACTTTTGACTTTGGTTTTGACTGATTCGGGCTTGGTCTTAATTGATGTTCGTATCAATGTTGATTTGAAATTGTGTGAAATAGGCTTATGTTATAGGATTGGGCCTAGTGTTTTTGTTAGTAAGATGATCATTGGGCTTGCCATCGTATAATGTCCTATGCATTGAGACTTGCATGACCGGTGAAGGGTGGTCAATGCAACAGTTTCATAAGGTGGAAAGATATGAAACACTTAGCAGATCAAATAGGAACCGGTTAGATGATACAATGAACACAAGTAAAAGAACAAGAACAAGAACACTTCAATATGGTTTTCAAGAATGATGTACACTGCTCTCAAGTTCTTACAAGTGTAACAAAAGCACACATGAGGATACAAGTACTTGAGATACTTTATACTACATCCTACAGCCGACCATACTTTGATGGCTAGCTGGATACACTAACCTAGACAACAAGATCAATGTAATGTCAAAACGCAGATTGCCTTTTGACTAGTGACTATGACAAGCCATAGCTCACATCCTAATCTATTAAAAAAAGGATAAAAGGTACAAAAGTAGAAAGTTACAGACCAATGACCATAATCTACAATTGACAAAAGCATGGACCTTTTCACCAACTCATATAAGTTGGTGAGTCTTCAGAGTGGCAGCAGAAAGTTGTTCAGCTTTTGTCAAAAGGTGATCAGAGAAAGCATGTCTTCTCTGTCGTTAAAAGAAATCAGTGTCTGGCTTTGAAAGACTTTGTCTCTGAAGCTTCGGAAGATTTCGTCTTTGGCTTCGAAAGATTTTGTCATTTGGCTTCGAAAGATTTTACACATAGCTTATTTCCTTTTAGAGGTGTAAACTTCCAAAGTAACTTTACTCTATACTTCATGAATGCATGCTGGGAGCTCTTTGGATGATTTGGTTGCATCAGCCTTTAAGTGTAAACCTTGCAAACTCTCCTAGGCTGATGCTACCAAAACTGAAGAGATTACTCATCTATTGATAGTTCTCATTAGGATCAAGACCATTCCTTTTTTCATCATTTGGTCAGGATCCCTCAAACTATCATAGTATCTCCTTATATCATAGATATCATGTAGAGGAAAATCAAGTATGTCATGCCAGAAGTAAACATCTTGACCTCCTTGATCTCTAAACACATACCATCTATCTGGATTAGTAGCAAAGATCCAGGACACGATGGGTCTCCCAGCAGTAAGAGGCTTTACTTGAATGGGAGTTGGATGAGCAGCCTCTTCTTGATCACCCTCAGGTTGTGCTGACCCATCTTGAGGTGTAGAGGTAGATGCCTTGACTTCTTCTATTTCTTCTTGTCTCTTCTAATGGCCATTTTTTTCCTTTTTCTATATTTTAACTGAGGAGACTGGCCTGCAGCACCAGACTATTCTTGATTGTCTCCCTCAGTTGGGTCCTCTTCCCTTACAGGTTCAGAAGGAGAAGAATCAAGACCTTACTATGGATCAGAAGATGAAGTTGGTTGTGGTCTAGCACTAGGTCCAGGTTATGTTGTCTCTTATGGTTCAACCTTGACCTCAACTTCAGGTGCAGCCTGACCTGGTGGAGAATGCAAGTCAATGAGCTCACTCTTTTTAATCTTCTGCTTGATCACCCTAATGTGCTCATCCATTGTTGATAAAGACATTAGATCAAGCCTCCTTTTAGAGAATCCATACAGCTTCAAGAAGCTCATCATCCTCTACCTATCAGCAGACTTCTTTAGACTTTTTTGGATGATGGCTCTTGACTTTGCAGCTTCTTCCCTCATCTTCCTCTTAGCAGCTTTTGCTTAAGCTACTTGAGGTACTCAAATTTAATGTACTCATATAGCAAGGGAAGAAGTGCATATGCCTGATAGAGGCCTATGGCACTCAGGTAGTTAATCATATTTTGTTTTTCTGAACTTGGGAGAGGGTAGGAGCATACTTATAGAGTTTTTTCTTCATCCTTTCTTCCTTGATCTTGAGAAATAGTTCTGTATCCTCTGTCTCCGTCCTCTCCTTTCAAAACTCAGTGTCAGCCAGTTTATTTAGATCATCCAAGGGAAGAGAGATGAGTTTATCAATATTGTAGTTTTTGGACCCCAAATAACTCAATCTGGAGGCCCTTAACTCATCATCTTGAGTGTTTGGCCTGGGGGCAGCCCTGATTGCAGCTTTTATGAAGCTAGGGGTCCTGCTTAAACTCTCTCCCCTTGCCTTCCTTTTCCTCTCTCTCTTATCCTCCTCAATCTCCTCAGGAGTCATCTTCCTTTTACCTTTGTCACTCATAGGCTTGTATGACTCAGGTTGGAGAGAGCTTTGGCCATCATTTCTTTGTTCTTCACTTAAGCTCTGGCAAGAGAGAGGCTGTATGACACCTTCACTAGCTGGTGCCTCACTAAGGGTAATAGGTGTTGAAGTAGTTCCTATCTCAGGATTCATAGGCTCAACTACTGGCCCTCAGCCAAGGTTTCCCCTTTGACGCTAATCTTCGGGTCCACGTCAACATCTAGTTGACTAACAGTCTTACCTGCTAGCCTCTGTCTATATAGTCTTGTTCACAGCTTGAACTCTTTAAACACCTTTTGTTGAACCCTATTAGCCAACTTTGCAGCTTGCCTGTTTTGACTTGGGTTGGCAAGTGGAAGGTCAACTAGATAGGTGCTCTTATAGTATCTCAGGTTAAAGAAGTTAAAGATCTCTTGTTGACCCTAAGACCTAAATAAGTTGAGGATCTCTAGCACCTTTAGTTTCAAACTCCCCTCATCTTCATTTGAAGAATCACTAGGGGATAAGAGAATAGGACCTAGATCTTCTTCCTTATCACCAGCTTCAGGTTCTTGGCTGCTAGTTTTCCCCTGCATACTAACAGCTTCAAAAGAAGTGTCAATGGGTTGGGTTGCCATGGTTAAGGTCTGAATGATGTAACCATTTTCAAAAGTGAGAGCCTCTTCCACATGGGCCTCCTGGAGCCTCCTGGACAGGTTCAGAGAGGTCCACCTCAGTTGTGAGTGGATGATGTGGGCTAGACATGGGTGAGTCAAGATCACTCATCTCTCCTTGAGCAAGGGTGGAGAAGAGAGACTCATGGTACTTACTGAATCACATGTCTTTATCATCATAGAATTCAAGGTTAGGTATTCGTTGCTTGAGGTCAAGAAGCTAGGGATGGTAACTTTCCTTTAAAGGTTGATCACTAGAGTTCTAAAACTCTGAGTGAGGGCTTAAGGCTGGTGTTGGTGTAGTGAGATCATTAGGCGGAGCATGAGGAACCTCAACACTGATCAGAGAAAGAATAGGAGTGGTTTGCTCCTCAGGAGAAGTGGGAGCTCCAGTGTCCACTTCTTCGTACATGGTTGGTGATTTGGGGGTCTGCACAACCTGAGTAGCTTGTGTAGGGGTTTGTTTGGATTTTCTTTGGTAGGTGATGGTGATTTGTGGTTGTGTGGGTGGTGCAGATGTGGAAGGTATGGGTTTAACATTAACTTGTTTCTACCCTGGAGAAGCCAACACTTGGCTTTCTTATTATCTTGAAGATGCCGGGCTTCATCTATCCCAATTTTAGAACATTACTTGTTCCCCTTAACTGTGAGCCCAGTTCACATTTAAGAATGTACTGGACAAATCTAGGGAACATTTAAGGATTTCAAGTTTGCAAGTAAATTAGTGTAAACAAATTATGAGTTCCTGAACTTGACCCCTTGTACCAATCCATAGACTATATGGGAAAGGTCTTTAGGAATTTGATCCTAACCCCTTGTACCAATGAATGACAAGATGAGGGAGGTACTTCCATTGGGAGGAGACCTTCCCTTTCTTGAAGGTTCTCATAGAGTAATCACCCTTATAGTCCATCTGCCGGACCGGTTCATAATAGATTTTAGGAAGGACAATTCTCCTTCTTTATCATCCATCCTTAGATGAGTATGAATGGTGGCTGGAGTGATAAAAATGGTCCTGCCCTCACTGTGGTGACAGTGCCTTCTCCCTATCCATAATGACCTCTTGGCAGGTCCTCCAAAACTCTAAAAGTTGATCTTTATATAGCGGAGGATTTATGGTGAGGGAGGTGAAGTAGTTGGATAAAGCCAAGAAGCAACAAGCATCTGAGAAGCCAGGATCTTTCTCAGACACTAACAGAGCAACCTGATTATGTTGTCTATGTAGTTGCACAAAGAAATCGAGCTGCTTTCGAGGGTCAGGGTTGGCCATTTTGAGTAGCTTTAAGATGAAGGTAGGTAAGAACAAGGTCGGTTTGTGGGTGAATTTAGGGTTTGAATTTTTGTGGATGAAGGAGAATAGTGAAAGAGGGGGAACCATTGTACGAATATATATGGTATGGATTTTAAGACAAAGTTGGTGCAATAGGATAAACTCTGTAATCCAAATGTCAGTCCCACCTCTGAAAAAGTACCCAAAAAGTTAGTTTTCTTGGAAGTCTAAATCTTCTGAATGTAATTTGTCTTCGGAAGGTTTTAGAAAAACTTATTCCTTAGTTTTCTAAGAATTTGCTTAGGAAGAAAACTACTTAGAGTAATTTTACTTTTTAGATAAATTTTGCTTCAGAAGATATCAAATACTAGAAATCTTATTCATAAGAGAGAATAAAAGTTCCAAGACTTAATTTATTTCGGAAGAAAATGGTCCTTCAATACACATAGTACTTGGTGAGAAAAATAAGCTTCAGAAGATATATATCAGGATTTCTTTGGAAGGTTAATTTCTCAGATGTAGTTATTTGTTTTGAAGGCATAATTTTCTTTCGAAGACAACTTGATGTCTTCCAAAAGAAGTTTTATTAAAATTCTCAGAATTCTAAGGGATAGCATTTTGAAAAGTTTCTTCCAAAGTAAACTGGGCTTATATGGTGATGATATAGACAACTTAAGACACACATATTATTAAAAATAATCTTGAGTTTAGTTTAAAGAAAATCTACTCAAAGTTAATCATCCAAATAGCTGATACAAGATATTTAAATCTCTGCTCATCAAAAGCTTTTGTGAACAGATCACTATATTTTTCATTTGTGTTAACTCTGACTAGTTTTATTAATCCCTTTTCAAAAATATCTCTAATCAAATAATACCTGATGTTGATGTGCTTTGTCTTTGAGTGTTGTACAAGATTCTCTGTAATAGAGATAACACTATTGTTGTCTATATGGATGGGAGTCTTCTTAAAGTTGAATCCATAGTCTAGCATCTGATTCTAAATCCAATGCAGTTGAGCACAGCAGCTTGCAGCAATAATGTATTCAGCTTCAGCATTTGATGCAGACACACAGGATTGTTTCTTGCATTGCCATGAGACTATCCTTCCACCAAGAAATTGACATCCCCCAAATGTTGACTTAGCAGTCATATTGCAGCCACCATAATCACTATTTGTATAGGCATACAGATTAAAGTCAGAATTCTATGGATACCAAAGGCCCAATTTGGGAGCACCTGTGAGATATCTGAGAATTCTTTTGACATCAACTAGGTGTGATATTTTGGGGTTGGCTTGATATCTTGCATAAATACATGTAGCAAACATGATATCAGGCCTGCTGGCTGTGAGGCATATAAGAGACCCAATCATAGCCCTGTATAGGTGTTCATCAACACACTCCCCCTCAAGATCTAGTCCTAGGGAGTGGTTTATGGCTATGGGTGTCTTAGCAACCTTACACTCAGTCATGTGAAACCTAACAAGTATGTCTTGCACATACTTTGACTGGTTTATGAGTTTCTATTGTCAACTTGCTTCACTTGAATTCCTAGAAAGAAATTAAGTTCCCTCATTCCACTCACATCAAATCTATTCTTCATTATCTTCTCAAAGTCTTTGCAAGGCTTCAAATTAGTTGACCCAAAGATAATATCATCTACATAAACTTGAACCAGCATCAAGTCATTTCCTCTTCCTTTGATGAAGAGTGTTCCATCAATAGTACCCCTCTTGTACCCATGCTAATAGAGTTATTGTGATAGTGTCTCATACCACTTCCTTGGAGCCTGATGCAGCCCGTAAAGAGCTTTGTCAAGCTTGCAAACATAATCATAATGATCTTGGTCTACAAAGCTAGGTGGTTGTTTGACATAAACCTTCTCATTAATCACCCCATATAGAAAAGCACACATGTCATCAAGTTGGTAGACCCTGAAATCCTTGGATGCAGCAAAAGCCAGGAATATCCTAACAGCTTCAAGTCTTGCTACAGGAGCAAAAAAATTTGTGTAATCAATCCCTTCTTCTTGTGTGTACCCTTGAACAACTAGTCTAGCGTTGTTCTTAATGACAAGTCCTCTATCATCCTTCTTGTTCCTAAATACCCATTTGGTACCTATGGTAGTCTTCCCCTTAGGAAGAGGACATAGATTCCGAACCTTTTGTCTCTTTAATTAAAGCAGCTCCTTCTGCATTGCTTCAACCCAACTTCCATCCTTCAAAGCCTCTTCAAACTTCTTAAGCTCTATCTGGGACAAGAAACAAGAGTGAAGACAAACATTTTTGTCATGGGTTTGTCCTCTTGTTCTTACCCCAGTCTTAATATCTCCAGTGATGTTTATGGTGGGATAGGACTTGTGGATTCTTAGTTAAGGAATCACAGCAAGTTGTTTGGACAAATCTAAGTTGGCGAAATTCAGATCTGGTGCTTGACTATTATCCACCACATCAACACACTTCTCAAGAGAAACTTGATTCAATGAGTGTGTCACATCATGGATATGCCTTTATCTAAGTTTTGTGCCTCTGTGCTGAAATTTATAGGCACCTCAGATGTGTCAGCTGAAGAATTTGTTATGGTTATGCTGACAGGATTTCCAACTGCCCTACCACTAGAGCTGAAGTAGTTTGAAAATTTGGTCTTCTAAGCCGAAATCTTGGATCAAAATCTCCTATTGATAATGTACCTATAGATCCTGAAACAAGTTCACAAGATTTGTTAAAACAGTTGTAACTAAATCAAGATCAAACAACTAATCGGACCTGAACCTTTCACATTAGGTGTGTGCTCATTGAAGGTCACATTGGCTGATTCCTCAACTACTCGGGTTCTAAGATTATATAAGCTATAAGCCTTGGCCTGGGAGGAGTATCCAATGAAATGTCCATCATCTGATTTCTCATCAAATTTGGCTATTTGATCCTTGGTATTCAAGATGGTGTAAGGACATCCAAATTACCTGAGGAAACCAATAAAAGGTTTCCTTTTGTGCCACAGTCATAAGGAGTCTTACTATGAGTCTTGACTACTAAAACTCTATTTTGCACATAGCAGGCAGTGTTAACTGCCTCCGCCCAGAAGGTGATGGGCAGTTTGGAGTCGGACAACATGGTTCTTGCAGCTTCAATAAGTGTCCTATTTCTCCTCTCAACAACACGATTTTGATGAGGAGTCCTAGGAGCACTATATTGTCTTGTAATATGATTTTCATCACAAAATGTATCAAGGATTTGGTTTTTAAGTTCTGTTCCTTGATCACATCTTATGATCTTGACCCCGTGATCACATTGATTCTTAATTTTTAGAATGAAACTCTTCAAGATCTCAGGGGTCTCATCCTTAGTTCTAAGAATGAAAACCCAAGTGAATCTCATAAATTCATCTGTGATCACTAAGCAATAAGAGGTCCTTCCTAAACTCATTACACTAGTGGGGCCAAAGAGATCCATATGTAATAAGTGTAGGGGAGTAGTGATGGAGTTCATTTCCTCTGGCTTGTGAGATACCTTGTGTTGCTTCCTTTTAAGACATGCAACACAATGATCATCACTTGTAAACTCTTCCTTTGGCATTCTAGTTACCAGATCATTCTTAATTAATTTGTTCATGTTTTTAAAGTTTCCATGGCACATTCTTTTATACCAAAGGAAAGACTCACCACTATTGGCTTTAGATAGAAACCAAGAAACTTCTCCTGATAGGGATGTTTCCTGCAAGTCCATCTTGTGCATGTTCCCTCTCTTGGGGGCTCTGAGCAGGATATGCTCTTGAGGAATGACCACCCCCAGGCTTAAGAACAGTGCAGTCATGCTCAGTGAAGAGCATGTTATGTCTCTGATCACAAAGTTGGAATATACTGAGAAGATTGTACCCAAGCTTCGTAACAAAGTTTGCCTTCTCAATGCTAAAGCAAAAGAGCCATTGCCTGTCATGTGCCAGGAACAGCCACTGTCAATGATCCATATATTCCCTTTGGTCTTGAGTTGTTCCTGCACATAAAAAGATGGTTACTTACATTTGGAAACCCAAGCCTTGTTGGTCTTGGGCTTGTCAAAGTAAAAAGAAGATAATGAAATGGTAATTGATCCTATATGCAAGTTTTGAGGATCATTTGCTGTTGTTGATGAAGAACTTTCAGTCACATGGCCTTCCTTCATCTTCCACACCATCTTTGGAAGACTAGACTTGGCCTTCAATACTTTGAAAGTTTTGATGACTTTAGAAGTTTTCGAGACTGAACCTTCAGAAGCTTTTGAATCCACTAAAGCAGACTTTAGTGCTTCGGAAGCATTCCTTTCTTCCAAGACCAAATTTTCTTCCGAAAGGACGAGATTTTCCTTTGGAGCTTTTGAATCCAGTGCAGCAGACTTCAGTGCTTTTGAATCCACTGTAGCAGACTTCAGTTTGGAGCTTTCGAAAGGAAGAAATTTTCCTACCAAAGCCATTTTCTTCTTCTTCTTCTCAAAATTTTTCTTTTGTTCATATGGATAGTACTTTTAGAATTGTAGATGCAATCCTTGGCAAAGTGAGAAGTACTACAAAACATGATGCATACAGTTGGCATACTTCTGAGAGTCTTCTTTTGAGTGGATTGCTGAGTTTGATCACTTTCCACATCCTTCTACACCTTTTCAGATGATGTATCAGGCTTTTTAGGATGAGAATTGCTTTTGGAACTAGATGGTTCAAGCTGTGTAACAGTAGTGCAGACCTTACCAGCCTTTCTCTCATGATCAGGATGATTTGGACATGAACTAGGATTCCTGGTACTAGATCCATAGTTGAGTCTTCAGGCTTTACCACTTCAAATCCAGCAGAGATAATAACTTGCTTTTGCTTGGAGTTGAAAGTGGCCTTGATCTCTTTGTCTTCCTTGGATTTTCTTTTACTAGCCCTGATCAAGTTCTTCCTTGCAGAATTGGTCATCATTGGAGTTGAAAGTGGGCTTTACCACTTTAAATCCAGCAGAGATAAAAACTTCACCTTTTCATTCTTCAATTAGGAGAATGGTGTCCCTTTTTAGGATAACCCTTGTCACTCACCTCAGGTTTATCCTTCACTATCTCCTCTTCATCTTCATCTTTCTTTTGGATATGATCAATGGAGGGCAGCTCATCTTGACAAGTTCCACACCTTGGATATCTAACAGTTAGGAGTGTGTGTGGAGGAGCTATCTCACTTGATCGTAGTCCCTGCCTGTTCTGATAACAAACTTTTGCATGCGAGGATGAGGATATTATGTTCTTGAAGGTTTCCTCTTCAAGAACACATATTTCTGCCTTGCAGATCACAAGCTCAGCCTTACATTCAGTCATTTTAGTAATGAGATCTTTGATCTGAGTCCTGTAATTTGTATGCTCATGCTTAAGAGTTGAAATGGGTTTCTCTAAATCTTCTATTTTAAGTTTATAGTCGTTTTAAGCTCTTTTAAAATCAACTTTAAGATATTTAAGGACTTAATATTAGATCTAACTTCCAAGTTGTAGGACCTGTGTTAACTGTAGCAATGCATTCAGGAGTACAAAGATGTTCTAATACCTTGGCTTCTTCATGATTAGCCATTAGTGCTTGGTTTGGAGAAGCATCTTCTACCAGAAAGCTCCAGTCAAAGCCTCCTTCTTCAACATCAACAACAGCATATTATTTAAGTTAGCTTGGCTTCTTAGTACTGGTAGCTACATCAATGTAGTTTGGTCTAGATTATGCTTGGACACCGTTTGTCCTTTGTTCCTTGCACTCTCTAACAATGTGTCCCATTTGGTTATAGTTGTAACACTTCACCTTGCTTTTATCCAAGCCAAAATTTCTACTGGCCACATTGCTTGGAGACTTCCTTCCTGTTCTGTTGCAGAACTTCTTGGCTCTTTGAGTGAGGAGAGCCATCTATTGAACTATCTCCATGTACTTCAGATCATCTGTATGGATGCAGTCCCAGCCTTTGAGTAAGGATAGTCATGCTCAAGGACTCAAAGTCAGATCTTACTTCCAAATTATAGGACCTATACATGTTAACTTTAGCAATGTATTCAGGGGTACAAAGATGTTCCAATACCTTAGCTTCTTCATGATCAGCCATCAGTGCTTGGTTTGGAGAGGCATCTTCCACCTGAAAGCTCCAGTCAAAGCCTCCTTCTTCAATAGCAACAGCAGCATGTTGTTTAGGTTGGCTTGGCTTCTCAGTTCTTGGAGCTGCATTAGTGTAGTTTGACCTGGACTGTGCTTGTCCACCATTTGTCCTTGGTTCCTTGCACTCTCTAGCAAAGTGGCCTATCTGCTTACAATTGTCACACTTCACTTTGCTTTTGTCCAGTCCAAACATTGCATTGGCTGCATTGCTGGAAAACTTTCTCCCTGTCCTCTTGTAGAACTTCTTGGCCCTGTGAGTGAGAAGATCCATCTGCTGGACTATCTCCATGTACTCCAGATCATCTAGATGGATACAATCCAAGTCTTCAAGGGTGAAGAGAAAGTTTCCACAACATTCATCAGTAGACACAAAGGCTTGTGCAGAGCTTGTCTCTTGGAATGGGCTTCCTTGGATGTAGCTCACCCTTGGTGTCTCGGGGAAGGTGATGAAAGGACCCTTTTGTGAGTTTTCAGGTAAGCATATAAGATGATGTTGTGGTTCTATGCTATCCTTTTCAACCACATGAAGGGTTGAACTCTGCTGATTGTTGGAAGAGCTCCTCGATGGATTTTGCATGTTCATCTCCATCTGGAAGCCACTGTGGATACCATACAGCTCTGTGAAAGTAAGGGTAGAGAGGTTCTCAATTCTCTTGATGGCCACACAATAGTGAGTCCATTATCTGGGATGAGAGAACATGAACTTCCTTACTCCAACATCAGTTAGAGTGTCCACAATCTCAACATACCTAAAGTATTGTTGAGTCATGGTTTCACCTATCTTGTAGGTGAAGTTCCCAAACTGCTGCTTGAAGAGGTCTTTGTTGTTCTCTTTAGCTTCCTCAGACCCATCATACATGAGCCTCAATGCATCCCAGAGCTGCTTAGTAGTTATGCACTTTTTGAAGCCTCTGTATATGGAGTTTGGAAGAGTAGTTTGGAGGATGGTCATGGCTTTTTGATCTATGTCAATCTTCTTCCAGTCTTCTTCAGAATAGTCAGCCATTTCATTTTGTATCATCCTACCTCCAGTAGTGGCTGAAGAGGTACTTGGGATGTGAGGTCCTTCGACAGCAGATTTCCACATCCTGCTCTCTTGAGACTTGATGAATCCTTCCCTACATTGCCACCAAGTAGCAATGTCATCAGGAGTGATCAATGGAAACTTTGTCATAGTACCGGTTTCCATATCAGCTTTAGCAAGAGCTGGCATTTGAGTTGTTAAGTGTTTTGTGAAACTTAAGTGATCAAAGATGGTGAGATCTTACAATCAAGAGCCTGAAGTGCTCTGATACCAATTGCAGGACTGGTGAAGGGTGGTCAATGCAACAGTTTCACAAGGTGGAGAGATATGAAACACTTAGCAGATCAAATAGGGAATCGGTTAGATGATACAATGAACACAAGTAAAAGAACAAGAACAAAAACACTCAAATATGGTTTTCAAAAATGTCACACAAGTAAATCACCTATCAACTAACCATAAACATCTAGCCTTCTCATGCAACATTATAAAATCTCACAAAATACACTTAAAATCTACTACAAATCCTATAAAATTTAGAATAGGACAAAACTAATTCCATGCACACACAAATACATACATACATACATACATATATATACATATATATATATATATATATATATATATTAAACATATGATACACATACCACATACAAATATACATATGACATACATATAGAAATTCACAAACACACACATAATAACATATATAATTACATGCATATATATACATGCTTACATAACACAAACACACACACTTACATACTTATGCATGTATACATACTTACAACATATACACACTCACATATACACACACATATAACTTTATATACTTATATGTGTGATATTCGTCATCTAAAAAATTATGTTGACCTTTGACTTTTGACTTTAATTTTGATTGATTCGGTCTTGGTCTTAATTGATGTCCGTATCAATGTTGATTTGAAATTATGCTAAATGGGCTTATGTTATAGGATTGGGCCTAGAGTTTTTGTTAGTAAGATGACCATTGGGCGTGCCATCGTATAATGTCCTATGCATTGAGACTTGCAGAACTGGTGAAGGGTGGTCAATGTAATAGTTTCATAAGGTGGAGAGATATGAAACACTTAGCAGATCAAATAGGAACCGGTTAGACAAAAAAATGAACACAAGTAAAAGAACAAGAACATTTAAATATGGTTTTCAAGAATGATGTACACTGCTCTCAAGTTCTTACAAGTGTTACAAAAGCACACATGAGGATACAGGTACTTGAGACACTTTATACTACATTCTACAGCCGACCATACTTTGATGGCCAGCTGGATACACTAACCTAGACAACAAGTTTAATGTAAAGTCAAAAGGCAGATTGTCTTTTAACTAGTGACTATGACAAGCCATAGCTCACATCCTAATCTATTAAAAAAAGGATAAAAATTACAAAAGTAGAAAGTTACAGACCAATGACCATAATCTACAATTAACAAAAGCATGGACCTTTTCACCAATTAATATAAGTTGGTGAGTATTTAGAGTCACAGCAAGTTGTTCAGCTTTTGTCAAAAGGTGATCAGAGAAAGCATGTCTTCTCTGTCTTTGAAAGAAATCAGTGTTTGGGTTTGGAAGACTTTGTCTCTGAAGCTTCGGAAGACTTCGTCTTTGGCTTCGGAAGATTTTACACATAACTTATTTCCATTGAGTGATGTAAAACTTCCGAAGTAACTTTACTCTATACTTCATGAATGCATGTTGGAAGCTCTTTGGATGTTTTGGTTGCATCAGCCTTTAAGTGTAAACCCTATAAGACTGATCAAGGATTTTCTAAAGGTGAAATGCTAAAATTTAGGTTAAAATACAACAAAACCAAAAATTTGTGGACTTTGCCTAAAGTCTACTAAATAAACAAAAATTAGTTAAAAAATATAAATTACTTATTATGTATGGCATATAATAGTTTGTTGGAAACGTCTTAGCGCGCGGAATGTAAAGACGTAAAAATTGAATGACATGCAGTTTGGGACAAGATGAATTGGACAAGACATGCCAAGGGCCTAAATGCCCTTGGCCCTCCCTTGTTGCTGCCGAAATCTCAAAGACAAGGGGGAATTCCCCCTTGTTTCCTTACATTTATAAGACTTATTCTCCAAGACTCTCTCAAGTTGCAAACCCTAGCCACCAGAACCCAAATCTCTCTTGTTCATCACCATCTTCATAAACAATCATGATACTTCTACTAATCTATCAATTTTTGAAGTAGCCAAGGCATCAAGATCGTGTTCTATGCAACCCTTGTTTATCTTCTAATCTTCCGGTAAGAAAAATCATTGTTTGATGATTTTATTCATTATTCTATATTTTTATTGATGATATTCATCATCTAAACACAAAACGATCATCTAATATTCTTGTATTCTCTGTTTTGGACATTGGGTCGTGAAGATCTAGGTGTTTCGGGTGTGGGACTCTCTAACCGGTAAAACCCTAATTCTTAATCTTTGTATATTCATGAATCTATCAAAAATGGGGTGTAATCTTGTGTCACCTGATCATAAAAGACATCCTAGACTTATAAATTGTTGTTGAAATCATTAATTATGTTTCTTAAATTGATAGACGCGTTGGACAATGAAAACTATGTATCAATTAATTAATATTGTGAACTGGAAGGCTAAAACCTAACTAACTGTTTTGGGACTAAAAAATTTGAAATAATCCAAGCGTTTGATTCAAGTTTTGGTCAATTATAACTTGGAATAAATGTTCTTTAACTACTCGGGTCAATAAGGGTCAAATATTAAGGCTTGGGACGCAAAGGGAGATGACTAATAAATTGGACAGCTTGCTGTCAGAAATATAGGACGTTTTGTACACGTCTTAACTTGGTCATAATAAGTCCAAATGGGTCAAAATTTCCATCTAAGAACAAGTTCAGTGAGTCCTCTAACCACTCAAGTGGTCTTGTGTCGTTTCGATATCGTTTGGTCCCCCAAACATGGTAAACAAAACTAAAGGTCAAAACTGTTGAATTCGGGTAGAAGGTCATATCTTTGTCATATTTTACCCATTTGAGATGATTCTTCTTTTGGAGTTTAAGTTAATGTCTTATTTTTCAAAGGATACTTATTAAGTGATGTTTTGTTACCCCGGGAAGATTGATGTACTTAGAAACTGGGAGGCACCCAAAATGCCTTCAGTGATCAGACAATTCCTTGGACTAGCAGGCTAGTATCAGAGATTTATCACAAAATTTTCTAAGAGTGCACAAACACTTACACAATTAACACAGAAGGAGAAAAAGTTCGAATGGGGTGATAAGTAAGAGGATGTGTTTATAACATTGAAGGACAAATTGTGTAATGCACTGATATTGGCACTTCTTGAGGGGTCAGAAGAATTTTTTGTGTATTGTGATGCATCCCATCTAGGTTTAGGTTGTGTGCTTATGCAAAAGAATAAAGTGATTGCCTATGCGTCATGACAACTTAAGAATCATGAGAAGAACTGCACCCCCCACGACTCAGAGTTAGACGTGATGGTCTTCGCTCTTAAGATCTGGAGGCACTAGTTGTATGGCACAAGGTGTTTCGTTTATACTGACCACAAGATTCATCAGCATATTTTTGGCCAAAAGGAACTAAACATGAGACAAAGATGTTGAGTCGAAAGGAAAGGGTTGCTGATGCGTTGAGTTGAACGGAAAGGGTCAAACTTGTACACATCCGGGCTTTACAAATGACTATTCATTCGAGTATTAAGACTCATATCGTTGCTGCTCAAGTTGAAGCAATGAAGGAAAAAAATGTACCGGGAGAGGCGTTGAGAGGCCTGGACAAATAGTTTGTGCAAAAAGACAATGGAGGATTGTACTTTATGGAATGGATTTGGGTTCCTGTTGAGGGGAATATGTGAGAGATGGTACTTAATAAGGCACAAAAGTCAAATTATTTGGTACACCCTGGTGTGGAGAAAATGTACCACAACCTTAGGTATTTATATTGGTAGCTTGGAATGAATAGAGATATAACGGTCTATGTTAGTAAGTGCTTGATTTGTTTGAAGGATAAGGCAGAACATCAGAAGCCATCGGGTTTATTGCAGCAACCTGAAATCCTAGAATGGAAGTGGGAAAACATTACCATGGACTTCATCATGAAGCTACAAAGAACCAGTAGTGGGCATGATTCGATTAGGGTCATTGTGGATTGGATGACGAAATCTACTCATTTCTTGTGGTCAGATATGGGGTACTACTATCGATCATCTCCGATCGTGAAGTTCGCTTCACATCACCATTCTGGCAATGCTTGTAGAGATCATTGCGGACGCGCCTACACATGAGTACGGCTTATCACTCTCGACTTTGGTGTTAACAGGGATACTCACATTTCGTTGGTAGAGTTCTTGTATAATAATAGTTACCATATGAGTATTGGATGTGCACCATTCGAGGCTTTGTATGGGCGTAAGTTTAGGTCACTGGTGTGTTAACCAGAAGTCAGGGAAAGTCAAATGACTGAACCCAAGATAATACAGGAAACTAATAACAAGATATTTCAGATTAATGACATGTTAAAAAGCGGCATACGATCATCAAAAAACTATGCTAACAATCGAAGGAGGCTGTTAGAGTTCAATGTTTAGGATAATGTTCTATTGAAGGTGTCACCTTGGAAAGGCATTGTTCATTTCGACAAAAGAAGCAAATTGGCACCTTTGGCATATCGGTTAGAATTGTCGCATGAGTTAAATGGAGTACATGACACATTCCATTTGTCAAACCTCAATAAGTGTCTTGCCGATGAGACGTTACATGTGTCTCTCGAAGAAACAAGTGAATGACAAACTTTGATTAGTCAAAGAACAAGTGGAGATCATTGACAGGGATGTAAAGACGCTAAAGCGTAGTTGGATCTCGATTGTAAAGGAAAGATGGAACTCAAAGAGAGGTCTTGTATTTACCTAGGAATGGGGACTAAGTACCCTCTCATGTTCATAGATGGCATTGCAGTATATAACTTCGGTTGAATTTTAGGATGAACTTCTCTTAACTGGGGGATACTATGATATCCATCATCTAAACAGTTGTGTTGACCAGAAGTGAGTGAGGAGGTTTATCCTAAGATGGGTAACTATGCTCTTGGAGAGAAGAAAGAACCAAGGATGGCCAAGCCAACTAGGAAGAATCTGATCAGGGTAGGTAAAAGAAAACCAAAGAAAGCCCAAGAGAACAAGGTCACTTTCAATTCCTAGCAAAAACAAGTCTTTATTTATGTTGGATTTGAAGTGGTGAAGACTGAAGACTCATCTATGGTTTCTAGTACTAGAAGTCCTAGTTTAAGTTCAAACCATCCTGGTCAAGAGAAGAAGGTTGATCAAATGTGCACCACTACTGCACAGCCTGAACTATCCAGCTCCAAGAGTAAGCTTCACCCTTAGAAGCCTGCTACATCATCTATGAAGATGAAGAAGGAAGTGGAAAAAGATCAAGCTCAACCTTCTCTCCAGAAGAAGACCCTCAGAAGTATGCTTATTGAATGCATAATTTGTTGTGATGGTACTCACTTTGCTAAGGATTGCATCTACAATCCTAAGAGTACCATCAACATAAACAATAAGAAGACATCTGAGAGGAAGAAGAAGATAGCTTTGGAAGGAAAATCACTTTCCTTCGGAAGATCCAAGATGAACAAGAAGAAGATAGGTGGAAAATTGCCTTCAGAAGAAAATTTGGTCTTGGAAGAAAGGAATGCTTCCGAAGCACTGAAGTTTACTACAGTGGTTGCAAAAGCTTCCGAAGGTTTTGTCTCCAAAACTTCTAAAGTCTTCAAAACTTCCTAAGTTTTGAAGGCCAAGTCTAATCTTCCAAAGATGGTGTGGAAGATGATGGAAGGCCATGTGACTGAAGTTTCTTCATCAATAACAGCCATGAATCCTCAAAGCTTGCACATAGGATCAATAACTGTTGAACTATCTTTAGTTCATCTTGATGAGCCAAACAACAGCAAGGCTTAGGTTTCCAAATATAACTAACAATCTCTTTTCATATGCAGGAATAGCTAAAGACCAAAAGAAATGTATGGATCATTGATAGTGGTTGTTCAAGGCACATGATAGGCAATGGCTCTTTGCTTCAAAACTTTGAGAAAATTGATGGAGGGCCATTTGTTTTTGGAGGAGAATTAGGTCGTTACATCACAGAAAGGGGCAGGGTCACATATGGTAAGCTCAGCATGAAGAAGTAAGCTCAGACTTAAAGCTATTAGGATATTCTTTGCTTTTTCTGGATCCAAGGATTTTAAAGTCTACCAACTTGATGTCAAGTGTGCATTTTTATATGGAGTGATTGATGAGGAAGTGTATGTGAAGCAACCACCTATCTTTTCAGACCTAGATCATCTTGATTATGTTTGTAAGCTTGACAAAGCTCTTATGGGTTGCATCAAGCTCCAAGGAAGTGGTATGGGACACTACCACAGTACTTTGCCCAACATGGTTACAAGAGAGGTACTATTGACAGCACACTCTTATCTGGCTGAGTGCTGGTTCAAGTTTATGTAGATGACATCATCTTTGGGTCAACTAATCCAAATACAAATAGTTTGTGAAGCTGGTGAAGAATAGATTTGAAATGAGTGTCATGGGGGAACTTAATTTCTTTCTAGGAATTCAAGTGAAGCAGATTGACAATGGCATCTTCATAAACCAGTCAAAATATGTGCAAGACATACTAACCAGATTTTATCTAACTGAGTGCAAGGCTGATAAGACACCGATAGCTAGAAACCACTCCTTAGGACCTGATCTTAAGGGGGAGTGTGTTAATGAATATCTCTATAGGGATATGATTGGGTCTCTTATGTACCTCACAACCAGCAGGCTTGATATCATGTTTGCCACATGCATATATGTAATAAATTAAGCCAATCCCAAGATGTCACACCTGGATGCTATAAAGAAGATTCTTAGATACCTTAAAGGAGCTCCTAAGTTAGGACTTTGGTACCCAAATAGTTCTGACATCAATCTGTATCCATATATAGATAGTGACTATGGTGGCTGCAACATGACTGCAAAGTCTACATCAGGGGGATGTCAATTCCTTGGTGGAAGGATAGTCTCATTGTAATGCAATAAACAATCATGTGTGTCTGCATCAACTGCTGAAGCTGAATACATTGCTACTGCAAGCAGCTATGCTCAAGTGCTTTGGATTCAAAATCAGATATTAGTCTATGGATTCAACTTCAAGGAGACTCCTATCCTCATAGACAACATAGTGCTATCTCTATCACAGAGAATCCAGTTCAACACTCAAAGAAAAAGAACATCAACATTAGGTATCATTTGATAAGAGATAATTTTTAAAAAGGATTAATAAAACTGGTCAAGGTTAACACAAATGAACAATTTGCTGATCTGTTCACAAAAACTTTTGATGAACAGAGATTTAAGTTTCTTGTATCAGCTATTGGGATGATTAACTTTGAGTAGATTTACTTAAATTAATTTCAATATTATTTTTCAAATATATGTGACTTTAAATTGTCTAAGTTATCACTCTTATAAGCCATGTTTATCTTGGAAGAAAGTTTTTCTAAATGATATTGCTTAGAGTTTTAAGAATTAACGATATATTTTCTTTCGGAAGACATTAAGTTGACTTAGAAAGAAACTTATGTCTTCAAAACTAATTACTACTTAGTAACAAATTACCTACGGAAAAAATTCTAATATATCTTCCGAAGCTTAAATATGCTTTTAAGTACTTATATGTTTTGAAGGACAATTTTCTCCCGAAAGCAATTAAGTCTCGCAAGCTTTATTCATCCTTTGAATAAAACTTTTTAAGTTTAATATCTTCCAAAACCAAATATGTCTCAGAAGCAAAATTACTCTAAGTATTTTTCTTCTAAAGCAATTTTTGTCAAACTAAGGAATATCTTCTATAGCCAAATTGGCTTCGGAAGTTTTCTCAAAACTTCTGAAGACAAATTACCTTTGGAAGCTTTTTTACTTCCAAGATAACTACCTTTTTGGGCACTTTTTTAGAGTGGGACTGACATTTTGATTTCAAAGTTTATCCTTTAGCATTAACTTTGTCTCGTATCCAATCATATATATAGCCTTACAACGGTTCCCCCTCTTTCTTCTTACTCTTCATGTGCAAACTTCTAACCCTAAATTCACCTACAAACCCTCATTGTTTTTAGATTTCTTCATGCTAAAGCTTTCTCAAATGGCCAACCCTAAACCTTGAAACCAGCAAGATTTCTCCATGCACCATCACAGATAACACAACCAGGTTGCTCTATTGTCATCTGAGAAAGATCCTGGCTTGTCAGATGTTTTCCACTTTCTTACTCAATCATCCTACTCACCACACTCCTGATGGACCCTCCACTTTACGAAGAACAACTGGTAGAGTTCTTGTGGACCTAGAGGTTATCTTGGACGGTGAGAAGGCGCAGTCTGCATTAGTGTAGGGGAAGATAGTTTTCATCACCCCAGCCATAATCAACACTCATCTCAGGCTGAATGATGAAGAAGGCGAGCTTTCCTTACTCAAAGAAGCTGTGAATGAATCATTCAGGCAGATGGGCTATGAAGGGGACTTCATAATCACAACCTTTAAGAAGAGTAAGGTCTCGTATTAAACAAACATGGAGGATGAGATCAAATTCTTGAAGACTTATCCTATATAGTCCATGGAATGGTTCAAGGGGTCAAGTTCAAGTACTTCAAGTTTGTTTACGCAAAATTGCTTGCCAACTTGGACTCCTTAGAGTACTACATGCTCCCAAGATATGTCTAGCTCATTCTTAACTGTGAACTGGGCTTACAGTTGAGCGGAATAGGTATTACTCTTAAACTGGGACAGATGAATCCCAGCATCTTCAAACCACTGTTGGTTTCTCAATGGTAGAAATAACCCTATTCCCAAAAATGTTAGAGCTTATTGCTCCAGGTGACAACTTGGCCAATGTTGAACCCACACCTTCTACATTTTCACCACCCACACTGCCTCAAATAACCATCACCTACCAAAGAAAAACCAAGCAAATCCCTACTTAATCTATTTAGATTCAGCATGCCCCTATATACTCACCCTGCTCAATCTATTTAGATTGAGCAGGTCCCCATACACTCACCTATGCAAGAGGAAGTGGAACCAAGAACTCCCACTTCCCCTGAGGAGCAAACCACTCCTATTATTTCATTGGTCAGTGCTAAGGTTCCTCAGGCTTAGCCTGATGAGCTCATTGACCAAGCTTCAAGCCTTCACTCTGAGTCTCAAAACTCAGGTGAATAACCTTCAGGGGACAATTACCATCCCTAGCCTCTAGACTTAAACCAACCAATCCCTGACCTCCAATTCTATAATGATGAGAATATGAGATTTATTGAGTACCATGAGTCTTTCTTCTCCTCCCCTTCTCAAGGAGAGATGAGTGCTCCTGAGTCTCCTGTATCTTGCCCAAATCATCCACCCCTAACTAAGGTGGACTTCCTTGAAATGTTCAGGAAGTCCATATGGAAGAGGCTCTAACTTTAGAAAGTGATTACATCATTAGACCTCAACCATGGCAACCTAACCCCTTAACACTTCTTAATTACATCATTAGACCTCAACCATGGCAACCCAGCCCCTTGACACTTCTCTTGAAGCTGTCATAGAGCAGGTGAAATCCAGAAGGCAAGAACCACTATTTGGTGGTGAGGGAGATGAATTCGGTTATGTTCTCTCATCTCCTAGATTATTCTAATGAAGATGAGGGGAGTCTGCAACTATGGGTGCAAAAGCTGTCCATAACATGCACCTACTTGGTTTCAAAGGTAAGTCACCTAGAATCTTAGGTGGCTACCTTACAAAGGTAGGTCCTTAATTAGCAACTTGATATCACCTATCTCAAGGGCACGTTAGCTGAGAGGCCTGCCAGGCGTGTTCAGTCAAGTCCACAAGAACCTATGGATGTGGTGGACCTAACCTCTAGCTCACCTATACAAGTGGGTGATGCTACCAAAAAGGGGGAGAAAGTCTTAACTACAATCAAAGAACCTGAGAACACTGCCCAGAGTATGGACATGGAGGCCTCAACATCCACACTTACAGTTGTCCATACTCAACAACCTCCTTAGGCCCATACCCATATGGATGCCTTGATTCAAAGCTTATTTAAGGAGGGAATTCCAAGGGCTATGTCTACCCCATCCTGCCTTGCTAACAACCTAATAGTAGGATGGAGGTATGACATTGATAGAAGAGCCCTGATACTCTTTAGATCTCAGAGGCAACAAGAAGCGTTCAATTTTCAAACCCTAAGATACTATGAGAGTTTCCTCTGGTTGACCTGCCACTTGCCAACCGAAGTCATAATAGCAAGTTAAAAGGTTGGCTGAGAGGATCTAGCTGAGGGTACTTGAAGAGTTCAAGAAAATATCAAAGCTATATATAGCACAGAAAACTATTGGACAACTGGATATTAAGGCAAACCCTAAGGTTAGCTTTTAAGGGAAAAGCTCAGTTGAAGGCCTAGCTGTTAAAACCTTGAGACTAAAATTGCTTTAGCACCTAGCACCCTCACTGAGACACCAGCTAGGGAAGGTGTTCACAGCCTCTCCCTAGCCAGAGCTCAAGTGCAGCACTAATTTATAAAGGCCAAAGCTCTCTCCACCCTAAGTCACTCAAGCTAGTGATTAAAAAACAGAGGATTCCTACCTCTGAGGAGATTAAGGAGAATAAAAAGGAAAGGAAGAGGAAGGAAAGGGGAGAAAGAACCAATGAGACCCCCAGCTTTATGCAAGCTGTAATCATGGCTGCCCCTAGGCCAAACACTCAGGAGGATGAGTTGAGGGCAGAAACAACATACAGTGCATTCTTGACATGCACTGGTGAAGAAGAAGAGGATGAGTTTCTTGAATCCAGTGATAAAACATTCTTTTCTGCACCCGAATCACCATAACACAAACAAAAGTCTAAAAAGACTAGTCTTCATGCTTCACAAGAAGAACCCCTCAGAGCAAACAACATGCTTCAATCTCAAGCAAACCACATCACATAAAGACCTTAAACATACACAAGTTTGAGAAACCTATAGATGCACTTACAATCATTCTACAAAGTGAGGAGCAGAAGGCAGCCTTTGAAGCCTTCTCCGCAAGTTTTGAAGCTTATCTAGGTGCAAATCTCACACCATCACCAATCATCTAACAAGATTTGGATGAGTTGCCACCGGACATGGTAGAGGACGTTGATCTTCACTAGTTTATGGCAATGATTGCCTACACATCAAAGAAGTTTCTGTAAAGAAACAGGGGTTGAACATGGACAAGAAAACAAAGATTGGTTTTGACAAAACCAAAGTGAGATGCTACAACTGTCAGCTCTATGGGCATTTCTCAAGGGAATGTCAACAACCAAGGGCTGATAGAAACAATAAACAACCACAAACATCAAGTGGTTATCAAACAAACAGATAGGTTCCACCTCCTATCAGCATTCCATTAGCACCAATACAACACAAATCACACAATACAGCTCCAATCAACACTCCAAGTCCTCTGTAGTGATAATCAAATAGGATGGAGAATATGACTGGAGCATCTATGAGATAGAGATACAATCTCCTGACCTTGCCGTCATGGCCCATGTTGAGTTTACTGAAATCCCAAAAGAGGTGAAGAAGAAGTTATGTTCTCATGCATGCATAGATGAAGTCACATGATACAAAGAGCATGCAAACCAACTTTCATAGAATGTTGTTGTAACAAACATTTTGAATGACAGTTTAAAATTTGAGCAAAAAAAAGTATGAGATCAAAATTCTAACAACTAAAAATAATTTGGACAAACTTTTGTCTGAAAAAGTAACACTAGCAGCTCAGGTTGAGCACCTCTCTAAATCTTTGACTTAGTCTTAAACACTACAAACTGAAACTAAAGTGAAGCTTCAAAAGTTTCTGGTGAGCAATAAGAAGTTTGGAGAACTTCTTGCTCAACAAAGGGCATTCAAAGACCCTTCAGGTTTGGGATATAACAAGGTTAACCCACCTTATAATGATAACTATATTCCTCTACTTAAATCAATGACCAACAAACATGGGGAATCACTTGATCCTCATGACATGACAGATGACTCCAAACCATCATCATCATCATCTAAATCATCATTGCTATCAAAATCACCTCTGATTAAAATTGTTTAAAGTCAAACACAACCACAAATTAAATCAACAGATTTCTATCAAATGGAAAACAATGAATTTGATGTTCACACCTCAGATGAAGATGATGAAGATCTTTTATATGATGAGTCTGATCAAGGAATTACCGAAACTGAAAAAGTTTCAAGTATGCTTGACATAACACCAAAACAAACAAAGTAGAACCAAGTATTTGATGTCTGCTCAAGTGGAAGAAAGGCAAAGTCTTCGACTGTCCCTCTTAAAAGACCAAACAAAAGGAAGGGAAAAGCCCCCATTTAGCCAAACAACAAACTATAACTTTTGATATTCCTCCAAAGTCAAATTTAAAATCGAAAGCTTTTACCAAACAAACTACTACAAATTTTCCTTATTATGAGTGGTGTGATCAATACACCCATAACACAGAAAAGTGTAAATATGGTAAGTACTACAAATATTATGATATGAACAATCATAGTATAGAGACATGTCATTTTCAAAATTACTTTTAAATTTGTGAAAGAAACACTCATAATACTGTCAGTTGCTTTTTCAAGAAGAAGAATAAAACGCAAAACAAACAAACTTAGTGTAAGACCGGTTATGATCAAAGCAACAGTTTCACAAGGTTGGAGAATTAATAACACTTAGCAATTCAAATAGGGAACCGATTGGAGTGAGAAAAAGAAAACAAGTAAGAAGAACAAGAACACTCAGATATGGTTTTCAAGAATGATCTATATTGCCAACAAGTTCTTTTACAAGCATTACAAAGCTTATCTAAATTACAAGTACTTGAGACACTTTATTCTACATCCTACAGCCAGCCATACTTTGAAGGCCAGCTGGAAACACTAATTTAGACAACAAGATCAAATTAGAGTCAAAAGAAAAATTGCCTTTTGACTAGTGACTATGACATGCCATAGCTCACATCCTAATCTATTACAAAAAGGATTAAAGTACATAGTTGGAAAGTTACAAACAAAAGAACCTTAATCTACAGTTGATAAAAGTATGGACCTTTTCATCAACTCATATAAGTTGGTGAGACATCAGAAGTGGTAGCGAAAAGTTGTTTAGCTTTTGTCAAAAGATGATTCAAAGCAAACATGTCTTTTCTATCTTCAAAAGAAATCAGTCTTTGGCTTCCAAAGACTTTATCTTTGAAGCTTCGGAAGATTTCATCTTTGGCTTTGGAAGATTTTGTTTTTGGCTTCGGAAGATTTGATACTTGATATAATTCACTGAGTTATATCAAATCTTCTAAAGTAACTTCCTTGTACTTGCATGTGCATGCTGAGAGCCCTTTTGGTTGCATCAGCCTCTAAGTGTAATCCTTACAAACTCCCCCTAAGCTGATGCTACCAAAACTTGAGGAGACCTTTGAATCTTGATCTTCATCTATTGACAGTCCTCATTAGAATCAAGACCATTCCCTTCATCATCAGTTGGTCAGGATTTCTCAGACTTTCAAAGTACCTCCTCATGTCGTAGAGATCATGTAAAGGAAGGTCAAGTATGTTTTGCTAGAAGTACATATCTTGACCCCTTTGATCTCTAGTGACATACCATCTGTCTGGATTGGTGTCAAACATCCAGGACACGATGGGTCTCTTAGCAGCAAGATGTTCCAACCCATCCTGAGGTGTAGAGGTGGATGCCATGGACTTCTTCTTCTTCTCCCTTCTAATGGCCATCCTTTTCCTCTTTCTATATCTTAACTAAGGAGACTGGCCTGCAGTACCAGATTGTTCTTGCTTGTCACCCTCAGTTGGGTCCTTGTCCTTCACTAGTTCAGAATAAGAAGGATTAGGACCCTGTTATGGATCAAAAGATGATGATGGTTATGATGTAGCACTAGGTCCTAGTTGAGTTGTCTCTTATGGTTCAACCTTGACCTCAGCTTCAGGTACAGCCTAACTTGGTGGAGAATGCAAGTCAGCAAGCTCACCCCTCTTAATCTTTTGCTTGATAACTCTAATGTGCTCATCCATGGTGGATAGAGACATTGGACTAAGTCTCCTTCTAGAGAATCCATACAGCTTCAAGAGGCTCACCATCTTTAGTCTATCAACAGACTTCTTCTGATTGGCTCGAATGGTGCCTCTTGACTTAGCAGCTTCTTCCCTCATCTTCTTCTTAGTAGCTTTTTGCTCTTTTTGCACTTGTTGCTCAAGCTGGTTAAGTTATTCAAATTCTATATAGTCATAAGGAAAGGGAAAAAGGGCTGTTGCCTGAAAGAGACCTGTGGTACTCAGGTAGGCTATCACGATTTGCCTATCTTGTTCCTTATCTACCTGAGTTGGTTGCTCCGTGGCCACAGTCTCTGTCTCAAGATTTTCCTGAATAGGGGAGAGGATAGGAGCTTAGTAGATTCTCTTTCTTCTCCTTTCTTTATTGACCTTAAGGAGTAGTTCTTCATCCTCAGCCTCCTTCCTCTCCTTTAACAATTCCTTATCAGCAAGTTCATTTAACTCTTCCAAGGGGAGAGAGCTAAGTTCATTAATGTTGCAGTCCAGGGACCCCAAATAGTTCAATATGGCAGCCCTTGTCTCATCATCTTAAGTACTTGGCATGGGGGTAGCCCTGATTATAGCTTTGATAAAGCCAGGGGCCCTACTAAAACTCTCTCCCCTTGCCTTCCTCTTCCTCTCTCTCTTCTCCTCCTCAATCTTCTCAGAGGTCATTTTTCTCTTCTCTTTGTCACTCACAGGCCTGGATGACTCAAGATGGAGAGAGCTTTGGCCTTCATTGCGGGGTGCTGCACTTGAGCTCTGGCCAGAGAGAGGCTGTGAGACACCTTCACTAGCTGGTCCTCACTGAGGGTAATGGGTGCTGAAACAGTTCCTGTCTCAAGGTTCACAGGCTCAACTGTTGGGCCTTGAACCAAGGTTTCCCCTTTGAAGCTAATCTTAGGGTCCACCTCAGCATCTAGTTAACCAAAAGTCTTGCCTGATAGTCTTTGTCAATATAGTCTTGTTCTCAGCTTGAACTCTTCAAGCACCCTTTGGTGAATCCTATCAGCCAACCTTGCAGCTTGCCTATTTTGACTTGGTTTGGCAAGTGGAAGGTCAACTTGATAGGTGCTCTCATAGAATCTCAGGGTGTAGAAGTTGAAAATCTCTTGTTGCCCCTGAGACCTAAAGATTACCAGGGCTCTCCTTTGATCATCAAATCTCCATCCCATTATTGAGTTCTCAGCAGGGTGAGATGGAGTAGGCATATCCTTTGGTATACCCTCCTCAAACAAGTTATGCATAAGTAAGTCCACATCAATGTGGACCTGAGGAGGTTGTTGAGTATGGACAACTTCAACTGAGGGTGGTGAGTCTTTCATGTCCATACTCTAAGAGGAACTCCCAGGTTCTATGATTGTAATTAAGACTTTCTCCCCTTTTTGGTAGCATAACCCACTTGCATAGGGGAGCTAAGGGTTAGGGCCATCACATCCATAGGTTCTTGTGGACCTGGTTGAGTCATCTAAATAGATCTCTCAGCTAACTTGCCCTTGAGATCGGTGATCTCAAGTTTCTGATCATTGACCTTTCTTTGCAAGGTAATCACCTGAGATTATAGGTGACTAACCTTGGAAACTAAATAGGTGCATAGTTGAGACAGTTTGTGCACTTTTAGTTGCAGACTACCGTCATCTTCATCCGAAGAATCATGGGGGGATGAGAGAATTGGACAAATGTCTTCTTCCTTATCACCAGCTTGTGTTTCTTGGCTGCTGGTTTTCCCCTACACACTGACAGCTTCAAAGGAAGTGTCAATGGGCTGGGTTGGCATGGTTGAGGTCTTAAAAATGTAATCACTTGCAAAAGTTAGAGCCTCTTCCATATAGGCCTCCTGAACAGGTTCAGGAAGATCCACCTCAGTTGTAGGTGGATGATGTGGGCTAGACATTAGTGATTCAGGAGCACTCATCTCTCCTTGAACAGGGGTGGAGAAGAAAGACTCATGGTATTCACCTTGAGCAATGAGGTCTAACATTTTTAGGACCAGGGTCGTTTCTACCCCTGAGAACCCAACAGTTAGCTTTCATATTGTTTTAAAGATGTCAGGCTTCATCTGTCCCAATTTTCGAATATTACTTGTTCCCCTTAACTATGAGCCTAGTTCACAGTTAAGAATGTACTGGACATATTTAGGGAACATATAATATTCTAAGGAGTCCTAGTTTGCAAGTAAATTAGTATATACAAAATATGAGTACATGAACTTGACCCCTTGCACCATTCCATAGACTATATAGGAAAGATTGATGTGAAGTCGAGGTCTCACTCAAATTTAATCCAATACAACTAATTAGCTAGCGGTAAGTGGGTATCGAACACAGGGAGTTTGTGGAATATGTGTTATCTAAGCAGCTTTCATAAGAGACAAAAATTAAACTAAATTGCATGAAATGTAAATTCAGAATTTTGGTTGTTTGGTTTTAAGAACTAAGATTAACTAATAAAATTGCAAATGAAGGGTTGGTTGTGAAAATAGATTAAGAGAAAGCGACCATCCTAGGTTTCCGGTTTCAATTGACATTCATGTTTAAATCCGACTAGAAAGAACCACGTAGACATGGCTCATGTGTAATTACTTGTTTGTGATAAAAGGAAACTAAGTACTCGGATCACAAGAATACGAGGTTGTTACCCGATGACCAATTAATCAATATCCAACCCTAATTGTAACAACCGACTCCTAGGTTCTATTTTAACTATAATTAATCTTGCATTACTGCTTCTATCTTTCTTCCATGCTAATTGTTCACCTGCGTGATTTCCTTAGAAGATTCTATTATGACATGCCTTAGTCTAGAAATTATTAAGCGATGTTAGAAAATTCAAAATGAGTAAACTACCCTGACAACTATACATCAAAATACTAGTCCAAGTACAAAATGATAATCAGCATTTGAAATGTTTACCCGCATTAGTTAATGCGGATGTGTGGTCTTCATCCGCATTTCTTCAGTTGTATTCCATATTAAGTAAACGCGGATGAACAAATACTTAGTCGTATTTGGTTCTGCATACCCGCATTAGTAAATGTGGATGAACAAATGCTTGGCCGCATTCATTCTTGCTCATCCGCATTGACTAATGTGGACAGCCGACACTTTCTCCTATGTCTTCACCCGCATTACATCTTAGACTTGTGATTTCTTCCAACCAGAGAAACTGTCAACCACCTCTTGAATTGACATGTATGATCCATTCAGGGTCCGACAACAAGAATTTTAAATAAAACAAATCATATGTCTGTACACACACATTTACGGCATGTATATATATATACATACACACACACACATATTATACACCATTGGAATTTCATAAAACTAAAATTACCAACAACTACACTAGACAATAAATTTCAATATATCTATATATATATATATATATATATATATATATATATATATATATATGTAAAAGAAGTTCTCTTTTCCCCCATGCATTCGGCCGCCCCCCATCCACCAATCCTCACTCCCTATTGAACCATTCAAACCTACAACCACACTCCACCTTCCCCCTCATCCCCATACATGCATTTTCTTGTCTCAACTTATTTCTCTCTCTCTCTCTCTTTCATGAATTCAGCCCAAGAACTCTCCCAAAACATGCATTTCTTCTCCATTCTAGCCTCAATCATCAAGGAATAGCACCACCACAACATCAACCAAGAGCAAAACAAGCTAGAAGGTGAGCTAACATGAGTTTTCACACAAGGTTCTTGCAAGAACAACGTGTTCCAGCTCAAGTTCATGAATTAACCGCTCTCACACTCTCCAAATCGTTCCAAAAGCACAAAACCTCTAGAGTGTAAGCCTCAATGAACCTGAATAAAGCTATTTCTTGGGGTTTCCTCTCTTTTTCTACAAAATCTTACTTCTTTTGTTCAAAAACACAAACTTTTGAGATTACCTACTGCATTTTCGGAACTCTCAACATCTTACATAAGGTACCTTTTAAGAATGTACGTGGACCAAGGATTGGTGCACCCGATTTCACCCCAAGAACACTATTTTCAAGTGTTTTCGCACCAAAAACCCACCTATTTTGAGAACCCTTCAACCCATGTTAAAGTTTACCCAAAAGCAGTTTATGAACATCATTATAACCGGGATTAAAAGTTACAAAAAGGTTTGGTGATGTTTAAACTCAAACTATGATGATTACACATGTCTAAATGGTGTATAACACCCTTTAAAAGAAATAAAGATGCTATGTATGTAAAATCCGTGAACTAAAGCTTTGTTCTATTAGTTTAGTGGTATTAAACATATGAAATTCATAACATTCATCAAATATGTTCAAAGGGTAGTAAAATGGACTAAACAGGTAAAATTAAAGACCCGAAAAGTGACAAAAGTCTCAAATATGACCAAAGCAAAGAAAGGTTAAAATTTTTAAAAGATCCAGGCCCTAAAATAAGTATTTAGTGATAAAAACCAAATTTAATGATTTATTGAGTTAATATGTGATTTTTTTTATGGATTTGTTTAACATAAACAAGCCCAAACCGGGTGATTTTTAGGTAAAGTTTTAAAAATAGAGTAACAAGCTTAAAACCAACAAATTCATGTTATTTTAGTAAGTTAGAGGTACTAAGATGAAATTTTGTGGAAAAGATAAAAAGGAAATGAAAGAAAGCAAACTCTAGGGTAAAAATTGAAAATTTTGAAACTTGAGGGATCAAAGTGTAAATTCTACAATCTCACCTGAATTCGACCAGCCTATAACTAAAAATACTTGGTAAACTTATTACCACTTTAACAAATTGATAGGAATCATAAAAATTTGTCATTCACATAATAAAACCCTAACTTCCCTAAAAAGGAAACTCTTTGGATGCAAACTCTTAAGAAACAAAGCTACATGTACTTGTGACTAGAAAACACACCTAGTTGCACCTACAATAGTCTAAGAAAATATAGCTTATTACTTGTATCTTGATGATAGGGTGATAGGACTTGAATCCTTTTGTCCTCAAAGAACCGTTGATTAACCCTAAGGTGTGTTTTAGTGTCCCCTTTTTACTACTGTTTTGGGATGAGGCATGCTATGTTTGAACTGAAATTATTCACATGCTATAATATGATACTTATATGTTGTGGTTAATGTTGGAACCAGCACTTACTTGTATCATAATCATTAATTTTATGTGAACCGCTTATTCTATATGGGTAGATCTACTTGGGGAATCCCCTACGCATAGTGCCTTTCATGACCCAATGACTTAATAGGAAGGGAGTTGGAAACGGTCTACCCAAGACACATATCGAATTGATGTGGCTAGTACGTTATGATCCAAGTCGGGTCATGCCCAATAACAAGCTAGACAAACACCTACAATATTTATTTTATGATATGATCATGTAAATAGATATTAACACTTTGAGTATTTAGAAATTGGGTTTTCTAAATATTTGCACTTTTGTTGTAAATAAATTATATGGATAATTAATTTTAGAGAGAGTTGTAAGGTAATATCAGAAGATTATAAGGCTGATACAACCAAAGAAGCGAAAACAACCAAAGGTCTTACTGCATGCATGCATTGGACGTACAAAGGTAGAAGTGCTTCGGAAGTTTTACACACTACATCAGAAAATACTCTAAGTGTAAAATCTTTTGAAGCCAAAGTCCAAATCTTCCGAAGCCAAAGATGAAGTCTTCCGAAGTTTCAGAGACAAAGTCTTCTGAAGCCATTTTGCTGTGAAGACTGATTTCTTCCAAAGACAGAGAAAGACATGCTTTCTCTGATCTACTTTACATAAAGCTGACACACTTTCCGCTGCAACTCTGAAGACTCACCAACTTGTATGAGTTTGTGAAAAGTCCATGCTTTTGTAAACTGTAGATTAAGGTTTTTGTCTGTAACTTCCTACTTTTGTACCTGTAAACCTTTTTGTATAGAAAAGGATGTGAGCTATGGCATGTCATAGTCACTAGTCAAAAGGCAATCTGCCTTTTAACTTTAGATTGATCTTGTTGTCTAGATTAGTCAATTCCAACTGTCTTTCTAAGTATTGATGGTTGTAGGATGTAGTATAAAGAGTCTCAGGTTCTTGTAATTTAGATATTCTTTGTAACACCTGTAAAAAAACTTGAGAACAATATACAACACTCCTTGAAAACCATATTTTTATGTTATTGTTGCTTGTTCTGTCTCATTACTTACATGTGTTCTTAGTATCCTCATAATCAAACCCGGTTCCCTATTTGAATTGTTAAGTGTTCCAAGTCTCTTTTTATTGTGAAACTGATTTGTGTTGGGCACCCTTACTCGGTCCTGCAATTGGTATCAGAGCATTTCAGGCTCTTGATTGTAAGATCTCACCATCTTTAATCCTCTCAGTTTCACAATTCACTTAACATCTCAAATGGTAGCTATCACAAAGGCTGACTTGGAAACCTATACAATGACAAAGTCCCCACTGATCACTCTTAAAGACTTTGATACTTGGTTTCAAATAATGGAAGGCTTTATCAAGTCTCAAGACTCAAGGATGTGGGGGTCTGTCGATGGACCTCATCTACCATCCATCTCTTCAGCTGCTGCTGGTGGTGGTGTGATACCAAAGGAAGTGACTGACTATTCCATGAAGACTAGAAGAAGATTGATATTGATCAGAAAGCCATGACCACCCTCCAAACTGCTCTTCCAAACTCTATCTATAAAGGCTTCAAGAAGTGAAAGACTACCAAGCAACTTTGGGATGCACTGAAGCTAATGTATGAGGGGTCTGATAATGCAAAAGAAAACAAGAAAGACCTCTTGAAGCAGCAGTTTGAAAACTTCACCTTCAAGACATGTGAAACAATGACTCAACAATACTTCAGGTATGTTGCGATTGTGGATACTCTGGAGGATGTTAGAGTAACTGTTGAGAATAGGGACATTGTGAGGAAGTTCATGTCCTCTCTTCCCAGACAATATCCTCAGTGGGTACCAGATGGAGATGAACATGCAAAATCCATCTGGTAACTCCAACAACCAATAGAGTTCAGCCCTTTATATGGTTGAAAGGGATTGCAGAGAACCACAGCATCATCTCATCTGCTACCCTGACAAATCACAAAAGGTTCCTTTCATCACCTTTCCAGAGACACCATAGGAAGGCTACATCCCTGTAAGCCCATTCCAGGAGACAAGCTCTACACAAGCTTTTGTGTCTTTTGATGAATGTTTAGGAAACTTTCTCTTCACCTTTGAAGATCTGGACTGTATCCATCCAGATGATCAATATATGGAAATAGTCCAGCAGATGGCTCTTCTTACTCACACAGCCAACAAGTTCTACAAGAGGACTGGAAGGAAGTTTCCTAGCAATGCAGCATGTGGAAAGTTTGGGCTTGATAAAAGAAAAATGAAGTGTTACAACTGTAACTAAATGGAACACTTTACTAGAGAGTGCAAGGAACCAAGGTCAAATGGTGGGCAAGCACAAACCAGGCCAAACTACACTAAAGGAGCTCACCAGAATGAGAAGCCAAGACAGCAAGCCACAGTTGTTCTTGAAGAAGGAGGCTTTGATTAGAGCTTTCAGGTGGAAGATGCATCTTCAAACCAAGCATTGATGGCAGATCATGATGAAGCCAAGGTATTGGAACATCTCTGCACACCTGAATGTATTGCTAAAGTTAATAGATACAGGGCCTATAACTTAGAGATGAGATCTGATCTTGAGTCCTTAAATATCTTAAAAGCTGATTTTAAAAGAAATTAAAATGATTATAAACTTAAGATAGAAGATCTAGAGAAAACCATTTCAAATCAAATATCTCATCACAAAGTTAACTGAATGCCAGGCTGAGCTTGTGATCAGCAAAGCCAGGGTAGAAAAATGTGTTCTTGAAGGAGAGACCTTCAAGAACATAATAGCCTCATCCCTACATGCAAAAGTTTGTTATCAGAATAAGCAGGGACTGGGATTTACTAAGATAGCTCCTCCACACACTCTATCGTCTGTAAGATCTCCAAGGTATGGAACTTGTGAAGATGAGCTTCCCCTTATAGACCCAATTGTTGAAGAGGATGAAGAGGAGATAGTGAAGGATGACTCTGAGAAGAGTGAAGAAGATCATCCTAAGAAAGGTCACTATTCTCCTGAGGAGAGGAAAGAGTCTAGAATGACCAAGTCAAAAGGGAAGAACTTGATCAGAAGAACTAAGAGAAGATCAAAGAAGGATCAAGAGATCAACGACACTTTTGACTCAAGTAGAAACAAGTGTTCATCTCTGTAGGGTTTGAAGTAGTAAAGGCTAAAGACTCAACTATGAACTCTAGTACCAGGAGTTTTAGTTAGTTCCAAACCATTCCAATGGCAAGCTTCCCCCATCCTGCTCCAAGAGCAAGCTTCTCCCTAAGAAGCTTGTTGCATGATCTGTGAAGATGAAGATGGAGAAGGAAAGTTATCAAAGTCAGTCTTGCTCTCAAAAGAAGACTCCTAGAAGAAAGCAAATGGACTGTATCATGTGTGGTAGTACTTCTCATCTGGCTAAGGGTTGCATCTACAATCCCAAAAGCACTATCCACATGGTCAAAGAGAAAGATTCTGGGAAGAAGAAGGAAAAGAAAGTTTCGGAAGGAAAATTTGTTTCCTTCAGAAGCTCCAAAGTGAAGAAGAAGACAAGTGAAAACTTGCCTTCGGAAGAAATTTTGGTCTCGAAAGAAAGGAATGCTTCCAAAGTACTAAAGCATGCTGCAGTGAAAGCAAGATCTTTTGAAGGTCCAGTATCCAAAACTCTAGAAGTTATTAAAACTTCTGAGGTATTGAAGGTCAAGTCCAATCTTCCAAAGATGGTGTGAAAGATGAAGAAAGACCTGGTGATTGAGAGTTCTTCATCAATAGCAACTAATAATCCTCAAAGCTTGAATATAGGATCTGTTACAGTTACATTGTCTTCAGATTACTTTGAAAGGCCCAAGACCAATAAGGCTTGTGTTTCCAAGTGTAACTAACCACTTCTTTTTATGCAGGAACAGCTAAAGACCAAGGGAAATATGTGGATCATTGATAGTGGTTGTTCCAGACACATGACTGGCAATGGTTCTTTGCTTTACAATTTTGAGAAAATTGATGGAGGACCAGTTGCTTTTGGAGAAGATGCTGGTGGTTACATCACTAGAAGGGGTATGGTCATAAATGGTAAGCTCACCATTGAGAATGTAAATTTTGTTAAGGAGCTTGGATACAATCTACTAAGTGTATCCCAATTTTATGCTTAGAGACACAACATGCTCTTTACTGAGCATGAGTGCATTGTTCTCAAGCCCGAGGTGGTCATTCCACAAGAGCATGTCCTGCTTAGAGCCACCAGGAAAGGGAACATATACAAGATGGACTTGCAAAAAACATCTCCCTCAGGAGAGGTTTCTTGTTTTCTATTTAAAGCAAATAGTGATGAGTCTTTCCTATGGCATAAAAGAATGTGCCATGTAAACTTTAAGAACATGAATAAATTAATTAAGAATTATTTGGTAACTAGAATGCCAAAGAAAGAGTTTAAAAGTGATGATCATTGTGTTGCATGCCTGAAACGGAAGAAAAACAAATTGTCTCACAAGCCATAGGAAAAGAACTCTATCACTACTCCCCTACACTTAATACACATGGATCTCTTTGGCCCCACCATTGTAATGAGTTTAGGAAGGACCTCATATTGTTTAGTGATCACAAATGATTTCACAAGATTCACTTGGGTCTTTTTCCTTAAAACTAAGGATGAGACTCCTGAGATCTTGAAGAACTTCATTATGAAAATTGAGAATCAATCTAATCACAAGGCAGTTAGCACAGCCTGCTATGTGCAGAACAGAGTTGTCTGACTCTAAACTGCCCATCACCTTCTGGGCAGAGGCAGTTAGTACAGCCTGCTATGTGCAGAACAGAGTTTTAGTGGTTAAGACTTATGGTAAGACTCCTTATGAGTTGTGGGACAAAAGGAGACCATTTATTGGTTTCCTCAGGTCATTTGGATGTCCTTGCACCATCTTGAATACCAAAGATCAAGTAGCCACATTTAATGAGAAGTCAGAAGACGGACACTTTATTGGATATTCTTTCCAAGATAAGGCTTATAAAGTATACAATCTTAGAACTAGAGTAGTTGAGGAGTCAGCCAATATGACCTTTAATGAGCACACTCCTAGTGTGAAAGGTTCTGGTTGGGATTGGCTATTTGATCTTGACTTAGTTACCAACTGTTTTAACAAGTCTTATGAGAATGTTTCAGGATCTACAGATAACATATCAATAGGAGATCATGACCTAAGATTTGAGCTGAGAAGACCAAGCAAGATTACTACCTCAGCTCCATTGGTGACTAACCCTGCAAATGAAGATCCTATAAGCACAAACATGACAAATTTAGCTGATACATCTGAGATGCCTTCAAATTCTAGCTCAGAGGTTCAAAACTCAGGTGAAGGAGCTTCAAATGTAGGAGGAAATGGAGGTGGTGATAGTGATCAAGAATTTCTTGATGCTGATAACAACTCCCTAGAAAGACAACATAAATGATGTCACACACTCATTGGATCAAGTCTCACTTGATAAGTGTGCTGATATGGTGGGTGACACTCTATTACCAGATCTGAATTTCTCTAATCTAGATCTTTCAAATGAACTTGCTGTGATCCCTCAACTCAGGATCCACAAGTCACACCCCACCACAAACATCATTGAAAATGTTGATACAGGGGTGAGAACAAGAGGACAAACCCATGACAAAAATGTTTGTCTATATTCTTGCTTCTTGTCCCAAGTAGAGCCAAAGAAAGTTGATGAGGCTTTGAAAGATGGAAGTTGGGTTGAAGCAATGCAAGAGGAGCTGCTTTAATTCAAAAGACAAAAGGTTTGGAACCTATGTCCTCTTCCTCATGGGAAGACTATCATAGGAACCAAGTGGGTTTTTAGGAACAAGAAGGATGATAGAGGACTTGTCATCAAGAACAAGGAAAGACTAGTTGTTCAAGGGTACACACAAGAAGAGGGAATTGATTACACATATGTCAAGTGTCCTTTTCTGTATGGGGTGATTGATGAAGAGGTGTATGTCAAACAACCACCTGGCTTTACAGACCCAGATCATCCTGATTATGTCTGCAAGCTTGATAAAGCTCTTTATGGGCTACACTAAGCTCCAAGGAAGTGGTATTAAACACTATCTCAGTATCTTTGTCAACATGGTTACAAGAGGGGTACTATAGATGGAACTCTCTTCATCAAAGGAATAGGGAATGACTTAAGCTGGTTCAAGTATATTTGGATGACATTATCTTCAGGTCAACTAATCCAAAGCTCTGTTAAGACTTTGAGAGGCTAATGAAGAACAAATTTGAAATGAGCGGGGGAACTAAATTTCTGTCTGGGAATTCAAGTGAAACAAGTTGATAATGGCATCTTCATAAGTCAGTCAAAGTATGTACAAGACATACTTACAGGATTCAACATGACTGAATGTAAGGTTGCTAAGACATCTATAGCTAGAAACCACTCCCTAGGACCTGTTCTTAAGGGGGAGTGTGTGGATGAACATCTTTACAGGGCTCTGATTAGGTCTCTTATGTACCTAACAGCCAGCAGGCCTGATATCATGTTTGCCACATGCATCTATGCAAGATATCAAGCCAACCACAAGATGTCACACCTGGTTGCTGTCAAGAGGATTCTTAGATATCTCAAAGGTGCTCCCAAGCATGGCCTTTGGTATCCAAAGAGTTCTGACTTCAATCTATATGCTTATACAGATAGTGACTATGGTGGTTGCCACATGACTACAAAGTCTACATCCATGGGATGTCAATTCCTTGGTGGAAGGATTGTCTCATGGCAATGCAAGAAACAATCCTATGTCTCTGCATCAACTGCTGAGGCTAAATACATTGCTGCTACAAGTTATTATGCTCAAGTGCTTTGGATTCAGAATCAGATGCTGGACTATGGATTCAACTTCAAAGAGACTCCCATCCACATAGACAATAGTGTTATCTCCATTACAGAGAATCCTATGCAGCACTCAAAGACCAAAAACATCAACATCAGGTATCATTTGATTAGAGATAATTTTGATAAGGGATTAATCAAATTAGTCAAAGTTAACACAAATGAACAATATGCTGATCTGTTCACTAAAGCTTTTGATGAAATGAGATTCAAATATCTTATATCAGCTATTGGGATGATTAACTTTGAGTAGATTTTTTTAAAACTCAAATCAACTTTATTTCTAAAACCTGTGTGTCCTAAGTTGTCTATTTTATCACCTTCATAAGCCCAGTTTATTTTGGAAGAAATTTTTTTATGATATTCCTTAGATTTTTGAAAATTTTTCAAACATATTTTCCTTTGAAAGATTTCAAGTTGACATCGGAAGAAATTTATGTCTTCAAATCAACTAACTACTTATAAGAAATTTAACTTCGGAAGAAATTCTGAGAATATCTTTCGAAGCTTAAATATGCTTCTAAGTACTTACATGTATTTGAAGGACAAATATCTTCTGAAAGAAATTAATTCTCGGAAGATTTATTCTCTTTAGAATAAAACTCCCAATTCTTAATATTTTTCGAAACCAAATATGTGCCGGAAGAAAAAAAATTTCTAAGTAAAGCCAAATTTTCACAACTCTTAAGAATATCTTTTGAAGACAAATTGCCTTCGAAAGCTTTTTCTTAAAAAAACTTCCAAAGCTAAATTACCTTCCGAAGATTTTCAACTTTAGAAATAACTACCTTTTTGGGCATTTTTTCTGAGGTGGGACCTACTTTTGGATTTCAAAGTTTATCTTTTTGCATTAACTTTGTTTCAAATCTATTTCATATATATTCTTAACGGTTCCCCCTCTTCTCACTCTCCTCCTCATCTATATTGTTCTCTAATCTAATTTCACCTACAAACCACGTTCATTCTTATCTTTCTTCACCAAAAGCTACTTCAAATGGCTAACCTTGACCACAGAAATCAACATGATTTTTCCATTCATCTTCACAGGCAACATAATCAAGTTACTCTGATAGACTCTGAGAAAGATCCAGGTTTCTCAAAGGTTTGTCGTTACCTTTCTTTGATCAACTAATTCACCTCCCTCACCATTGATCCTCCTCTCTATAAGGATCATTTTTTGGAGTTCGGGCGGACCTACGAAGAGGTCACAATGGGAGGGGAGAAGGCACTATCTGTCACAGTGCATGGAGGACAATCTTCATCACTCCGGCCACCATAAACACACATCTTCAGCTGGATGATGTAGAAGGTGACTTGTCCTTCCCCAAAGCTGCAGTCAACCACTGCTTTGCGTAGATGGGCTATGAGGGTAACTTCTCAGTCAAAACCTTCAGGAAGGGGAAGGTCTCATCCCAATAGAAGTACCTCCTTCAAGTTGTCATACACAGCTTGTCAAACAAGCATAGAGGATGGGATCAGGTTCCAGAAGACCTCACCTTCATAGTCCATGGAATGGTTTAAGGGGTCAAGTTCAGGTATTCATAATTTATATATACCAATTTACTTGCTAACTTAGGCTCCCTAGAGTATTATATGTTCCCTAGATATATTCAGCACATTCTCAACTATGAACTAGGCTCACAGTTGAGGGGAACATGTAATATTCTTAAATTGGGACAAATGAAGTCCTGCATCTTCAAAATAATGCGGAAGCCAACTGTTGACTTCTCTGGGGTAGAAACAACCCTTGCCCTAAAAATGTTTGAGCTCATTGCTCAAGGTGGCAACCTAGCAGCACCAGCTTGTGTTAAACCCACACCTTTTATCTCTCAACCACACATATAGCCCACAATAACCATCACCTACCAGAGAAAAACCAAACGAACCCTTGCACATGCTATTCAGCTTGTGCAGGCTCCCATATCACCAACCTTACAGGAGGAAGTGGACACTCGAGCTCCCACTTCCCCTGAGGAACAAACCACTCCCATCTCTCATATGATCAGTGCCAAGGTTCCTCATGCTCAGTTTGATGAGCACACACCCCACACAGCCTTAAGCCTTCACTCAGAGTCTCAACACTCTAGTGAACAACCTTTCGGGATAGTTACCATCCCCAGCCGCTGGATCTAAACCAACCAATTCTCAGCCTTGACTTCTTGATGATGAAGACATGACATTCATCGAGTACCATGAGTCTCTTTTCTCCACACCTACTCAAGGAGAGATGAGTACTCCTATCTCACCCAGGTCTATCCCATATCATTCACCTATCACTGAGGTGGATCTCCCTAAACTTGTTCAGGAGATCCATATAGAAGAGGCTCTCACTTCAGCAAGTGATTACATCTTTAAGACCTTAACCATGGCAACCCAGCCTTTTGACACTTCTCTTGAAGCTGTCATAAGGCAAGGGAAATCCAGCAGCCAAGAACAATATGCTAGTGATGAGGAGGAGGATCTTGGTCCAATTCTATCATCCCCCCATGATTCTTCTGATGAAGATGAGGGGAGTCTGAAACTAATGGTGCAAAAACTAACTCAAACATGAACCAATTTAGTCACAAAGATAAGTCACCTGGAATCTCAGGTGACTGTCTTAGAAAGAAGGGTCAATAACTAGCAACTTGAGATCATCGATCTCAAGGGCCAGCTAGCTAGGAGACCACCAAGACGAACTCAACCAGGTCCACAAGAACCTGTGAATGTGACAGACTCAACCCCCAGCTCAATTATGCAAGAAGGTGATGCTACCAAAAAGGGTAAGAAAGTCCAAACAGGCACAGAACCTGGGTGTTCTTCTCAGAGTATGGACATAGAGGATTCACCACCCTCTCTTGCAATAGTCCATACTCAGCAATCTCCTCAAGTCTACACGAATGTAGACTCTCTCATTCAAAGTCTATTTGAGGAGGGTATACCCATAGCCATGTCTACCCCATCTCCTCACTCTTAGAACCCAATCATAGGATGGAGGTATGACACAGAAAGAAGAGATCTCATCATCTCCAGAACTTAGGGTCAACAAGAAACTTTCAACTTTTCAAACCTGAGTTTCTCTGAGTGCATTAATCTGGTTGATCTTCCACTTGTCAACCCAAGCCAAAACAGACAAGTTGGAAGACTAGCAGACTGGATACAAGAAAAGGTACTAGAAGAGTTCAAGATGAGATCAAGATTATATAGATAGAGGATAGTAGGTGAGATCTTTGGTCAACTAGATGTTGAGGTGGGCCTCAAGGTTAGCTTCAAAGGGAAAACCTTGACTGAAGGCCTAGAGGTTGAGCTTGTGAACCTTGAGACAAGATCTCCTTTTGAACCCAGTGCCCTTAGCGAAGCAGCTAGTGATGGTGCTGCACAACCTCTCTCTGGCCAGAGTTTGACTGCTGAACCAAGCAATGAAGGCCAAAGCTCTCTCCACTCTGAGTCACCAAGGCCTGTGCATGACAAAAGGAAGAGGAAAATGACCTCTGAGGACTTAAAGGAGGAGAAGAAAGAGAGGAAGAAGAAGCTATAGGGAGAGAGTTCAGGAGGGTCCTCAGGCTTCATGCAATTTGTTATCCAAGCTGCCACCAGGCCAAACACTCAAGATGATGAGTTGAGGGAAGCCAGGCTAAACTACCTGAGGACCAGGAACTATAATGTTGATGAACTCATATCTCTCCCTTTACAAGAGTTGAATAAGCTGGCTGACATTGATCTGTTAAAGGAGAGGTGGGAGGCAGAGGATGCAGCATTGCTCCTCAACATTAAGGAAGAAAGGAGACCGAAAAGGCTCTACAAACATGCTCCTGTCCTCTCCTCAGTTCAAGAAAGTCCTCAGACAGAGACTGTGGTAGATGCACAACCTCAGGTAGATAAGGAAGCTGAAAGAATGAATATGATCAACTACCTGAGTGCCACAGGACTCTATGAAGCAGCTGCACTTCTTCCTTTATCCTTTAAGTACATAGAGTTTGAATATCTCAAGCAGCTGGAGGAACAAGCCACAAAAGAAAGAAAAGCTACTAAGAGAAAGTTAAGGAAAGAAGGTGCAAGGTCAAGGGCCATCATCCATAAAAGCCAAAAGAAGTCTAAAGATAGATAAAGGATGATGAGCTTCTTGATGATGTATGGATTCTCCGGAAGGAGGCTTGTTCCTATGTCTCTATCCACCATGGATGAGCATATAAGAGTGATCAAGCAGAAGATCAAAAGGGGAGAGCTTGTAGATTTGCATTCTCCACCAAGTCCAGCTCAACCTGAAGTTGAGGTGAAGGTTGAAGCCCTTGAGACAACACAACCTGAACCTAGAGTTGCATCTCAGCCAATTTCATCTTCTGATCTACAGCAGAGTTCTCCTCTCTCTCCATCTGAACCTATGAGAGAAGAGATCCCAACTAACATGGACACAACAGAACAATCTAGTGCTAAAGACTAGTCATCTCAGTTGAAAACTTTAAAGAGGAGGAAAAGGATGGCCAAGAAATGTGTTTCAAAAGTAGAAGAAAACCAAGGCATCCACCTCCACACCTTAGGATGAGTCAGAGCATCCTGAGGAAGTGCATAAAGAGGCTACTCTACCAACTCCTATTCAAGTAGAGCCACTTGCCATTGGAAGACCCATCTTGTCTTTTGGTTTTGCTGCCAATCCGGACAGATGGTATGTCATCAGAGATAAAGGAGGTCAAGATGTCTACTTCTGGCAAGACATGCTAGATCTTCCTATACATGATCTCTATGACATGTGAAGATACCATGAAAGTTTAAAGGATCCTAACCAGATGATGAAGAGAGGCTTGGTCTTGATCTTAATAAGGACTATCAATATCTAAAGTACTTCTTGTTTTGGTAGCATCAGCCTAGGGGGAGTTTGTAAGGTAATATTAGAAGATTATAAGGCTGATGCAACCAAAGAAGCCAAAACAACCAAAGGTCTTCCTGCATGCATGCACTGGACGTACAAAGGTAGTAGTGCTTCGGAAGTTTTACACAATACATCAAAAAATACTCTAAGTGTAAAATCTTCTGAAGCCAAAGTCCAAATATTTCGAAGCCAAAGATGAAGTCTTCCGAAGCTTCAGAGACAAAGTCTTCCAAAGCCATTTTGCTGTGAAGACTGATTTCTTCCAAAGATAGAGAAAGACATGCTTTCTCTGATCTACTTTACATAAAGCTGACACACTTCCGCTGCAACTCTGAAGACTCACCAACTTGTATGAGTTGGTGAAAAGTCCATGCTTTTGTAAACTGTAGATTAAGGTCTTTGTCTGTAACTTCCTACTTTTGTACCTGTAAACCTTTTTGTAATAGAAAAGGATGTGAGCTATGGCATGTCATAGTCACTAGTCAAAAGGCAATCTGCCTTTTAACTTTAGATTGATCTTGTTGTCTAGATTAGTCAATTCCAACTGTCTTTCTAAGTATTGACGGTTGTAGGATTTAGTATAAAGAGTCTTAGGTTCTTGTAATTTAGATATGCTTTGTAACACCTGTAATAGAACTTGAGAGCAATATACAACACTCCTTGAAAACCATATTGCTATGTTATTGCTGCTTGTTCTGTCACATTACTTACTTATGTTCTTAATATCCTCATAATCAAACCCGGTTCCCTATTTGAACTGTTAAGTGTTACAAGTCTCTCCTCATTGCAAAACTGATTATGTTAGGCACCCTTACCCGGTCCTGCAAGAGTATTCTATATTGTTATTCAATTGGTTAAACAACAATATAGTCTTTTGTCCGTATTTCTTAGTTACTCATCCGCATTTACTAATACGGATGTGCTTTTGAGGAAATGTAGATGAAGATTACTCACCCGCTTTAATTAATACGGATAAAGGTTCCACATCCGCATTTACTAATGCGGATGTGCATTTATGGAAATGCTGATGGAAACTGATCATCTGCATTTACTAATGCGGATGAGCATTTGAGGAAATACTGATGAAACTACTCATCCGCATTTACAAATGTGGATATAATTTCTTCATCCACATTTACAAATGCAGAAGGAGACCATTCATCCGCATTTACTAATGTGGGTAACTGTTTGAGAAATGCAGATGGGACAAGGGGCTGGGCCCCTCCCACTTTTCTCTCTCTCCTTGTCTGAAATTTTATTCTCATAGGACATGTGTAAGGCCCCGTTCCCGGAAACCTCACAGTTGGTCAATCATAGCATTTACCATTCAATTCATTACCCAATTCATATAATTGCACAACGGATTAAGCTAACAAAAACCGTTCATTCCATTAATATTTACTGTTGCTAAGCAATACATCATTGTATTTAAATTACAAAATACTCTGTTTAATTGCATTACAAAACAACAATATTATTAAGGATGAACGGATGTCATTCTTGCCCCGACGAGTAGCCCCCCCCCGAGTGCCATCCTCAGCAATGATTACATGCCAACTAAAAATGAATAAAAGTCACCGTTGCTGAGTGAGTTCTAGTTTTAAATGTTAAAATACCTTGTATGATTTGTATACGAAAATATCCCTTTTTTGAATAAAATACATTACTTTCATATGCGATCACACAACGTACGTACATTAAGATAATATTCATAATTATCATCATTATCTTTCCATTCTTCCTTTTATCATTATCTTTCACTTTCCTTTTGGACCAATATGTAATACCCCGCACATTGTGCACTAAGCTGATGCTGGGCCTGAGGTCTATAAATAGACCTCGAACACTGTGCACTAAGCTGACCCAGTCACCTGGGGCAAGCAGCAAGGGTCATGTCAATCTCAAGGATTGACCCTGTGTACATCCTTCGGGTAAGCTAAACCATACACAGTTGAGCTAACGACAACATGGTCGTGCACCTCCATTCAATTTGCTTGCAAGACTTTCATTCTTTCATTATGTTCCACTTTTCATTAATATTAATCTTTCACTTGATTAATAATAATACTTATGAGCATAACCACACCACTTCAAGCCCCATAACAATACATAATCAGGAACATAAGACATGCCAAAAACATGCATAAAATAAACAATAAACATCATCATGTCAAACCAGGGTCAAACCATAAAATTCTGATTTCCCAAAATTCCAGAAAATTTCTAAGTGTTTAGGCGCATGGGTACTATGCAGGCGCATGAGCCATGCTTAGGCGCATAAACACTATTCGGGCGCATGAATCCTACACTTAGGCATTGTAGCTTACATTCTGGGCGCATGAACTGTTCAGGCGCATGGACTGGCACTTAGGCGCATGAGTTATCACTTGGTGTTTTTAGGCAATGACTTAGGCGCATGAGAACTATTGGTGCGCATGAGAACTCCTTAAACAGTTTCTAAGGCAAATTTTCCAGGCGCATGACCCGTACTTAGGCGTTTCCAAGTTAAAATCCCAGGCGCATAGGAACTATTAGGGCGCATGATCTAACAGTATTTGGCACAACTCTCAGGCGCATGACCTTCACTTAGGCGCCTGAGCAGATTGGTTGGGTGCATGGGGGTACTGTTTGGGCGCATGGATTTACACTTGGTATTTTCAGGTAATTTCCTGGGTGCATGACCAACCATATGCATGTTTTAGTCTAATTTTCAAATCCCATTCACACACTAATCTGTTCTAAGCTTATATCCACCAATTCTAAGCATCACAACACATATACAACCATAAACACATTATATAAACATACGGGTACATACTTAACAATTATATAACATTTTAAACGATGCATTTTCAGCCCCAAAAAAAAAGGTTTAAAACACATAGAAATCAGGGTCCTAGAACTCACCTGTGCAACCAACAAGTAAAACTCCTCCAAACTCAAGTGCACAAGAGTTTCAACACCTAAAAACACCACAAAACACACAACCAAGCACAAAGACACATAAAAATTGGTTTCATGGTCAAAACCCAACAAAACCAAATGAATTACACAAGAAAATGCTTACCAAGATCAAAAACAGCCTCTTCTCTCTTTAGAACCGAGAAAACTTCGACTTCTTCTTCTTTGTTCTTGTTTCAGACAAAATGCAGAAAAGTAGAAACATGAAGTGGGCGGCCATACCCACTTTATAATAAAATAATGGGATTTTTGTACTTTTACACTTTGGCCCCCTCCACTTTGTCTCTTTTTCCTTTCTTTCAAAAATACTTTTATTCTCTCTTATTGTTTTTTTTTTCTTTTCTTTTATTTTGACAAAATTTCGGGTGTTACAAGTCTACCCCCCTTAAAGAGGTTTCGTCCCCAAAACCTATCACTCTTCGAATAACTGTGGGTAATGGTGTCTTATTTCTTCTTCCGTCTCCCACGTAGACTCATAACCCTTCCAGTGTTTCCACTACACCCGCACAAGTGGAACCACCTTATTCCTCAATCTCTTCTCCTTTCGGTCGATGATTGCCACTGGTAGCTCTACATAGTTGAGCCTTTCATCCACTTCAATATCCTCTAGTGGCACAATCATATCTTCATCGGCTAAGCATTTTCTCAGATGAGATACATGGAACGTCGGGTGAATCCCACTTAACTCATCGGGCAGTTCCAACTGATAGGCCACTTTTCCTACTCGTGCAAAGATTCGGAAAGGCCCTATGTACCTTGGGCTCAGCTTACCCCTTTTTCTGAACTAGATGATTCCTTTCCAAGGCGAGACCTTCAACATGACTCTATCACCCACGTTGAATTCAATCGGTCTTCGCCTTTTGTCGGCATACGACTTCTGTCTATCCTTGACCACCTTCATAAAGGCTTTGATCTTTTCTAACTTCTCGACCATAGCCTCAATCACCTCAATGCTTCCCAACTCCTTCTGCCCGATATCTCCCCAACATACGGGCGTTCTACACCTCCTACAGTATAGCATCTCGTATGGTGGCATGCCGATGCTGGCATGATAACTGTTGTTATACGAGAACTCCGCCAATGGTAGGTGATCATCCTAACTTCCTCCAAAATCGATTACACACGCTCGAAGCATATCCTCGAGCGTCTGAATCGTTCTCTCCGACTAACCATCTGTCTGAGGATGATAAGCCTTGCTGATGTGTAACTTTGTCCCCATCGCATCATGGAACCTTTTCCAAAAAATCGATTTGAACCGAGTGTCACGGTCTGACACGATAGACACCGACACACCATGACGAGCCATAATCTCCTTTATGAATAGATCCGCCAGTCTCTCGGATGAATACGTCTCGTGGATCGGTAGGAAGTGAGTACTCTTTGTCAGACGATCACCCATATGGTATCGTACCCCTTCGCCGTACGGGGTAACTTCGTGATGAAGTCCATGGTGATGTGCTCCCACTTCCACTCGGGTATATCCAACGGTTGGATCTTCCCGTATGGCTTCTAATGCTCCGCCTTCACTTGTAAGCAAGTAAGGCACTTACTCACATACTCCACTACATCGCGCTTCATTCCCGGCCACCAGTAATCCTTCTTCATGTCTTGGTCATCTTGGTAGCGCCGAGATGAATGGAGTACCGAGTCTTATGAGCTTCCTCCGAAATCCGCCCCAATAGGTCTCCATAGCGAGGGATCCATATTCGCCCGAAGCGGGTTCTAACTCCGTGAGTGTTTTCTCCCAACTCTGAGACTAGACCTCTCATCCTTTCAGAGTTAAGGCAATTTTCTTTCAATGCCTCATCTTGAAATCCCTTGACCTGCGTCATCACGTCAGAGGTCATCACCAATTGATAGGCCTTCACCCGGATCGGCTCGGGTCTCTTTTTTCGGCTAAGGGCATCAGCCACTATGTTAGCATTACCCGGGTGATAATGGATCTCACAGTCATAATCCTTGATCAACTCTAACCACCTCCTTTGCCTCATATTGAGGTCCTTTTGCTCAAAGAAATATTTTAGGCTTTTGTGGTCCGTGAAGATCATGCACTTCGTTCCATACAAGTAGTGCCTCCAAATCTTTAAGGCAAAGACCACCGTTGCTAGCTCCAAGTCATGAGTGGGGTAATTGGTCTCATGGGTCTTCAATTTCCGGGATGCGTAAGCTATCACTCTCCCACGTTGCATTAGCACGCAACCCAGTCCCGAATAGGAAGCATCCGAATATACTACTAAATCTTCACTCCCTTCAGGTAATGTCAAGGTAGGTGCTTAAGTTAATCTTGTCTTTAACTCCTCAAAAACATCCTCTTGTTCCCATCCCCACACATACTTCGCATCCTTACGAGTCAACTTAGTAAAAGGTGAGGCAATATTGGAAAAGTCCTGGATAAACCTTCTGTAGTAGCCCGCCAAACCCAAGAAACTTCGAATCTCGGATGGCGTCTTTGGAGACTTCCATTGCATCACCGCTACAACCTTCGCCGGGTCCACCATAATTCCTTCAGAATTCACCACGTGACCCAAAAATTGAACTTCGCGTAACCAGAGAGCACACTTAGAGAATTTAGCATACAACTTCTATCTTCTAAGTGTCCCCAACACTTCGAGTATGTGGATGACATGTTCTTCTTTGCTCTTTAAATAAATCAGTATATCATCAATAAACACAATCACTGATTTATCCAACATGGGCCGACACACTCGGTTCATCAATTCTATAAAGGCAGCTGGCACGTTAGTTAGACCGAAAGACATAACGAGGAACTCGTAGTGTCCATAACGCGTGCGAAAAGATGTCTCAGGAATGTCTTGCTCCTTCACCTTTAATTGATGGTAGCCAGATCGGAGATCTATTCTTAAGAACCAACTGGCACCTTGGAGCTGGTCGAACAAATCATCTATTCTGGGTAGGGGATATCGGTTCTTCACTGTCAAGTTGTTTAACTCACGGTAGTCGATACACATTCTCATACTACCATACTTCTTCTTTACAAACAAGACCAGAGCACCCCAGGGAGAGATGCTTAGTCGGATGAAACCATTATCCATCAACTCCTGCAGTTGAACTATTAGTTCCTTCATCTTAGTCGGAGCTAATCGGTATGGTGCTTTGGCAATGGGTTGAGCACCGGGTATCAGATCAATCTAAAATTCAATCTCACGATCCGGTGGCACACCTGGTAAGTCTTCTGGGAACACGTCCAGGAATTCACACACAACTGGTACATCAGAAAATTGTGGTACTGACACGTCCACATCCATTACGTAAGCCAGGTAGGCACTACATCCTCGCTTCATGCGCTTCTCGGCCACCGCCATCGAAATCACCTTCGGAACATAGTGCGCGATCACCATAGACCATCACCGAACTTCCATCAGGCGCGATTAATCGAATCATTTTCTTGCAACACATGATATTCGTCTTATAGGCCGCTAACCAATCCATCCCTAGTACTACATCAAATCCGCCTTGGGGCATCACAAATAGTTTAGCAGAGAACCTATGGCCTTCTAGCTCTATGTCGTAGTCCTTTATTATCTTAGAAATTCTGGTAGACTTACCAATTGTGGTTTCTACATCAAATGGCTCATCAATACTTCTACTACTATCTTAGCACAGAAAGTAGCAGAAATGAAACTCTGACTAGCACCAGAATCAAATAATACAGAGGCATAAGTTTGGTTTACTAGAAACATACCTGACACGACGTCGGGTCTACCCGGGCCTCCTCTTGCATCATTGTGAAGGCTCTAGCACTCGTCCTCTGTCCTCCTTCCTCCGTCCTCTTCTTCACCCCGGAACTCTCTGCCTTTTGCCTCTTGCAATCCCTGCTCATGTGTCCCTCTTCCCCACAGATATAACATCTCAACACTCTACAATTCTTAGCGATATGACCAGGCTTCCCACACTTGAAGCATATGTTTAACCCCAACCTGCATTCCCCGATATGTTCCTTCCCACACTTACCACACCTCTTCACCCCCAAGCTTGATGACACCACCCTACGGTCGTCCACCCTCATCCTCTTGTTGTTTGGAGTGAAACCACCACGCCCAAACCGTTTCCCCGTGCCAGTTCTTGTCACCACTACTTGCCTTATTCTCTTCAATCACCACCACCTCCCTCTCTTCATACAACCTTCCAGCCAGGTGCACTGCCGACCTAAAAGTGCTTGGCCGGGTGACAATCAAGTGCTTGTGGATATCAGCCGGCAATCCCTGTACATATCTCTTAATCTTCCTCGACACTGGCGTCACCTGATCCGGTACCAGCCTCGCCATTTCATTAAACTTGGTAGTGTATTGTTGGTTGGTTATGGTCCCCACCTCAAGTTGTAGGAACTCTCTCTCTATCTTGTCTAGTACCCTATGAGGACAGAATTCCTCAATCACCATCTTCTTCAAATCTCCCCATCTCATCCTTCCGATAGCCCTGCTGCCCTCGGCTTGGACAATATTGTCCCACCAACACAGAGCCGAGTCAAGAATGAGTGAGTGGAAAATTTTACTTTCTGGTCCTCCCTGCACTCACTGATATCCAACACCGCCTCCATCTCCCTTACCCAGCGGTGAGCAGCGGTAGCATTACCGTTGCCATTGAAAGTCGGGGGTTTACACCATTAGAATGCTTCATAACTAGATCCCTTTGCGGTTTCCCGCACCTTTACCTCTTCCTCATCACTAGAGGCTGCCTCCTCATTATTCAGTTCCTCTTCTTCATTATGACCCCTCACATTCTCCCTCCTTCCAGCTGTAGTTCTTCTCTCTTCCTCCTTTTCCTTCCTCTCATCTTCCCTTACAGCCCGAATGACTTCAGTCACGACAAACGGTAGGATTGTCTGCATAACTTGGTGAACCTCCTCCACCACTGCCTCTTTCACTGAGGCCCTCAGGTTGGCACTCTCATCACCGCCCTCCGGGTGATGAAGCCCAGGCTTACCAGGAGCCGTCTCTGCAGTCCTCGTCTTGTTCTTCATAGCCGTGGCCTACCAGCACGACCACCCCGTGTTCCACCTCGAGAAGCCTTAGATGATCTACCTCCGGCCATCCTCTAACACTATAATATAAGATTCAAACACCAACACGTTCATTCATGGTAATAACTCAGTTTATGTTAAGTATAGTAAGTCCCTAATTACAGTGGCCAGTTATGATTAGCCACTTACTTTACTCTTCATCTCCCGAGCATTTCTTTTCTTGACTACATTACTATTCAAATCTACTAAAGGCACATAAATCAAATAGCACACGCACATAATGCCCATTCTCAGTTTAAGAAAAGAAATACATGATGGCACGTAGCTACTCGGGCTGGCATCCTTCCATTCGGTCCCATTCTCAGATTAAGTTTAGGTTTTTGAAAATATTTATCTGTTTCTCTTAAACTTTGGCTTTGATACCAACTTGTAAGGCCCTGTTCCCGGAAACCTCACAGTTGGTCAATCATAGCATTTAACATTCAATTCGTTACCCAATTAATATAATCGCACAGCGGATTAAGCTAACAAAAACCATTCATTCCATTAATATTTACTGTTGCTAAGCAATATATCATTGTATTTAAATTACAAAATACTCTGTTTAATTGCATTACAAAACAACAATATTATTAAGGATGAACGGATGCCAGTCTTGCCCCGACGAGTAGCCCTCCCCGAGTGCCATCCTCAGCAATGATTACCTGCCAACTGAAAATGAATAAAAGTCAGCGTTGCTGAGTGAGTTCTAGTTTCAAACGTTAAAATACCTTGTATGATTTGTATACGAAAATATCCCTTTTTTGAATAAAATACATTACTTTCGTATGCGATCACACAACGTACGTACATTCAGATAATATTCATAATTATCATCATTATCTTTCCATTCTTCCTTTTTATCATTATGTTTCACTTTTCTTTCGGACCAATGTGCAATACCCCAAACATTGTGCACTAAGCTGATGCTAGGTCTGAGGTCTATAAATAGACCCCGAACATTATGCACTAAGTTGACCCAGTCACCTGGGGCAAGCAGCAAGGGTCATGTCAATCTCAAGGATTGACCCTGTGTACATCCTTCGGGTTAGCTAAACCGTACACAGTTGAGCTAACGACAAAATGGTCGTGCACCTCCATTCAATTTGCTTGCAAGACTTTCATTCTTTCATTATGTTCCACTTTTCATTAATATTAATCATTCACGTGATTAATAATAATACTTATGAGCATAATCACACCACATCAAGCCCCAAAACAATACATAATCAGGAACATAAGTTAGGCCAAAAACATGCATAAAATAAACAATAAACATCATCAAGTCAAACCAGGGTCAAACCCTAAAATTCTGATTTCCCAAAATTCCAGAAAATTTCTAAGTGTTTAGGCGCATGGGCACTATGCAGGCACATGAGCCATGCTTAGGCGCATTAACACTATTCGGGCGCATGAATCCTACACTTAGGCATTGTAGCTTACATTCTGAGTGCATGAACTATTCAGGCGCATGGACTAGCACTTAGGCGCTTGAGTTATCACTTGGTGTTTTCAGGCAGTGACTTCGGCGCATGAGAACTATTGGGGTGCATGAGTCCTCCTTAAACGGTTTCTAAGGTAAATTTTTCAGGCGCATGGGCCCTTTTTGGGCGCATGACCCGTACTTAGGCGTTTCCAAGTTAAAATCCCAGGCGCATAGGAACTATTAGGGCGCATGATCTAACAGTATTTGGCACAACTCTCAGGCGCATGACCTACACTTAGGCGTTGGGCGCATGGGGGCACTGTTTGGGTGCATGGATTTACGCTTAGTATTTTCAGGTAATTTCCTGAGTGCATGACCAACCATATGCATGTTTTAGTCTTATTTTCAAATCCCATTCACACACTAATCTATTCTAAGCTTATATCCACCAATTCTAAGCATCACAACACATATACAACCATAAACACATCATATAAAAATACGGGTACATACTTAACAATTATATAACATTTAAAATGACGCATTTTCAGCCCCAAAAAAAAAAGGTTTAAAACACATAGAAATCGGGGTCCTAGAACTCACCTGTGCACCCAACAAGTAAAACTCCTCCAAACTCGAGTGCACAAGAGTTTCAACACCTAAAAACACCACAAAACACACAACCAAGCACAAAGACACATAAAAATCGGTTTCATGGTCAAAACCCACCAAAACCTAACCAATTACACAAGAAAATGCTTACCAAGATCAAAAACAACCATTTACTAATGCGGTTGAATGTTTGAGAAATGCGGATGGGACAAGGGGCTGGGCCCCGCCCACTTTTCTCTCTCTCCTCATCTAAAATTTTAGTTTCATAGGACATGTAATATATGATTGCAATCAACCACTCTCTCTGATAACTTACAGGACACTCAAAAGTGCACATCTATTTTTCGGGTTTTTCTCTCGATTGGTCAAAAATAAAAACCAATAACAGAGATTCGTTCAAGTGTGAAAATCATAGCAACCGGGTGTTTGTTGGAGGCTTGAGGGTAGACTTGCTTGAGGCTTCCTTCTTTGGAAGCTTCCATTCATCGATTATCTTCCTTAAACCCATACGGGAGGTAGTCTTCTAAACACCCTATGGTTGTTTGTAAGCATGGTTTTCATATATCGATCCATTACAGGTTTTAACAGATATATAAAATGGTTTATGTATATTAACTGTAATAAGTTTTAATCTCTTTATCCGCTACGTTTTTCATTTTATATGGATAGAATGACTCTGATAAACTTGTTCAAAACCCAACAATGGCATCAAGAGCCGGTTATATAAATACATGCTTCATCGGGAATGAAATCTCGGTTTCTTGCTGCTGACTCACCAACAGACCGAGAGTTTTGGTCAAATGTTTCCCCTGAATTTTTCAAGATTCTACTTTACATGCATATTGTAATCCTGAAAAATTTAGTTATTTGGATGATTTAGGGTTTTGGACAAGAATCATGATATTCAGTTGTTTATACATTAACCAAAAATCTATGGTTCAAGGGTAAGCTCTCGGGTTTTTACTTACATATTTGGATATGTATTTTAATGTTCATAACCTAGCCGAGACCTTGTGTTTGGATGTGTTGTGATTTGTATTTGATTATTTAAAAGGGTTGTAATAATTAAATGTATTTGTTCTTCTTTTTGGGTATGTAATTTATTTATTTTTCATTTAGTATGCAAAATAAATAGGTTAGTTGTATTTTACTTTTACTAGAAAAATGTATTTAGGATATATTTTGTAAAAGAAGATGCAACAAGGTTGTTTTTGGGTTTGGGCTAATTTTGAGCCTAAAGTGCTTTATAGCTCTTAATGGGATTTAAGCCCAATAACCAAAAACATATTTTGAAGGCCCAAAGAAGTTTGGTGCAAAAACTTAAGCCCATTTGGAAGCCCAAATCGAATGGAAGAATCACAACACAAAGTGAAGCTTGAAGCATTTGGATGCGGGATCAAGTGGGAGTTCACCGACACAAGTGATGTGTCAATTTTACCCTTAGGAAAGACCTAATTAACTCACTTGTTTCGGTCAAAAAGTGATGTTAAATTAGTTGGTTATGGTTATGAACTTGTTGTTGTATGTGATGCTTGTGTGGTTGACTTAATCTTATTGTTTATGTGATATTTGGATATGCACTGTTAAACAATTTAATATCAACAACAAGCTTTAAATGGTTCTTTTGGAAATATTAACATGGGTAATAAAATAGTTTTATTAAAGGTTAATGTTTTCGCAATAAAATTGGGTTTTATTAAAAGAGCCTTGAAAGTTGGCTTCACTAATGTACCACACATTTGAATGAATGCAAATGTAAGGTACAAAATGTTTTAAAAACTAGAATTAATGGAAACAAAAAATCCCTTTTAAATAAGTTTAACACCATCCTTTTATACAACACTCAAATCACCTGGGAACTCTTTGTGGGATAAAGGTCACCTAACCACATTTAGGGAACTTGTGTATTTGAGGTGGGGTTAACATATTTGTGGGATAAAGGTCACCTAACTACTTGTATGTGTAAACTCACACGTGTGTGTAAGTAGGACGACTTGGGTTGGAAACCATGTGAATAGGGTCACCGAAGCATGGCGTACAATGGTGTTGATGGGATTAAACGTGCCAACTAAACATAAAGATGTTTAACCGATCCCATTAAACTAGAAGTTGCAAAGGGTTGCAATTGTCAAATTTTGACTACCTTGTTAATTTAAATAATGGGATAAAGGTCACCTAACAAATATTTAAATGTAATGTTGCATTCTAGATTTTAATTATTAATTGTCTATGAGACATGAAAGGGTATTAATAACTAAAATTTCATTTTTGTAAATACTAAAATTGAACTTTGTTAATATTGTAGAAATGGACGCAAACCACAACGCTACCTCCCCGACCGTCCATAACTTGTCGCTAAGAACTATCCTGGAATTTGATCGTCTCAACCATAATAATTTCATGGATTGGTTTCAAAACTTGAGAATTGTTCTCAAGCAAGAAAAGAAATCATATGTGTTGGACGATCCTATTCCCGTTGAACCTAACATTGATAATGACGATGCCTACAACGATTGGGTTAAGTACACGGAGGATTCAGTGCAAGTTTCTTGCCTTATATTGGGAACCATGATCCCGAGCTTCAAAAGGATTTTGAACATCATGGGGAATATGATATGATTACCCAATTAAAGGAAATGTTCCTTCAACAAGCAAGGGTAGAGCGCTTCAAAACGGTTTGAGCGCATCATGCATGTCAAAAGGAAGAAACCCAATCGGTGTCATCTTATATGATGAAGATGAAAAGCCACATTTATCGCCTCGAAAGGTTGATTTGTCCCATCTCAAAAGAGTTGGACATGGATTTGATCCTCAATGGTCTAACCAAAAAGTTTGAGACGTTTATCATTAATTATAACATGAATGGATGGGACAAGAGCATTGGGGAACATCATGCAATGCTCAAAACAGCCGAAGCAGGAATTGGTAAAAGGGTTTTACTGGTTCTCACGATCAATGAGGGTGGTAACAAGAAAAGGCATCACCCCGAACCCAAGGAGAATGTTGCCAAAGGCAAGGGATACGTCAAAGTAAAGGGTAAGGGAAAAGCTAAAGCGGGACCACCAAAACCGAAGCTTAAGAAGCCAAAGGTTACGGAGACCGATCCATGCTTTGAGTGTGGTGAGATAGGACATTGGAAGAGGAATTGTCCAACCTATCTCAAAGAGTTGAGAAACAAGAGGGATGCTGGGCAGACCTCGGGTACAACTTTCATGATCCATATTGAACTTAATGTTATTTCTTCAAGCATATGGGTATTGGATACTGGATGTGGAACTCATATTTGCAATTCGTTGTAGGGGTTCAAAAGAAATAAACATTTTAAGAAGGGAGATGCTGGTCTCTACATGGGCAACAGAGAAAAAGTTGATGTCGAAGCCCAAGGAGACTATATCTTGAAGTTTCTAAGTGGTTTGGAAGTTATTTTGAAGAATATTTTGTATGATCCTAGTTTGACTAGGAATATAATTTTTTTTCCCTTCTAAAACAATATGGTTATGTGTTAAAGTTTGTAAACAATGGTATTTGTGTTTTTATGGATGTATACTTTATTTTAAGGCTATGCCTTCTAATGGTATTTATGAAGTGGTTCATGATGACACATCCTTTAATAACTCATTATACCAGTCAAGCACCAAGAAACTTAAAATGGGTTTAAGTAAATCATATCTTTGGCATTGTCGTCTTGGTCACATAAACATGAATCGCATTCAAAAAGAATGGTCTTTTGGAAGCAAATGAAGAGGGTTCATTTGATAAGTGTGAATCTTGTTTACAAGGAAAGATGACCAAGGAACCCTTTAGTGGCACTAACGAAAAGGCAAAAGATTTATTAGAAATCATACATTTGGATGTATGTGGTCCTTTTAAAGCAATGACAAGGAATGGTGAAAGATACTTCATTACCTTCATCGAGGATTATAGTCGTTATGGTTATGTGTACTTGTTAAGACACAAAGATGAAGCTTTTGAAATCTTCAAAATCTTAAAAAATGAAGTAGAAAATCAACTCAACAAAACAATCAAGTTCTTCGTTTGGATAGAGGAGGTGAATACCCTAGTGATGCCTTTTAAGATCATCTCAAGAGTTGTGGGATTGTCTCACAACTTGCTCCACCCGGAACACCAAAACATAATGGTGTGTCTGAAAGGAGAAACCAAACCCTATTGGATATGGTTGGATCTATGATGGCTAGAAGCACACTGCCTCTATCATTTTGGGGTTTTGCATTGCTCTCCACGACCCGTATTCTGAATATGGCCCCAACTAAGAAAGTGCATAAGACACCTTTTGAAATATGGCATGGAAGAGTTCAATCGTTATCATATTTGAAAGTCTGGGGTTGTGAAGCTTATGTTAAGCAGAACACCCTAAACAAGTTAGGAAGCCAATCCACTAAGCATATCTTTATAGGATATCCCAAAGACTCCGTGGGATATTACTTCTACAATCCAACAGAGTAAAAGGTATTTATTGCTCGAAAGGCTGAGTTCTTGGAAACTAAGTTCCTTATGGAAGGAACTACCAATAGAATAGTGGGACTTGATGAGGATCGAGAACCACAAGCCGATACACATTTGGTAGATATTAGCAATCAACAAGAGGTTGTTAATCATGATCAAGTGGTTGATCAATACACACAAAGCGTTCGCAGATCTGGTAGAACTAGCTATCCACCTGAAAGATATGGATTTATCATGAATGGATGCTATGTAGTTGACTCGGATGAACCAACTACGTACCATGATGCAATGTCCAATTCCGATTGTGACAAGTAGCTTGAAGCCATGAACATAGAGATGCAATCCATGTATAAAAACCAAGTATAGGAATTGGTTGTGCCACCGCTTAACTCCAAACCAGTTGGATGTAAGTGGGTTTTCAAGAAGAAAACCGATATGCATGGAAACTTGGATACTTATAAAGCAAGACTTGTAGCAAAAGGTTTCACTCAAACTCAAGGGGTTGATTATGATGAGACCTTCTAGCCTGTGGCAATGCTTTGTCAATTAGGATATTATTTCCAGAGCCGCATATTATGACTATGAGATTTGGCAAATGGATGTCAAAACTGCTTTCCTTAATGGACATCTCGAAGAGAATGTCTATATGGTTCAGCCCGATGGTTTTGTTGATCCACAACATCCTAATAAAGTATGCAAGTTAAAGAAATCAATCTATTGATTGAAGTAAGCATCAAGAAGTTGGAATCAATGTTTTGATGAAGAGATCAAGAAATTTGGATTCATCAAAGCGCTGATGAAGCTTGTGTGTATAAGAAGGCTAGTGGGAGCATCATCACATTCTTAGTATTGTACGTTGATGATATACTATTGTTTGGAAATGACATTCCAACCATGGAAGGTGTTAAAACCTGGTTTGGAAATTGTTTTCACATCAAAGATCTTGGTGAAGCCGCCTACATTTTTGGAATAAAGATCTATAGAGATAGATCAAGGCGGTTTATAGGTTTAAACCAAAGTGCATACATTGATAAAATCTTAAAAAGGTTCTAGATGGAGAACTATAAGAAAGGTCTAGTACCTATTTAAAGAGGTACAATATTGAGTGCATCTCAATGTCCAAGCTCAAATGATGAACAAGAAAGGATGAAAGAAGTCCCATATACATCTGCTATTGGATCCATCATGTATGCAATGATATGCACTAGACTGAACGTGTCATGCGCTTTAAGCATGATGAGTAGATATCAGTAGAATCCAGGAAATAGTCATTGGATTGCTGTTAAGAGTATATTGAAATACCTTAGGAGGACTAAGGATATGTTTCTAATATACGGAAATGGTGAAGAGGAACTCATTGTAAAGGGTTACACGGATGCGAGTTTCCAAACTGACCGAGATGATTCTTGATCATAATCGGGGTATGTCTTCATTATGAATAGAGGGGCAATGTCCTGGAAGAGTTCAAAGCAGGATGTGGTAGCATTGTCCACTACAGAATCGGAATACATCACCGCTACATTAGCAGCACAAGAAGCTGCATGGTTAAATAAATTCATTGCCGATCTAGGGGTAGTCTCTACCATTCAAGATCCCCTAGAGATCTTTTGTGACAATGAGTGTGCGATTGATGAAATCAAGGAACCCCGTGCACATCAAAAGACAAGGCACATTGAGCGGAGATTCAACTACATAAGGGATGAATTTGTAAAAGGAAAGATATGTATTCGCAAAGTTGACACCAATCAAAATATTACGGATCCACTCACGAAGTTCCTTGAAAGGACAAAGCACGAGAGTCATACTTGTGCCTTAGGACTTTGATATTCTAGTGATTGGATTTGATCTATTTAGTATTTAAACAATGGAACAATTGTTATTTTGGCTCATATATATAATTATGATACTATGAGTTATGTTCCATTTTAGCATGTTTAGATCCATGAATATGTTTAGTATTCTAAATGTCCGTAGTCAGTCATATTTGTGAGAACGAAATATGAAGGTAAGACTATTATGAACTTGGATTGGTGGATATTCATAAGGTATGAATATAGAGCAAAAGGTTGCTGCCAAAGTTCATAGATATTTGTGGGATACAAATATTAGACTGACCCACTCTCAAATGTTACTGCATGGAATTATGTAATTGATCTTAAGTAAATTTGAGTAAGGCGAATATCATAGCATCCTCCAACCTGAGATACATATTGGGTTTTGATATTCACCAAATATTATACTTTGACCTAGTTCTTCACTGTTCTGAAATATGGACAGTACACAAGGCTAGGTTCAGGTGTGATACAAGGTGATTATGAGAAACGTATGTAGTTAAGATGGGATTTGTTCCTCTTACTCGTTGAGAGTAAGATGTCTAAGGCCTAATAAAGTTAAGTCAATTGGGAATGATCTATTTATGTCTGGATTTAACATGACATCTGTAACAAAATGGATAAATGATAAATTCACCTAAATCATTTTCAAGTAAGGGACTTGAAGAAGATGATGTTATTGAATGGCATTTCGTCATGCATATTAGGGGTAGTAAACCGTTGTTAGGCGGTATTTGCTACTTGCATCAATCCTCTATTTATCTTGTGCAAGTGGGAGATTGTTGGAAACGGTCTGCCCAAGACACATATTGAATTGATGTGGCTAGTACGTTATGATCCAAGTTGGGTCATACCCAATAACAAGCTAGACAAACACCTATAATATTTATTTTATGATATGATCATGTAAATAGATATTGACACTTAGAGTATTTAGAAATTGGGTTTTCTAAATATTTGTACTTGTGTTGTAAATAAATTATATGGATAATTTATTTTAGAGAGAGTATTCTATATTGTTATTCTATTGGTTGAACAACAATATAGTCTTTTGTCCGCATTTCTTAATTACTCATCCGCATTTACTAATGTTGATCGGCTTTTATGTAAATGTGGATGAAGATTACTCATTCGTATTAATTAATGCGGAGGAAGGTTCCTCATCTGCATTTACTAATACGGATGTGCATTTATGGAAATGATGATTGAAACTAATCGTCCGCATTTACTAATACGGATGAGCATTTGAGGAAATGCTGATGAAACTACTCATTCGCATTTACAAATGCGGATGTTCAATTGGGAAATGCGGATGGAATTTCTTCATCCGCATTTACAAATGCAGAAGGAGACCATTCATCTGCATTTACTAATGCGGTTGAATGTTTGAGAAATACGGATGGGACAAGGGGCTAGGCCCCGCCTACTTTTCTCTCTCTCCCCATCTGAAATTTTAGTTTCATAGGACATGTAATATATGATTTCAATCAACCACTCTTTCTGATAACTTACAAGACACTCAAAAGTGCACATCTGTTTTTTGGGTTTTTGTCTCGATCGGTCGAAAATAAAAACCAAGAACAGAGATTTATTCAAGTGTGAAAATCCTAGCAACCGGGTGTTTGTTGGAGGCTTAAGGGTAGACTTACTTGAGGCATCCTCTTTGGAAGCTGCCATTCATCGATTATCTTCCTCAAACCCATACGAGAGGTAGTCTTCTACACACCCTATGGTTGTTTGTAAGCATGGTTTTCATATATCGATCCATTACGGGTTTTAACAGATATATAAAATGGTTTATATATATTAATTGTAACAAGTTTTAATCTCTTTATCCTCTGCGTTTTTCATTTTATATGGATAAAATGACTCTGATAAACTTGTTCAAAACTCAACAAAGGGTACCACGCTGAGATTCTGTGGGGTCGTTTGTGTCATGTGACAAGTATTCTAAGATACTATGGTGAACCATCCAGCAGGTATGGTGCACTGTTTGAGGCTCAGTTTTCCCTATGGGTTAACCGGCATTAACACAAGTTTAGAAGAGGCTAGCCGGGACAGAGTGCTGGGTTGATTATGACCCCACAACAATGAAACTTATGTTTTCAATAATTTACTCATGGATTCTAAAGTGCCCTTTTGTTTCTAATCCTTAAGCACTAGAATTCACCAAATTTATGGAAGCTTGGTTTTGTTGAAGGAAAACGTATAGACTACCTAGAGTTGTGACCACCTATGACATTACTTGTTTTGAAGCATATTTGGACAATTTGATTTCACTATCTGTTAAACTTTTAAATATTTTGTATTGGGCTTTTGCCTTATGTTATGGTCTAGACTTTTACCGCCAGGTTAAGTTATTTAATTTAATGTTATGTGATTTCTCTCTCCTTGTGCGCTTTTGTCATGGTTAGTTTCCGCTGCCATGTATATTGCCAGTCTGTGATCTCCTTCCCTCCTTGGGCTCGGGTCTGACACTAATCCCTTCCATGATATCTCGATTGCCAAATGCACTAAGAACGTATGGTATAGACAATGATTAAAGCATAAATTAACCATTTACAAACAAGCATCAACACACCATAATAAACAAACAAACATTGACCATCTATTATTCTAGAAATACTGATAAAAACACAAATGTCTTGAACAAACCTTCAACCTATGATGATCACCAACAAGTTTAGCCACTCATGACTTGGTATATCATCATCACATAAAGACTAATGTTCATATGAATCAAAAACATAAACCAAATGTTTGAATGTTGCAAAATCCAATAAAGAACACTAATTTTCTCCTCCAAGAACTGTCCAAAACGTCTGCCAATCATTGGATATGAAAAGAAACTTGAAAACTAATTTTAATAGGGCAGTTACACATTTCCTCTTCAGACACCAACATAATCTACGGTGGCCACCGTAGCCTACGGTGGTGATTATGTTGCTACGGTGATGAGGGACTGGACTACGGCGACCATTTTTCTTCAAACACCACCGTAAGCTATGGTGATAGCCGTAGCCTACGGTGGATCCCTTTTCTCCACTATTTGTTTTCCATTTTTACTCCTTATTGTTTCTTCTTGTTGCCGCCAAGTATGAGCTCCCTTCTAAACACTTTAATACCACTTGTTTATGCCCTTTTTTTACCTGCAACGCTAAACACACCGTAGTTATCTAATTCAAAGCAATAAACCGATTAAGTGTATCGTCATAATACCAATTAAAGCACTTAAGGGTTGTACTACGGACCACCCGTCACATCCCCACACTTAACCGTTGCTTGCCCCCAAGCAACTCATCAAAAACAAATCATAACTCCACAAGCGATCAAACCAATAAATCAAGCAAACAAGTATCGTCTTTTTACTAACCTTTTCCTTACACCCACGTAACACACCCCTTATAATAAGGATCCTCTCGATGAAAAATAACAACTAGCAAAGATGAGCTAGAACACACTCAAGGAAATTGGGTGGTTGAACAATAATATGCTTATGCTTAAATCGGTCCTCCGCCTAAGAATTGCTAAAACATGCATGTGAATCAAAGGGAATTAAAGGTTGTAACGCGGCTAGGCATATGGGTAGGAAATGGAAATATATATGTATAGTAGCGCATGATTCAAGCCAGTCTTTTTATTACAAACTAAACAAACATACAAATAAACACAAACCTCTATATACAAGACAATACATTCACTTGCTTTTCATTTTTTTTCTTTCTTTTCCTTTCAACTTTTTTATATTTTTTAACAAACTAAGATTGCGTTCTAGAACTTCAAGCAACACATACACAGCAAAACAAACATACTAAAACAAAATGCTAACGCTACTAGACCAGGTCGAATACAGGTGAATTTTTTTTTTTATTTGGGAAACTAAGCATGGGTTAAGAATTGATCGGCTCTAGGCTCAAAATGGGCTACTAAAAGTCCAAACCCCCACCCCTCTCACTACCATGCTCATATATATAATTTATGAGGTCTAACCCTCCAAATCCTACACTCGCACACACCATGAAGAGGCTACTTAAATGCCCTTATCCTTTTCACATTTACACCAAGCTAAATACTCAAACAGGATTCAAGCACAAGTTCTAATGCAACCCACAACCCATTTCCACTCTTTCATCAAAGAATATATCTTCACAAAAATTCAAAAAGTGGCTGCAACTCTCACCAAGAAAAAGGGTACGGGGTTGCCGGTGCGTCACACGGTTTTAGTACAAAGTGTTCAAATTTCGGCCATTTTTGCTTGATTCAATTTTTTTTTAAGTGTCAAAAATTTCCCCCATCCCCACACTTGGGATACATTGACCCCGATGTATGGTTTTGAAAGTGAATGATCGTTAAAAACAATTTCAACATCTATTTCGCTTCCTCACTTAAACCACAAATTTCTTTTTGTTGTTTTTGTTTTTGCTTTTTTAAACATATATATATAAAACACCACCAAAACATTCACAACCCAATAACATCAATATAAAAACACCACCCTATCCACCCAACCATAAACAGAAAAACAAACAACTATACAAGGAAAAGTTAGGTGAGAGACAACCTGACTAATGTTGCCGTGGTAGCGACGGCCCGAAAATGGACGTCATCACGTCCGAGAAATCTCCAAATCCAAAAACACCGCTTACACTGCTACCTTCACCACCTCTTTCTCCTGCTTGTTGACTTGGTGCCAGTCTTCCCCCACTTTGGTACGGATCCACCCACATAAAATGGTGCAGTGGTGGGTGGGATAAGACATACTACAGTCATAGGGCGGTAACGTGGAATAGTCCACCATCGGATGATCTGGTACAACTGGTCGACCCGTATGCCAATCGTCATGTTTTCTCCTATTTTGATCATCTAAGAACCTATTATTCATCTCCATCTCGAAAGCATAAGCATGGGCTTGATTCCATAGTTCTTGTCGGTCATTATTTTGCTTAAGTGCTCTCTCCATACTAGCACCCAAAAATGTTTGATGATCAAAAGATGTTCGGTCAGACCCACTACAACTGGAAAATGTGGGAGGGTGTTGATTCACAATCACTTCTTGCATCATTCCTTGATGAGCCCAATTTGGCTCGTAAGGATGCCTTGAATAATCAAAGAACCCTCCATCATGTACACACCCACTACTTGGACCCTTTTGGTCCAAATTCGTAGGTTCCACATATTGATTGTCCATATAGTCATTATCACCACTCGAAGCCTCTTCTTCACTCTTAGGCTCGTCAGCTTCACAAGGTCGCAATGGCCACACATCTTTTTTCAACGCTCTCCACCTTTGACCCTTGCTCATGAGTTTATGATACCTTTCAGATTCAGTATACTCCCATCCACTCCCCAATAGTTTCACATCAAACACCTTGAATTTTTTATAAGATCCCTTATCATCTGCCCCGATTGCTCCATACATTTTAATAGTGCAGAAATAAGCCTACAGTGTGGTATGATCTTTTGCTGGTCACTATTTCGACTTATCCAAATATTGTATAACACTAAAAATCAGAATGGGAAAAGTGGAGCCCCATTTAACAGTGTGTACAAAACCGGCACCTCAGGGAATCCTACTTTTTGTCACCCCGACGAGGAATGACATTTTGCATACAGATCACCAAGAACAACTTAGCTTCAATCTTTAAGTTCCTCCGATAAAGTTTCCCATATGTTGTTCCAGGCAAGAACAAATAATTTAACATATGATTCCACCTCAGATGTTTTTGAGGTTTAGAATACAAGTTTTCCAATGTCGGAATCATATATTGGTTCACGGGCTTACTATTGAATTTAGCCATTCTTCTCAATGTGTCAAACAACATCTCCATATCAATACCGTTAACGGTTCCAATCAACTTCATTTTTGAGGCACCCTTATATGGTGGACATTTAAGAGTGGCCATACACTCTTGAATCTCTATGTCACACAAATTCTTGTCCTCTCCATCATAACACTTTAATGCAGCCTCCCAACCTAGCTCGCGAAACCTATCATTGATTCCAAATGGGCCGAAATCTGCATCCCTAACTTCCATTTCATAAATGAATGCTTCTTTCAGCTTAGTTAGTTTATTCATTTGATCATGGAATAGTTCCACCTGCCATTCAGAAGGATGGTCAATCAAAGGCCGGATGTCCAATCTAGTTTCAGTCCCCTAACCGGTGCTTCCTCTTCCGGGTCTGGATCACCTACATGAACCAATCTTCTTTACTTTTGTAAACCCTCCAGTTGGCTCGAGGACCCTACTGGCTCTTGCCTTACTGATCGACCCATTTGCCTAAAACAACACCTGAAACACAAACAATTCCCATCAGTTCTCCTTCAACCCAAACATCCCCACACTTGCTTGTGACTATGATTGTAGATATAAGTCAAACAAATTATTCATCGTTTTGCAAAAATATTGACATTATTTCCTAAGTTAGCAAAATTCTGCTGAAAAATTATGTTTGAAACAAACAAGTTATCATCTACAACCATAACCCTTACAAACACATCAAGTTCATACCATCCTATCAGTACAAGGAAGTGTGTAAGCAAAAAAAACAAACATGATAACTTACACTTCTGCAATGTGCTTCAAATAATGAACATAAATTACATACCTTTGCTTTGAAGATGATATAAATGACAAGAACCCCAAGCTAAACCCAACCCCACAAAAAAACAAATTTTTCAGACCCTAGATGTCCAATATCAACCACTAAAATGCAGGATTCTTCACAATGCAAGCACATATGTGAAATCCTTGTGAGATTCTAGTCATGATTGACCCGAAAATCACATGATTTGGTTGAGTAATGAAGATTTTATGAAGGAATGAGGCTATGGAAGTTAGGGTTTTCAGTTTGGGAAAAATGGAGAAGAAGGAGAAGAGATATGGTTAAAAGGAGACTGAACACGTATGTGGTTAAAACTAATTTTGACATTTTCTGTTTTTTTTTACAAAACCTCAATTTCACTCGCCAGGGGTCCACCGTAAGCTACGGTGGGCACCGTAGCCTACGGTGGTGCCTTGGCACAAAATCCAACCGTAATCTGGACGGCGAGCACCATAATAACTTTTATTGCCCCGCACACACCGTAAGCTACGGTTGGCACCGTAACCTTTGGTGGTGCATGGACAATATGATTTTTCAATTTTTCTAATTTGAAAATTACCCTACCCTCCGTAAAACAACCATGTTGTCCCCAACACTATGTTAGAAGAAAATTCATGAGAATTTTCCAACACTTGAGTCCAACGCACTCCAAAATGAGAACGGTCATTTCCAAAAACAAAGAAACTAAGCTAAACTAAACTAACTATTTACACTACCAAACTTGGGCGTCTCAAGTTTCTTCCTCATCCAACGTGCGTAGGATGTAGCCCACATTGTCAAGCTCAAGATTGTTGATGTCATTTCCCTCCAAGTACGGTTTGAGTTGGTGCCCGTTAACCACTTGCTTCGCTTTTTTGTGAACATCTTCAATCTCTATATCACCAAATTGACCCACTCTTATGATCACATAGGGCACCATCCATTTACTTTTCAATTTGCCAGCAAAAAACTTCAACTGTACAACCACACCTTTTGACCCACGAGAAAGTTTCATTTGCGTAACTTCGCATCGTGAACCTTTTTGAGTTTGTCTTTATATGCGGATGTACAATCATATGCCTCATTCCTAATCTCGTCAGTCTCGTTTAACTGTAACTTCTATTTCATTTTGAATGCGTACATCATCCATTTGGTTTCTCCTTTGCATCTCTGTTTGCATCGCTTTCAACATCTCCATAACTTCATTTCCACCCGAAGAACTTTCAATCGAAGACCCACCTTGACCACCACCCGATTGTTGAAATTACCCTTGAAAACCTTGATTGTTCCCGCCTTGAAAATTACCTTGATTATTGTATTGTTGGTGAGGAACATAATTTCCTTAAGTTCCTTGAAAATTTGGATTGGCTTGATTAGCCGGGTTTCCATAGCGAACATTCGGGTGATTTCTCAACCTGGGGTGGTAGGTGTTCGAGTTCATGTTTTAATTTCTACCATCGCCCCCTTGACCTTGTATCATATTCACTTCCTCCACTTTCTCTTTACTAACACCTACTAAACAAACATCTTCCGAATGTCCTAATTCATTACTATTAGCACACACATCGTATATTTTATTTGAGGTTTGCACCCCTCCATCATCCACGGGATGAACTTGCGGTCTTGTGATGACATGCCTTGCTTTTCTAGAGGATTTGGCCTTCCTCTTTGATATGACCGACATTTGTTCCAAAAATTCCCTATCTTCATGCTCAAAATTGGTACCAAAGGTACCATTAGTGATGGACATCAAATCACGAGCATCCTCCGATGTCAACTCCTCATGAAAAGCATTCAACAATTCCCATAAATCAATACCTTAATAAGGACAATTTTTAAGCATCATGTTGAACCTATCAAAAGCTTCATGGAACATCTCACCCAATTGTTGTTAGAAGTTTTTTAGACTACGTCTTGCGTCATTAGTCTTTTGAGAAGTGAAAAACTCCTTCGAAAACCGTTGTTGCATTTCAGCCCAAGTATAGATGGATGCGGAAGGTAATGTATAAAACCATCTCTTTGCCTTATCCTCCAATGAAAATTGAAACAATGCCAATTTAACATCATTCGCGGTAAAGCCTTGCCCTCCAATAGTATTGCAAATAAAATCGTACGTCTCCAAATAAAAGTAAGGTTCTTTCGTTGCTAATCCCTTATACTTTGATAGACTTTGGAGTGCATTAGTTCTCACTTTGAATGTTCTTCCCTCATGATTTTGAGGAATCACCACCGGAAACGGGTTATTAATGATAACTGGTCTAAAATGAGCTTCGACCCCCCTTACTATATCCCGGTTATGTCTTCTTAGGACACCCATCGACACTCTTGGGGGTTGACCCACTTGTCTTGGTAATTTCCTTTGAGGTGCATATGGTGGAAGCGGTGGTTGAAGAACTTGTTGTTGTTGAATTTGTTGTTGTGGAGGCATTTGCCTTTGAAAAGGTGGTCTTCTTTGAAGAACTTGTTAAATAATGGGTGGCGGTCTAGCAAACTCTTAAGCATGTTCAGGTTATTGCCTTTGCTGATACACAACCTCACCTTGAGGTCCCAAATTACCACCATCACCACCTATAAAATACCCTTCCTCTTCAAAACTCTCAAACTCTTCCTCAAATCCATCCCTATAACCTTCTTGTTGCGCTCCCATAGGTTGTATTACCGAATGTTATTGGTATTGCACCCCTTGGGGTTGTTGGAAACTTGGTGTAGGATGAACTATTAATGGGTATTGGAAAGAAGGAGGTGGTTGACTTTGTTGTGATGATTAACCGGAGGTTGGGAAGAAAGATGAAAAGCTGGTACGGTTGATGAAGGGGTATAACTAAAGGAGTGTGTAAGGTTATATTAGAAGATTAGAAGGCTGATGCAACCAAAGAAGCCAAAACAACTAAGGAGCTTCCTGCATGCATGCACTGATGTACAAGGTAGAAGTTGCTTCGGAAGTTTTACACTCTCCACAGAAAAATATTGTAAAATCTTCCGAAGCCAAAGACCAAATCTTCCAGAGCCAAAGATGAAGTCTTTCGAAGCTTCAGAGACAAAGTCTTCTGAAGCCAAATGTTATGAAGACTGATTTCTTCCGAAGACAGAGAGCACATGCTTTCTCTGATCTACTTTTTCATAAAGCTGACTTATTTTCAATACAACTCTGAAGACTCACCAACTTATACAAGTTGGTGAAAAGTCCATGCTTTTGTAAACTGTGGATTATGGTCTTGGGTCTGTAATTCCTACTTTGTATTGTTATCCTTTTTATAATAGAAAAGGATATGAGCTATGGCATGTCATAGTCACTAGTCAAAAGGCAATCTTCCTTTTTACTCTACATTGACCTTATTGTCTAGATTAGTGTTTCCAGCTGACTATCATAGTATGGACAATTGTAGGATGTAGTATAAACTATCTCAGGTCCTTGTATTTCATTTCATAATTTGTAAAACTTGTAATAGAACTTGAAAGAAATATACAGCAACATTGAAAAACATTTTACTCTGTTATTGTTCTTAGTTCTGTCTCATTGTTTACTTGTGTTCTTAGTATCATTTACACAAATCCAGTTCCCCATTTGATCTGTTGAGTGTTCTAAAACTCTCCTCATTATGAGACTGATTGTATTGACCATCCCTTTAACTGGTCTTGCAATTGGTTTCAGAGTTTTTCCAAGCTCTTGATTGTAAGATCTCACTATCTTAAATCCCTTCAGTTTCACAAAACACTTAACAACTCAATGGCAACTATCACAAAGGCTGATATGGAAATTATTACTATGATAAAGTCTCCACTGATCACTCCTGATGACTTTGATACTTGGTGCCAAAGAATGGAAGGCTTCATCAAGTATTAATACTTCAGGATGTAGGGATCTGTTGTCCATAGACCTCACGTACCATCCACCTCTTCAGCTACTGCTGGTGGTTGTATGATACAAAAGGAAGTGGCTGATTATTTTGTTGAAGACTGCATGAAGATTGACATAGATCAAAAGGCCATGACCACCCTCCAAACTACTCTTCCAAACTTTATCTACAAAGGCTTCAAGAAGTGCAAGACTGCCAAGCAACTATGGGATGCACTGAAGCTGATGTATGAGGGGTCAAATGAAGCAAAAGAAAACAAGAAGGACCTCTTGAAGCAGCCGTTTGAGAACTTCACCTTAAAAATAGTTGAAACCATAACTCAATAATACTTTAGGTATGTTTAGATTGTGGATACTCTAATGGATGTTGGAGTAACTCTTGAGAACAGGAACTTTGTGAGTAAGTTCATGTCCTCTCTTCCCAGACAATGGACACACTATTATGTGGTCATTAAGAGGACTTAGAACCTTAAGACCCTTACTCTCACTGAGTTGTATGGTATCCTCAGTGGCTACCAAATGGAGATGAACATGCAAAATCCATCTGGTAGCTCCAACAATCAGCAGAGTTCAGCCTTTCATGTGGTTGAAAGGTATTGCAGAGAACCACAACATCATCTCATTACTACCCTTACAACTCACAAAAGGGTCCTTTCATCACCTTCCCGGAGACACCAAGAGAGAGCTATATCCAAGGAAGCCTATTCCAAGAGACAAGCTCTTCACAAGCCTTTGTGTCTACTAATGAAAGCACATGCAACTTTATCTTTACCCATGAAGACCTGGACTGTATCCATCCAGATGATCTGGAGTACATGGAAATAGTCCAGCAGATTGCTTTTCTTAGTCATAGAGCCAAGAAGTTTTACAAGAGGACAGGGAGGAAGTTTCCTAGCAATGCGGCCAGTGGAAAGTTTGTCCTGGACAAAAGCAAAGTGAAGTGTTACAACTGTAACCAAATTGGACACTTTGCTATAGAGTGCAAGGCATAAAAAAAAAATGGTGGCCAAGCGCAAACCAGACCAAACTACACTGATGGAGCTCCCTAGAATGAGAAACCCAAGCTGCAAGCTGCAGTTGCTGTTGAAGCGGGAGGCTTTGACTGGAGCTTTCAAGTTGAGGGTGCATCTCAAAACCAAGCACTGATGGCAGATCATGAAAAAGCCAAGGTATTGGAACATCCTTGTACACCTGAATGTATTGCTAAAGTGAACTGATATAGGCCCTATAATTTAGAGATGAGAACTGATCTTGATTCCTTAAAAAATTTAACAGCTGATTTCAAAAGAGTTGAACATGATTACAAACTTAAAATAGAAGACTTCAAGTTTCTTCGGAAGAAAATTATGTCTTCAAATCAAATAATACTTATAAGAAATTTACCTTTGGAAGAAAGTCCGAGAATATCTTCGGAAGCTTAAATATGCTTCTATGTACTTACATGTATTTGAAGGACAATTTTCTTCCGAAAGCAAATTTCAAGTTGTCTTTGGAAGAAAATTATGTCTTCAAGTCAACTAACTACTTATAAGAAATTTACCTTTGGATGAAATTCTGGGATATCTTCCAAAGCTTAAATATGCTTCTAAGTACTTACTTGTATTTGAAGGACAATTTTCTTCCGAAAGCAATTAAGTCTTAGAAGATTTTGAGAAAGCCATTTCAACTCCTAAGCATGAACATACCAACTACAGGACTCAGAAAAGATCTCATCACTAAGTTAATTGAATGCCAGGCTGAGCTTGTGATCAGCAAAGCCAGGGCAGACGTGTTCTTGAAGAAGAGACCTTTAAGAACATGATATCCTCACCCTTGCATGCAAAAGTTTGTTATTAGAATTTGCAAGGACTGGGATCTACTGAGATAGCTCCTCCATACACTTTATTGTTTGTAAGACCTCTAAGCTATGGAACTTGTGAAGATGAGCTTCCACTCATAGACCCCATAGTTAAAGAGGATGAAGAGGAGATAGTGAAGGATGATTCTAAGAGGAGTGAAGAAGATCATCCTAAAAAGGGTCACTATTCTCCTAAGGAGAGTAAAGAATCTAGGATGACCAAGCCTAAGAGGAAGAACTTGATCAGGAAAGCAAAGAGAAAATCAAAGAAGACTCAAGAGATTAAGGCCACTTTCATCTCTAAGCACAAAAAAGTGTTTATCTCTGAAGGATTTGAAGTGGTGAAGGCTGAAGAGTCAACTATGAACTCTAATACCAGGAGTTCTAGTTCTGTGCAAATCAATCCAGCAAAGAGAAGAAGGCTGATCAGCTGTGTATCACTGCTACATAGCCAAAACCATCCAGTTCCAAGAGCAAGCCTCACCCTAAGAAGCTTGTTGCATCATCTGTGAAGATGAAGATAGAGGTGGAAAGTGATCAAGTTGAATCTTTCTCTAAAAAGAAAACTCTCAGATGGAAGCAAATGGATTGCATAATGTGTGGTAGTACTTCTCATCTTGCAAAGGATTGCCTCTACAATCCTAAAAGTACTATACACATGATCAAAGAGAAAACATCTAAGAAGAACTAGCTTTGGAAGGAAAATATTTTCCCTTTGGAAGCTCCAAAGTGAAAAAAAAAAGACAAGAGAAAACTTGCCTTTAGAAGAAATTTGATCTCGGAAGAAAGCAATGCTTCCAAAGTACTGAAGCCTGCTGCAGTGAAAGCAAGATCTTCCGAAGGTCTAGTATCCAAAACATCCAAAGTTTGTCAAAACTGCCATGGTGTTGAAGGTCAAGTCCAATCTTTCAAAGATGATGTGGAAGATGAAGAAAGACCAAATGACTAAAAGTTCTTCATCAACAACAACTAGTGATCCCTAAAGCTTGAACATAGGATCAGTTATTGTTACATTTTCTTCAAATCACTTTGATAAGTCCAAGAACAAGGCTTGGGTTTTCCACTTGGGACAGATAAAGTCCGGCATCTTCTAGACTTGAGGAAGCCAACTGCTGGCTTCTTAGGGGTAGAAACAACCCTTGTCCTAAAAATGTTAGAGCACATTGCTCAAGGTGACAACCTTGCAGTGCCAGCTAGTGTTGAACCCATACCTTCTACTTCCCAACGACCTATAGAGCCAAAAATAACCATCACCTAGCAAAGATAATCCAAGCAAACCCCTGCACATGCAACTCAATTTATGCAGGCCCCTATATCATCATCCACACAAGAGGAAGTGGACACTGGAGCTCCCACTTCTCCTAAGTTGCAAACCACTCCTATCTCACAAATGATCAGTGCTAAGGTTTCTCATGCTCAGCCTGATGAGCTCATAACCCCACAGCCTTAAGCTTTCACTCAGAGTCTCAAAACTCTAGTGAACAGCCTTTAGGGGACAGTTACCATCCCAGCCTCTTGATCTAAACCAACCAATCCCAAACCTTGAATCCTATAATAAAGACATGGGATACAGTGAGTATCATGAGTCTCCCTTCTCCACCCCTGCTTAAAAAGAGATGAGTACTCCTGTTTCTCCCATCTCTAGCCCACATCATCCACCTACTACTAAAGTGGATCTCCCTGAACTTGTTCAGGAGGTCCATATGGATGAGGCTCTCACTTTAGCAAGTGATTACATCATTAAGACCACAACTATGGCAACCCAGCCTCTTGACACTTCACTTGAAGTTGTCATGATGCAGGAGAAATCCAGCAGCCAAGAACAAAGTACTGGTGATGAGGAAGAAGACATTGGTCCTATTCTCTCATCCCCCCATGATTCTTCTGATGAAGATGAGGGGAGTCTGAAACTAAAGGTGAAAAACTGACAAAAACATGCACCTATTTAGTCTTAAAGATAAGTCACCTGGAATCTCAGGTGACTGTCTTACAAAGGAGGGTCGATGATCAGCAACTTGAGATCACCGATCTCAAGAAAAAGTTAGCTGAGAGACCACTCCGGAGAACTCAACCAGGTCCATAAGAACCTGTGGATGTGACAGACCCAACCCAAGCTCACTTATGCAAGAAGGTGATGCTACCAAAAAGGGGGAGAAAGTCCAAACAATCACAAAACCTTGGAGCTCTTCACAGAGTATGAACTTGGAGTATTCACCACCCTCACTTGCAAATGGTCCATACTCAGCAACCTCCTCAAGTCTACATGAATATGGACTTACTTGCCCAAGTCTACATGGATGTGGACTCACTCATACAAAGTTCATTTAAGGAAGGTATTCCTAGAGCTATGCCTACCCCATCTCATCACTCTGATAATCCAATTATAGGATGGAGGTATGAAACTGATAGAAGAGCTCCAGTCATCTTTAGATCTTGAGGTCAACTGGAAATTTTCAACTTTTCAACCTGAGCTTCTATGAGAGCATCCATCTGATTGATCTTCCACTGGTCAATCCAAGTCAAAATAGACAAGCTGCAAGATTAGCACATAGGATTCAAGAAAGGGTGTTTGAAGAATACAAGCTAATGTCAAGACTATATAGACAGAGGATAGTAGGTAAGAATTTTAGTCAACTGGATGTTAAGGTGGACCCTAAGATTAGCTTTAAAGGGGAAGCCTTGACTGAAGGCCCAGAAGTTGAACCTGTGAACCTTGAGATAGGAACTTCTTCAACACCCATTACCCTCAGTGAGGCACCAGCTGGTGAAGGTGCTTCACAACCTCTCTCTGGCCAGTGCTTGACTGCTGAGTCAAGCAATGAAGGCTAAAGCTCTCTCCACCCTGAGTCACCAAGGCCTGTGAGTAATAAAGGGAAAAGAAAACTAACACCTAATGGAGATTGAGGAAAAGGAAAGAGGGAGGAAGAGGTAGCTAAGGAGAGAAACTTAAAGAGAGTCTCCAGGCTTCATAGAAGCTGCCATCAGGCTGCCCCCTGGCCAAATAGTTGAGGGCAGCCATGATAAACTACTGGGAGACTAAAAACTACAATGTAGATGAACTACTCTCTCTCCCATTAGATGAATTGAATGATCTGGCTGACAAGAAATTGTCCAAGGAGAGGAAGAAGGCAGAGAATGCAGCATTGCTCCTCAAGAACAAAAAAGAAAGGACATAAAAAAGGCTCTACAAGCATGCTCCTACTCTCTCCCCAGTTCAAAAAAGTCAAGTGCCATCATCCAAAACAGCCAAAAGAAGTCTGTTGATAGAGAAAGGATGATGTGCTTCTTGAAGGTCTATGGATTCTTCGCAAGGAGGCTTGGTCCAATGCCTCTATCCACTATCTATGAGCACATTAGAGTGGTCAAGCAGATGATTAAAAAGGGAGAGCTTGTTGACTTGCATTCTCCACCAAGTCTAGCTCAACCTGAGGTTTTCAAGGTTGAACCATTTAAGACACCATAAGTTCATCTTCTGATCCATAGCAGGGTCCTCTTCACTCTCCTTCTGAACCTGTGAGAGAAGAGAACCCAATTGAGAGAGACACAATAGAAAAACCTGGTGCTAAAGACCAGTCCTCTATGTTAAAAAAACTTCAAAGAAGAGGAAAAGGATGGCCATGAAGAGTGTTTCCAAGAAGAAGACCAAGGCATCCACCTTTACACCTCAGGATGAGTCAGAGCATCTTAAGGTAATGCAAGAAGAGGCTGCTCAACCAACTCCAACTCAAGTAAAGCCTCTTGTAACTAGAAGATCCATCTTGTCCTGGACTTTTGCTACTAATCCAGACAAGTGGTATGTCATCAGAGTTCAATGAGGTCAAGATGTCTATTTTTAGCAAGACATGCTTGATCCTTCTCTACATGATATCCATGAGATGAGAAGATATTATAAGAGTCTGAGGGATCCTAACCAGATGATGAAGAAAGGTATGGTCTTGATCCTAATGAGGACTGTCAACATCTGAATAACTACTCTGTTTTAGTAGCATAAGCCTAGGGGGAGTTTGTAAGGTTATATTAGAAGATCAGAAGGCTGATGTAACCAAAGAAGCCAAAACAACCAAGGAGCTTCCTGCATGCATGCACTGATGTAGAAGGTAGAAGTTGCTTAGGAAGTTTTACACTCTCCACAAAAAATATTCTAAGTGTAAAATCTTTTGAAGCCAAAGTCCAAATCTTTCGAAGCCAAAGATGAAGTCTTCCGAAGCCAAATGTTGTGAAGACTGATTTCTTTCGAAGGCAGAGAGGACATGCTTTCTCTGATCTACTTTTTCATAAAGCTGACTTACTTTCCGTTGCAACTCTGAAGACTCACCAACTTATACAAGTTGGTGAAAAGTCCATGCTTTTGAAAACTATAGATTATGGTCTTGGGTCTGTAACTTCCTACTTTGTACTTGTTATCCATTTTATAATAGAAAAGGATGTGAGCTATGGCATGTCATAGTCACTAGTCAAAAGGCAATCTACCTTTTAACTCTATATTGATCTTGTTGTCTAGATAAGTGTTTCCAGTTGGCTATCATAGTATGGACGACTGTAGGATGTAGTATTAAGTATCTCAGCTTGTTGTATTTCTTTTTATGTTTTGTAACACTTGTAATAGAACTTGAAAGCAATATACAACATCCTTGAAAACCATATTACTTTATTCTTGTTCTTAGTTCTGTCTCATTGCTCACTTGTGTTCTTAGTATCATTTACACAAATCCGGTTCCCCATTTGATCTGTTAAGTGTTCTAAAACTCTCCTTATTGTGAGACTGATTGTATTGACCGTCCCTTTAACTGGTCCTATAGAGTGTTCGGTTTGGGTACTTTCAGGTTATGTGGTGTTAGTTGGTTTAATCTCCTGTATTGGGGTAGTATTGGTAGTAGAATTGGTGGAGGTATGGATGGTGCTGTTTGACCCATAGTGGGAGGTAATAGCAGTTCCATGATGTTATGCGATGTAATAGGTGAACCAATGATTTGGTTTTCTCGTAGTAGGACTCAATTTCGTCACAAAGTTCGCTCAATTTCCAGATCAAATGCTAGTGGTGATGACTTGTTAGAGCCTCTAGTATGCATACACCTGTGAGTACCTGCACACTAACACAACCAACGTAAACCTGAAAAATAACAAACTATAACTAAAAAAGATAACACATGTTGCGCACTACTCCGCGGCAATAGCGCCAAATTTTGACGTGAAGTCGAGGTCTCACTCAAATTTAATCCAATTACAACTAATTAGCTAGCTGTTAGTGGGTATCAAACACAGGGAGTTTGTGGAATATGTGTTATCTAAGCAGATTTTATAAAAGACTAAAATTAAACTAAATTACAAGAAATGTAAATTTAGAATATTTGTTGTTTGGTTTTAAGAACTAAGATTAACTAATTAAATTGCAAATCAAAGGTTGGTTATGAAAACAGATTAAGAAAAAGTGACCATCCTAGGTTTCCGGTTTCAATTGACATTCATGTTTAAATCCAACTAGAAAGAACCACATAGACATGGCTCATGTGTAGTTACTTGTTTGTGATAAAAGGAAACTAAGTACTTGGATTACAAGAATACGTGGTTGTTACCCGATGACCAATTAGTCAATATCCAACCCTAATCCCTCCCATGATATCTCGATTGCCAACGGCACTAAGAACGTATTGTATAGACTATGATCAAAGCATAAATTAACCATTTACAAACAAAGCATCAACACACCATAATAAACAAACAAACATTGCAAGTCTATTATTCTAGAAATACGGATAAAAACACAAATGTCTTGAATAAACCTTCAACCTAGGATGATCACTAACAAGTTTAGCCACTCATGACTTGGTACATCATCATCATACAAAGATTAATGTTCATATGAATCACAAACATAAACCAAATGTTTGAATCTTGCAAAATCCACCAAAGAACACTAATTTTCGCCTCCAAAAACTGTCCAAAACGTCTGCCAATCATTGGATCTGAAAAGACACTTGAAAACTGATTTTAATAGGACAGTTACACATTTCCCGTCAGACATCACCGTAAGCTACGGTGGCCACCATAGCCTATGGTGGTGATTATGTTGCTACGATGATGAGGGACAGGACTACGGCGACCATTTTTCTTCAAACACCACCGTAAGCTACGGTGATAGCCGTAGCCTATGGTGGATCCTTTTTCTCCACTCTTTGTTTTCCTTTTTAACTCCTCATCATTCCTTCTTGTTCCCACCAAGTACGAGCTCCCTTCTAAACACTTTAATACCACTTGTTAATGCCATTTTTTATCTGCAACACCAAACACACCGTAGTTATCTGGTTCAAAGCAATAAACCAATAAAGTGTATGATCATAATACCAATTAAAGCACTTAGGGGTTGTACTATGGACCACTCGTCAAAGATCTTCAGGAATCTGGTCCCATCCTCCATGTTTGTTAGGTAAGGAGTGAATAACTACATGGAGGAGGTACTTCCATTTGGATAAGACCTTCCCTTTCTTGAAAGTTCTTACTAAGTAATCCCCTTCATAGCCCATCTGCTGGAATGAATGGTTCACAGTAGACTTAGGGAAGGACAAGTCGCCTTCTTCATCATCCAGCCTTAGATGAGTGTTGATGGTGGCTGGAGTGATGAAAATTGTCCTCCCCTGCACTATGGCAGTTAGTGCCTTCTCACCATCCAAGATGACCTCTTGGCAGGTCCTCCAAAACTCTTATAGTTGATCTTCATATAATGGAGGGTCTATAGTGAGGGCGGTGAGGTAGTTGGATACAGTCAAGAAACGGAAAATGTCTGAGAAACCAGGATCTTTCTTAGATGATAATAGAGCAACTTTATTATGTTGCCTGTGTAGTTGCATGGAGTAATCAGGTTGGTTTTGGGGATCAGGGTTGGCCATTTTAAGTAGCTTTAAGGTGAAGGAAGGTAAGATCAAGGTTGGTTTTTGGGTGAATTTAGGGTTTGAATCTGTGCAGATGAATGAAAAAGAGTAAAAAGAGGGAACCGTTGACCGAATATACATATATATGGTATGGATTTAAGAAAAGTTAATGCAAAAGGATAACCTTTGAAATCTGGATGTCGGTCCGACCTCTGAAAAAGTGCCCAATAAGGTAGTTTTCTTAGAAGTCTAAAATCTTCCGAAGCCAATTTGTCTTAGGAAGTTTTGAGAAAACTTCTGAAGCCAATGCCAGAAATTTTATTCATATTAGAGAATAAAACTTCCGAGACTTAATTACTTTCGAAAGAAAATGGTCCTTCAATACACATAGTACTTGGTGAGAAAAATAAGCTTCAGAAGATATATCTGGATTTCTTCCAAAGGTTAATTTCTTGAAAGTAGTTATTTTTTTTGAAGTCATAATTTTCTTCCAAAGACAACTTGATGTCTTTCGAAAGAAAGTTTATTCAACATTCTCAAAATTCTAAGGGATATTAATTTTGAAAAGTTTCTTCCAAAGTAAACTGGGCTTATATGGTGATGATAGAGACAACTTAAGACACATATATTGTTTAAAAATAATCTTGAGTTTAGTTTAAGAAAAATCCACTCAAAGTTAATCATCCCAATAGCTGATACAAGATATTTAAATTTCTACTCATCAAAATCTTATATGAGCAGATAAACATATTGTTCATTTGTGTTAACTTTTACTAGTTTTATCAATCCCTTTTCCAAATTATCTCTAGTCAAATTATACCTGATGTTGATGTGCTTTGTCTTTGAGTGCTGCACAGGACTCTCTTTAATAGAGATAGCACTGTTGTTGACTATATGACTGGGAGTCTCCTTAAAGTTGAATCCATAGTCTAGCATCTGATTCTGAATCCAAAGCACTTGAGCACAGCCGCTTGCAGCAGTAATATATTCTGCTTCAGCAGTTGATGCAGACACACAGGATTGTTTCTTGCATTGCCATGAGACTATCCTTCCACTAAGAAATTGACATACCCCTGATGTAGACTTTGCAGTCATATTGCAGCCACCGAAGTCATTATCTGTATAGGCACACATATTAAAGTCAGAATTATTTGGATACCAAAGGCCTAGTTTGGGAGCACCTTTAAGATATCTGAGAATTCTCTTGACAGCAACCAGGTGTGACATCTTGGGGTTGGCTTGATATCTTGCACAAATACATATAGCAAACATGATATCAGGCCTGCTGGATGTGAGGTACATAAGAGACCTAATCATAGCCCTGTATAGATGTTCATCAACATACTCCCCCTTAAGGTCTGGTCCTAGGGAGTGGTTTCTGGCTATGGGTGTCTTAGCAACCTTGCACTCAGTCATATGAAATCTGGTAAGTATGTCTTGCCATACTTTTACTGGTTTATAAAGATTCTATTGTCAACCTGCTTCACTTGAATTTCTAGAAAGAAATTGAGTTCCCCCATGGCACTCATTTCAAATCTATTCTTCATCAGTTTCTCAAAGTTTTTGTAGAGCTTTGGATTAGTTGACCAAAAAATAATGTCATCTATATAAACTTGAGCCAACATCAAGTCATTTCCTGTTCCTTTGATGAAGAGTGTTCCATCAATAGTACCCCTCTTGTACCCATGCTGACAGAGATACTATGATAGTTTCTCATACCACTTCCTTGTAGCCTGATGCAGTCCATAAAGAGCTTTTTCAAGCTTGCAGACATAATTAGGATGATCTGGGTCTGCAAAGCCAGGTGGTTGTTTGACATACACTTCCTCATCAATCACCCCATATATAAAGGCACACTTGACATCAAGTTGATAGACCTTGAAATCCTTGGATGCAGCAAAAGCCAGGAATATCCTAACAGCTTCAAGTCTTGCTACAGGAGCAAAAACATATGTGTAGTCAATCCTTTCTTCTTGTGTGTACCCTTGAAACTAGTCTAGCCTTGTTCTTGATGACAAGCCCTCTATCATCCTTCTTGTTACTAAATACCTATTTGGTACCTATGGTAGTCTTCCCTTTAGGAAGAGGGCATAGACTCCAAACCTTTTGTCTCCTGAATTGAAGCAGCTCCTCTTGAATTGCTTAAACCCAACTTCCATCCTTCATGGAATAAGAAACAAGAGTGAAGACAAACATTTTGTCATAGGTTTGTCTTCTTGTTCTTATCATAGTCTCAACATCTCCAATGATGTTTGTGGTGGGATGTGACTTGTGGATTCTCAGTTGAGGAATCATAGCAAGCTGATCTAAATTAGTGACATTCAGATCTGGTGCTTGACTATCATCCACAACATCGACACACTTCTTAAGAGAAACTTGATCCAATGAGTGTGTCACATCATTTTTGTTGTCTTCTATGGAGTGATTATTAACATCAAGAAATTCTTGATCACTCTCACCACCACTATCTCCTCCTACGTTGGAAATTCCTTCATCTAAGTTCTATGCCTCTGTGCTAGAATTTATAGGCACCTCAGATGTATTAGCTAAAGAATTTTTCATGGTTGTGCAGATAGGATTTCCAGCTACAGGGCTAGTTACCACTGGAGCTGAAGTAGTTTGAACACTTCACAAGATTTGTTAAAACAATTGGTAACTAAATCAACATCAAACAACCAACCAGGACCAGAACCTTTCACACTGATTGTGTGTGACTGGGTTTGAGAATGAAATTCTCGATTAATGTGACTCAACTTAGGATCGAATATGTAGACTAAGTCAGTAATATAGTCGTGGAATTACTATATTACAGAACTGTTGAAACTGCAATAAATGTTTGAGTAAATGAAGCACATAAACATAGAAGTCAATGATGTATAATATTGGTGTTGTTACTATTGAAGTCGACATTTACAAAGTTAGGGATGAAACCCTAGTTATAGGCATACACATTGCCTGTATAAAAGACTAAACTACCCCTGACTTATACATGAGAATCTAGTCTAAGTACAAAATAAATATAAACATTTGTAAGTTGTTCATCCGCATTAGTTCATGCGGATGAACATGTCTTCATCAGCATTTGTTGTTTAGTCATCAGCATTAACTTAGTTCATCCGCATTAGTTTATGCGGGTGAACAAGTCTTGTCAGCATTTCTTCATTTGTTCATCCGCATAAACTAATACGGTTGAACAAGTCTTGTTCAGAATATCTTCATTTGTTCATCCGCATAAACTAATGCGGGTGAACAAGTCTTGTTCAGCATATCTTCATTTGTTCATCCGCATAAACTAATGCGGGTGAACAAGTCATCAGCATTTATTCTGTTTTTATCTGCATTTGTTAATACGGGTGAACAAACACTTGTCAACGTTTGTTTACAAGTCATCCGCATTAACAAATGCGGGTACTTCACACTTAGCTTTTTCTTGTCTTTTGTTCTTCTATAAATAAGTCTTCTGTTGTGATGTTTTCCAACCAGAACAACCTCCAACCACCTCTTAAGTTGGCAAGTATGATTGTTTCAGGCTCTAACAATACTCCCTATAAGGATTATACTGCCTGGGTTCCTTAAGAGTGTGATGGTGGTGGTGGTTGTGATGATTCTGGTGGGTCTTGATATGATGTCTTCTGTTGTGCTATTGTTATAGAGTGTGTTAGTGCAGCTTTAGCAGGTAGTACAGGTTCAGCCATAGAAGGGTTTAGGATTGCCTTGATCATGTTGGAAAAATCTCTTGCTTCTTTCATTTTGTCTTTGCTTAATACATGAATCTTTATCTCACTCATGGTGTGGATTGCAGCAAGAGGCATTTGTTTCAAGGAGATGGGTTCCCAAACTAAAATTGATGATAACCCATCTCTATGAATCAGGAGGGAACCATCAGCATCCACTTCAAGCTTGACAATGTTTCCCATCTGCAGTGGTAGCTTCTTCTTCCTTCTTTGTTCTCTTTTATTGATTATCCTATCAAAGGCCATTTTGAGAATCTTGACACACTTAAGCATAAACTCTAAATCATCTTCAACAGCCTTATTATTGAGGGGTCTGATGTTGATTGTGTTTCAAAGTTTTACATCTTAAACAGTTGATTAGGTTTTAACATTGTTGTGGGATTGTATCCTCTGTTTATCGATGTCTTAGTTGTTTTTAGAAGCACAGGAAATACTTGATGTTTACACTAATCATTGGTTTTAATGAACTCTGTCATTCATGTAAATCCATTGTTCTTGAGTGTATTTTCAGAATTTCTCAAAATTAGGGTTCCATGACTCAACATTTGTTCGACTATCGAAGGTTTTCAGATTTTGAAAATCACCTTGTAGTTGACAATACTTCGATTCAACATACACTTTTGGATTTTTTGATGTTAGATTTGAACACAATGATTCTTGATTAGAGAAGATTTGAATGTTGAAGAAGAACAGTATATGGCACTCGTCTCACTATAAAAAGTTCACTCAAAATTTGAAAAGTAATAAATGACTCACACTAAATGAGTATTTATAGTACACCTCATAATTTTCACAAAATTTTACAAGTGCTGAAAAGTTCTCCTGTAGCACATGCGCATAGAGAATTTCTCTGAGCGCATTTACTGTAACAAATGCGGAACCGCATTTACTGTAGCAAATGCGGGTAAACAAAGTTAACTTATCATTATTTACTGTAGAAAATGCTGATGAGTTGAACAGTCCGCATTTACTGTAGCTAATGCGGAAGAACACTTTGTTGTTCGCTTTTACTATTTCAAATGCGGAAGAACACTTTGTTGTCCGCATTAGTTTTACTTGCACAAAAATAGTTACCCGCATTGGTTAAATGACAGGGACTTTGACCCGCATTAACCAATGCTCTTACCCACATTAAATTTTGAACTTGTCAAAAATTAATGTAGTTGCAGTGGATGATTCTGACTGATTTTGCATAGCTGTTTATGATTTTATGAAGATAAGTCTGCATCATTGGTGCTTTATGAAGATATAGCAGATTCTGAGATTGTCAATTCTTGCTTGGTTTGACTTGTATCCTTGATGTGATACATGTTTCCCAGTTTGACTAATTTTGGGCCATGTGCATCTTCTAAAGCAGTTTATGGTATAATTTCCATACATACACTATCCATTTTGATTTAAAACAATGTTGCCTATTTTACATTTGCAAATATCATGTTTTTATAAATATTTCCTTTTAAAATTTTACTACTCCCCCTAAAGTGTATATCCATATGGGATAAAACTTTACACAAATTTATAAAATTTAAGGAAAATATTTTTGAATATTTGATTGTTTTGCTTATCTGTAAATATAGAAATTTTGTACTATTGTTTGAAATTTTGGGATCATATCAATCTTATCTTTCATAAGTGCAAGTTGTCATGAACTTATTGATTAAAGGTATGTTTGTCCTCTTAAACTCATTCTTGGTCAATATTGTAATGAATGTGATTATTATCATGTTTTGATTGGTTTAAACATTTAACATGAACCTCATACCCATAAGCATAGCAGATCAACTATCCTATGTACTGTATGGTAGAACTTCTCACAACTTTCAATACCCAATCATTTAAATTATGAAATCTCATTCATTTTGGGTAAGAGGGATCCACATTGAGATTCTTTTACCTGATCCTTATTGTTATTTGATCCTCATTGGGATTCTTTTTGCTCTTCACTTTGGAAGGTGATCCACTTTGGGATTCTTTTAGTTCATTCACTTGGAATGTAATATTTTGTTTTATTTGTCACCCAGATGGATGTGTTCTTTATTGGGACTCTTTTTGGATCATTACATCAGCACTATGTGCTTGTTTCCCCAGGTCTTTGCTCAGCAAAATAAAGGAGAAACTGATGTGTGAGTGAGATTCATAAAGTATCATGCCCTGGTGTGTTTAGGATGCTACACATACATACACTAGGATGAATTAGATACTTACATGCTCTGAGATGATGCATTCACAGTTGAATGTGATCTTTAGTTTAGCACAACATTTATCTTCTGTTCCAAGTTGAGCCTACCCACATATCAGGTAAGTCATGTCAGTCTTTCAAGAGATTGAATTAAGCACAGTGAATGATATAACCACTGTAATTATATCATTTGCCAAAGAAGTACAAATCAAGAACTTCGACAAAAATTAATTTCTTTTTGTATTATGAGAATCCCCCTTTTTATGTTTTTGTAAATTTTTGGTTTAAACAGCAAAGATTACTCAAGGTTAATCATGTCGATTGATTGGACTAAGAATTCAAACCGACTTGGGTCAAATGCCTTAGTAAACAAATCAGCTAGCTGATTGTCTGTGTTAACCTGAATAAGCTTGATTAAACCTTTTTCAGCACAGTCTCTCAAAAAGTGATATCTAATTTCAATATGTTTTGTTTTTGTGTACTGAACTGGATTGTTTGTTATGAACACTGCAACAGTGTTGTCAATATGGATTGGTGTTTGCAAGAAATTATAACCATAATCAAGCATCTGGTTTTGAATCTAAAGAACTTGAGAACAACAAGCTGATGCTGTAATGTATTCAGCTTCAGCTGTCGATACAGAAACATTGGTCTGTTTCTTGCACTGCCATGACACCAATCTGGGAACAAGAAATTGAAAACCGCCAGATGTGGACTTTCTATTGAAATTGCATCCCCCGAAGTCACTGTCCGTGTATGCATAGAGATTGAAGTCTCCTTCCTTAGGATACCATAATCCAAGATCAGGTTTTCCCTTAAGATATCTGAATATCCTCTTGACTGCATTCATGTGAGATTCCTTAGGATCTGCCTGATACCTGGCACAAACACAAACACCAAACATAATGTTAGGTCTACTGGCTGTTAAATACATGAGTGAACCAATCATAGATCGATAAAGAGTCTTATCCACATATTTGCCATCTGTGTCTGGACCAATCTTCACTTTTGTATCAACAGGTGTTCTGATGGACTGACAGTCTGCAAAGTGAAACTTCTTCAACATTGATTCCACAAATTTTGACTGGTTGATAAAGATTCCACTAGATGTTTGTTGTACTTGAAGACCTTGGAAGAATGTGAGTTCTCCCATAGCACTCATCTGAAATTTTGAATGCATAAGATCTTCAAAGTCTCTGCAGAGTTGTTTGTTGGTGCAGCCAAATATGATATCATCCACATAAATCTGGATAAGCAGCATCTTATTCCCTTTTCTCTTTCTGAATAAAGTCTGATCAATCTTTCCTCTTTCATACCCATGGTCAAGAAGAAAGGATGACAAAGTCTCATACCATTTCCGAGGGGCTTGATGTAAGCCATACAAAGCTTTATCAAGCTTGTATACCCTGTGAGGGAAATCAGGATCCTCAAATCCTGGTGGTTGACTCATGTAGACTTCTTCAGAGATCTTACCATACAAAAATGCACACTTAACATCCATTTGATAATGTGAATTTCATGGAAGCAGAGTACGCAAGAAATAGTCGTATGGCTTATAATCTAGCAACAGGAGCAAACACCTCATCATAATCTATTTCTTCTTCTTGTGTATAGCCCTGTGCTACCAACCTTGCTTTGTTTCTGATGACAATCCCTCTATCATCAGTCTTGTTTTTGTATAGCCATCTGGTGCCGATAGGGTATTGACCTTCGGGAAGATCCACCAATTGCCATACTTCTTGTTTCTTGAATTGTAGCAATTCTTCCTGCATTGCCTCAATCCAGCTATTGTCTTGAACAGCCTCTTTAATGTTTTTGGGTACAGTTTGACACAGAAAACAAGAAAACAAATAGTTGTTTGCAATACTTGACTTGCTTCGTGTCACCCGCTCGTCTAAATCACCAATAATGTTGGACACTGGATGATTCTTGTGTGTCCTGGTAATTGGAATCAAATCACCAGCAATGGACACATCAAGATTGGAGATATTCAGATCATCTTAGTGAGAGGCATCTTTTGGAGGTGATGTGGGAGAATGATGAAAGGAATCAGAAGGTTCAGCATCTTCGGCTTCAGCAGCACTTTGGATACTTTCATCATTTGAATTTCTATTGTTTTTCAACTGGTGCACAAGCTGGTTCAGGATTTCTCACATCAGTTGATGGTTCAGCTGAAGGAAAAGGCATTGAGCTATGATTAGCCTCAGTTGAAATACTTTGATGTTGTATAACTGGTCTCACAGGATCAGCTTGCAGTGGCACTTCCTCATTAGCTTGATAATCAGAAGAAGGTGGAATCATAGGAAAATCAGTTCTTCTATCCATTGAGCCAGAGGATCCTGCATTTGACAAGTTAAAGTGATCAAAAGATCTTGTAAACGAGTCAATATCAAACAACCAGTCAGGACCGATTGATGATTTGGGAAAAGAGTGCTCATTGAATTGAATGTTTGTGGATTCATCAATGATGTTTAATCTAGGATTAAACACCCTAAAAGCCTTTGAAACAGAGGAATATCCCACAAAGAATCCCTCGTCAGACTTAGGAGTAAACTTTCCTAAATGGCCTCTGGTGTTCAATATTAAGACCGGACATCCAAATGACTTCAAAAATCCAATAAAAGGTTTTCTATGAAAAAGGAGTTCATAAGGAGTTTCATTGTGTTCTTTAATTATCAGAGTTTGATTTTGCACAAAACATGAAGTGTTGACAGCTTCTGCCCAAAATGTAATGGGCAGTTTTGCATCTGCCAGCATTGTTCGAGCTGCTTCAATTAGTGTTCTATTCCTCCTTTCAGCCACACCATTTTGTTATGGAGTTCGAGCTGCACTGAATTGATGAACAATGCCTTTGTGTGTGCAAAAAGACTAAGATCCTCGTTTTTGAATTCTGTCCCGTTATCACTTCTGATAGATTTTACTTTTAAATCAAGTTGATTTTCTATTTTTGTGATAAAATCTTTTATTATTTGGGACGCCTCGTTTTTATGAAGTAAAAAGAATACCCATGTAAATAATGTAAAGTCATCTATGATCACCAAACAATAATGCTTCTTTCCTATACTCATGACATGAGTTGGACCGAAGAGATCCATATGAAGTAACTTCAAAGGAAAATTGTTTGTGTTCACAAGCTTTGGCTTATGTGAGGATATATGTTGTTTTCCTTTAAGACATGCAGTACGGTGATCAACAACATGAAATTCTTTTTGAGGCAAACCAATTACATAGTTTCCTTTGACCAATCTGTTCATGTTTTTAAAGTTCGTGTGTCCTAAATGTCTATGCCAAAGTTGTGACTCATCAACGGAGACTTTAGACAAAAGACATGTCTCTTCAGATGGATGATCAGAATTAAGGTTCAAGACATATGTATTATTCTTCCTCGATGTCTTCAAGACAACCCATTCTTCAGGAATGTAAAATCCCGGTTTCAGAATGTAGCAATGAGTGTTAGTGAAGTGAGACTTGTCACAAATCTGAGACACGCTGAGCAGATTGAAGTTCAGTTGCTCGCAGTAGTTCACTTTATCAAAGCTCAGCAGTCCATTTGTCACAGAACCTTCTCCTGTAATTCTACCACCTTATGAATCTCCTCTACATGCTACAGTACTTCCTTGAATATGCTTGAAGTCATGAAGGAGGGAACTATCTCCAGTCATGTGTCGGGAGCATCCACTGTCCACGTACCATAAGCTATTAGACCTATATGAATGACCCTACAAGCAAAAAAAGAACTAGTTAGAATGAGGAACCCAAGCCATAATGGTCTTGGGTTGTCCTTTTGCATCAATCACTGTTACCTCTTGATATTTTCCTCTTGTTTGAGTTTTAGAGGAAGATGATTGCAGCCCTTTTCTATTACTTCTTTGAAGTTTGATTTCATCAATTTCATCTGATGTGTCAGAAGAGTATACAAATCTTTCCTTTTGATTTTTGTGTAAAGGTTGAACAGATTTTTGCTTGTCAGAAATCACTTTAATTTTATATTTTTAATGAGAATTCAGTGATTTGTTCAGGTTTATTGGACTTTTGTGTCTGACCTTGTCAGTTGGAACTGATGAAATAGGCTTGTTTCATGGAATTTTCAATCCTTTTTTATTAAAGTAATAATCAATTGTATTGTGATTGGTCATTTCACATAATGAACAATATTTGTAAAAATGATAGTTTTTCGTTGAGTGATTGTTCATGTCACAGATAGAGCAGTACTCAGTGAAGTAGCATTCATCTGTATTGTGATTGGTCATATTCAGAATACATTTGATTGTCCTTTAATCTTGATGGAGAAGTCATATAAGCCTTTGGGGTGCCAACAGATTGTTTCACAATTCTGACTTGCTTTGTCTTTGTGGACTGATGCTGCTTCTTTCTGTATTGCCTTATTTCTCTATCGAATTGTTCTACCTGTTCTTTGTTGAAAATATCAAACCCAATTCCTTGTCTGTTATTTGATGAAGATGGTGAATCAGATTTCACTTTAGATTTTTGTACAAAAGTGGTTTTCCCTTTGGTGACTAAGGGAACTTTGGTTTTATCCTTGAATTTCAATGAAACCTTATTTGATTTGCTTGAATTTTTTGGAGATATGATCTCATAATCAGATCTACTTTCGGCAGATGGTTTCACTGAGCATTCAGCAGTGTGATTCACTTTAAGATTTTGAGGAACAAATTTTACAAAAGGCACAATTGATTTGACTGGGCTCTTTGGTTTCTTGATAACCATAGGTTTGTCTGAGCACTCTTTGATTTTGATAGGATGACCCAATCTGATTTTATCCTCATTAGTTTCAATGTAAACACCTGGTTTGTTTTGAGGATTTGTTGTTTAAGAAATCATTGATTTGGTTTCAATAATTTTAGATTCTTATGTATCTAATTGAGTAAGTGACTCAGGCATGACAGTGTAGTTATCATTATATGGAGGAGGACAAGTTTTGTAGCCTATCCTAGTCATATCTTTAGCCCCCTTTTGAGACACAAGTAACTCATGCAGCTTGACAGATGAGAGCTGAAACTTTTCAAGTTTCACTTCAGTAGTTGATTGCTCAGCTTTTGATTTGGTCAATAATACAGTTAACCTCTCATTTTCAGCCACAAGTGTGTACTTTTCACCATGGAGTGTTTCCATGTCAGACAATAGAGATTTGATTTTAACTTCATAAATTCTCATTTCTTGTTTTAACATCTCTGATTTCACCTTTTCTTCTCTTATTTTATTAGCCAATTTGTAATTGTGTTCCATGTACCCCTGTACTTCTAGAACACATTTTTCAGAACATAAATTAGATTTTACCTCAGATGGCATTAGAGTTAGTCATTCATTGATATGTGCCATAAGTGCATGATTTTGAAACTATGGTTGGACTTCCTCAGCATACAAGCTCCAATCACAAACTCCATCTTGTTTGATGACAAGTGCATTAGAAGTTTGTTGATTACTTCCTTGAGATTGATGAGTCAGCAGAGGTTGTCTTTGTTGAATTGGTTGTTGCTGATTCTACTACTGGTGTAGATAAGAGTTGCTTGATTGAAAGTTGGTATTGTGTTGAGATGAATGTTGGCCATGTGTGGGTCTATGAAAGTTGGTGTTGCTTCTCCTAGGAGATTTACATTCTCGAGAGAAATGACCAGTCATTCGATAGTTAAAACACTTAACCTTGGATTTTTCATACCTCAGGTTGGTATTCTCATCAAGACCCAGTTTCTTCTCTTTACGAAAGAACTTCTTTGCTCTCATGGCCATCTGCCATTGTAAATCCATTTCTTTAACATCATCAGGATCCATCTCTTCCAGATCCTCTTGAATCAAGTGTGCTGATGTGAGTCTCCCCCCAAGATAGGCTTCAAAGCTAGCAATAAAGGCATTGTAAGTAGACTTCTGTTCTTCAGATCTTTGATCATTAGGTATACTGCAAGGAGTTGCTGTGGGTTGAGCAGAAGATAAGGGTTTATGTTGTTGAGCATCACAGAATCCAGTTGTCTTTGACTGGTCACCAGATGAAAGAAAGTCATCTTCTTCAATCACAAATGCATTCTCAACAGAATGAGTTTCTGATGGAAACTTGTAAGCCTCAATGACTTGTGGTCCACTGAGATTTCTACTCCTTTCATCCAGCTCCAGAGCCTCAATTTTAGCAATTATGATATCAAAGCTTGTACTCTCCAAATCAAGAGTATTCTTTAACATAGTAACATTTTGTTTCCAGCTTTCTGGTAAACTGTGCAGCATCTTCTTGTTCATTTCTTTTTCTTTGTAATTGACCCCCATGATTTCAAGATCATTTACCAATGGAACAAATCTATGAAGTTGTCTTGAAATTGACACTCCTTTGGTGTGATGAAAAGTTTCATATTCGTTTATTAGCTTATCTTTGTTAATTTTAGTCACTTCACTACTTCCTTTACACATGATCTGTAGAGCATCCCAAACCCCCTTAGCAGTTCCATATTTTTCTAATCTTTTCAGAACATCCATTTTCAGTGCTTGTGTAAGGATGGAGTAAGCTCTAATATCAATCTTGATTTTCTTATATTCTTCTTCATCAATATTTAAACTGGGATCCTCAATGGGAATTCTTGTAGTTTTGTACTGAGCAGGTTGATCAGCATTTAGAGACAGTTGAATGTAGGGACCTTTGTAAATAGATATCCATTAGTCAGGATCTACACCTGTAATGTAGTTTCTGAAATGAGTTTTCCACTACTTAAACTCAGATTTGTGTTTAAGCAGAGGAGGTTTAGAAGCATGCCCAATTTCAGAAAGATTGTGAGAATCCATGTTAGATAAACTGATTTTAACTTCGTTGAGTAAGGTTTTAAGTTGATTTTAAAGTTCGAGCAGTGAGTTGTTCTCTGAATTTTCTGTTCACAGTCTTTACTAGATCTGTTAAGTTCAGATCTGTTAGCACAAAGGAGTTCTAAGATTTTGTTGTTTGTGAGAGGGAAGGTTCGTCAACAACAGATCTATATTGTTATCACTTCTTGGTGTTCGATTTCAGTGTGTATGTTTATCAGAAGTATAGATCTTGCTGATAAACAACTCAGTCTACAGTTTAATCGATTTTCAAACACAATCTGAGATGATTCTGTGATGAAATCAAGAGTCGAGGCTCTAATACCAATTGACTGGGTTTGAGAATAAAATTCTCGGTTGATGTGACTCAACTTAGGATCGAATATGTAGACTAAGTTAGTAATATAGTCACTATATTACAGAACTGTTGAAACTGCAATAAATGTTTGAGTAAATGAAGTACATAAACACAGAAGTCAATGATGTATAATATTGGTGTTATTACTGTTGAAGTCAACATTTACAAAGTTAGGGATGAAACCCTATTTATAGGCATACACATTGCCTGTACAAAAGACTAAACTACCCCTGACTTATACATGAGAATCTAGTCTAAGTACAAAATAAATATAAAAATTTGTAAGTTGTTCATCAGCATTAGTTCATGCGGATGAACATGTCTTCATCAGCATTTGTTGTTTTGTCATCAGCATTAACTTAGTTCATCCGCATTAGTTTATGCGGGTGAACAAGTCTTGTCAGCATTTCTTCATTTCTTCATCCGCATAAACTAATGCGGGTGAACAAGTCTTATTCAGCATATCTTCATTTGTTCATCCACACAACTAATGCGGGTGAAAAAGTCATCAGCATTTCTTCTGTTTTTATCCGCATTTGTTAATGTGGGTGAACAATCACTTGTTAGCGTTTGTTTACAAGTCATTCGCATTAACAAATGCGGGTACTTCGCACTTAGCTTTTTCTTTTCTTTTGTTCTTCTGTAAATAAGTCTTCTGTTGTGATGTTTTCCAACCAGAACAACCTCCAACCACCTCTTAAGTTGGCAAGTATGATCCTTTTAGGGTCTAATATTGTGCTCATTGAAGGTCACATTGGCTAACTCCTCAACTACTCTAGTTCTGAGATTGTATACTCTATAAGCCTTGGCTTAGGAAGAGTATCCAATAAAATGTCCATCATCTGCTTTCTTAGAAAATTAGGCTATTTGATCTTTGGTATTCAAGATGGTGCAAGGACATCCAAATGATTTGAGGAAACCAATGAAAGGTCTCTTTTGGTGCCACAGTTCATAAGGAGTCTTACCATGAGTCTTGACTACTAAAACTCTATTTTGCACATAGCACGCAGTGTTGACTGCCTCTGCCCAGAAGGTGATGGGCAGTTTATAGTCAGATAACATGGTTCTTCCAGCTTCAATAAGTGTCCTGCTTCTCCTCTCAACAACACCGTTTTGTTGAGGAGTCCTAGGAGCACTGTATTGTGTTGTAATACACTTTTCATCACAAAATGCATCAAGTATTTGGTTTTTGAATTCAGTTCCTTGATCACATCTTATGGTCTTGACCTTGTGATCATATTGATTCTTAATTTTCAGAATGAAGTTCTTCAAGATTTCAGGAGTCTCATCCTTAGTTCTAAGGAAGAAGACCCAAGTATATCTTGTGAAATCATCGGTGATCACCAAGCAATAAGACGTCCTTCTTAGACTCATTACGCTGGTGGGGCTAAAAAGATCCATATGTAATAAATGTAGGGGAGTAGTGATGGAGTTCATTTCCTTTGGCTTGAGAGACACTTTGTGTTGCTTCCTTTTCAGGCATGCAACACAATGGTCATCACTTGTAAACTCTTTCTTTTGGCATTCTAGTTACCAAATCATTCTTAATTAATTTATTCATGTTTTTGAAGTTTACATGACACATTCTTTTATGACAGAGGAAAGACTCATCACTATTGGCTTTGGATAAAAAGCAAGAAACTTCTCCTGAAGGGGATGTTTCTTACAAGTCCATCTTGTACATGTTCCCTTTATTGGGGGCTTTGAGCTGGATATGCTTTTGAGGAATGACCACCACAGGCTTGAGAACAATGCACTTATGCTCAGTGAAGAGCATCTTATGTCTCTGATCACAAAATTAAGATACACTCAAAAGATTGTATCCAAGCTCCTTAACAAAGTTTACCTTCTTAATGCTGAGCTTACTCTAATGTAACCACCAGATTCTCCTCCAAAAGCAATTGGCCCTCCATTAATTCTTTAAAGTTTTGAAGCAAAGAGCCATTGCATGTCATGTGCCTGGAACAACCACTGTCATTGATCCATACATTCCCTTTGGTCTTTAGCTGTTCATGCACATAAAGAGATGGTTAGTTACAAATTTTAAATTGAGCAGACTGAACCAGATGATCAAGCAAGTGATATGCCCACTAAAGAAGAGATTGACTACTCAAAAGTGTTCTTATTTACTGAGTACAACAAGCTGATTGGAAAATCAAACAACTGGGCAAAGAAATTGAAGGATAATCTGAAAAGTAAAGATCATGAGATAGAAAAAACTTGTAGCGGATCAAAACGTACAAATTTTGGTTGTTCAATATCTTGAACAACAACTTGAACAAACAATGGCTGAAGTCAAAGTGAAAGATCAAGATTTAAGCATTTCAAGGCTAGATATAGCCTAATTGGCTGAACAAACAGATGCAAAGGATAATGAGATTGATGATCTGAAAAGGATAATCTCTGAACAAAATGAAGAAATAAAGAGATTAAATAGAGAGTTGGAAGATGCAGATAAACAAGAACTAAATGTGGAAGAGCATTCAGATAATCAAGAACAAGAGTTAAGTGAAGAGTTCTTGGATCAACCAATGTCACTAATTGAAGAAACCAGAACTAGAGAACAAGAGCAAGCAATCATTAATACAAAAGAATCATACTCAATGGATCAATTATTCGAGGAAACCAATCCATTTGAGAACATCCATTACTCACCCATTTTGAGGCAACACTTCCATACAACTTACACACAACAAGCTCAATCAAGCTTTATTGTTATTAATCCTTTGCTTAAGAAATAGAAAGTGCTCATAAGCTCAATCAAGCTTTATTGTTGTTAATCCTTCTAAACATCAAGCATCATCATCATCTCAACCACCCCTGAAAACTTATGGAACAAAAGAAAGATGTTGTATCTTGCTGCCCTAAGGAAAAGAAAAGAATAGGTGCAAGAGCAAGATGAACCAGATTCTCCACCATTGAAGCTACTAAAAGTGAAAGCAGTACTTGTAGATGAAGATGAATTCAAGAAGAAAGAATCAAAGGTTATCAATCTATAAGAAGGGGAAATTGATAAAACACTTAATCAACAACAAGAGCCAATCATCATTCTCTCTAATTCTAAAGATGAAGAAGATAAAGATGAAGATGAGAGGGAAAACATCCAAGATCTATTCCTGATGATCCAGAAACCCTTATGGGTATAGCGCTTGTAGCTTGAGGTTTCACATATGATGCACTCATGCACCTTAACCTGTCTAAGGTTAAAGACTTTTTCAAAGACTTTCAAAAAGTCATGAAAAATGAGAATGTGAAAACATACAGGAGGTACAAGGAGATAAAAGACCACCAAGAGCTTCAAAAGAACTTGCCAAAGGATCCTTAAATCGAAAAGATGATATACTCCCATGTGAAAACCAGGTTGAGTTACACTAGGATGCCTTATAGGTCTTATGATGGAAAATCTATGTCTCTGATGAAAGAGCTTGCTAGAGGCATTTATAAAATCATGCTGCCAAATGCATTAAAGCCTCAGGTTGTCAGACCTCATCAAGTAGCATCGCTCTCTACTTATCATTAACCCCCTCCAAAACATCACCCTGTTGAAAAACTAAGACAGTTTATGCCACACAGGCTATGGCCTGAAAGGAATGAAGTTAGAGAGATGATCAATGCAAACACAAACTTTGTTAAGCTTTATGACAAAATAACAAGGGCAACATCAGCAAATGAGAGAAAAATTGTGGCTTGGAAATATGACGAAGTTTGGGATGCTATGCTGATCAAAAGCGTAACTGGTCGCAATTGGGATCATTATCCTATGAAGACATATTGGATTTAATGCAATTGAGAATGGTGAATCATACGAAACAACCCAAGGGGTGTTGATTTCTTTCACATCCACAAATCATATATGAATAGACAGCATGCTGACATGAAAAGAAAAGTAGACAGAAAAGAAAGCTGCACTTTGAAAAGTTGAGAAGAGAACAAAAGTCATCTGGTAAACAACAAATGGCATAAGAGGAAAGAAAAGAAGAACATCTTGATTCTGAGTTACTCAATAGAGTTTGTTATCCACTCATACCAACTGATCTTAAGCTAATCATGAAGAAAATAGAAGGCAATCAGTATAATCATCCAATCACAAAATGGTTTTACGATGAAAATCATTTTGAAGTTGTGTTGGAAAGGAATCTTGAAGGAAAAGAGGCACAGGATATAAAGCTGTTGATCCAGTTGAAATCAAACTTCTTCATCCCTCATATGTATCATTTTTGAAGACAATGTCATTCCCGGCAATTGAAGATGTAGTATGTAAGGGTGACTGTTGTTATTTCATACACATGTTGAGGATCTTAGGCATAGTGTATGTGAATGCTACATGGAAGTAAAGACTTGAGACCAATCAGCACTCTCTAACACACATTGAATGTATTAGAAGCCTAGGGATCTCTGAAAACAACAATTTGGAAGTGTTTAAGGGTGATCATGTTGTAACCACATTGGTTAGCAACAGTGAAGTTCAATGTTTAGATCAAACCACCCTTGAATAAATGGTGCATCTTCGAACTACATACAAATATGATGATCAGCTCAGTGTAGTTCAATACTTCACATAACACATTATGAACTGATTGAATGCTTTAAAGGTTGTACCACTACCTGATAAAGCCAAATAAGAAGAACACATAGACAATTATCCTGCCATGTTCATCACTGATAATCATGTTCAACATTCCATAACAAAAAATATAGACATCAGATATCACTTTCTGATAGACTGCTCAGAAAAGGGTCTAATCAAGTTGATCAAAGTACACACTGATCAAGATATCAAACAAACATTCATGTTTTCAGAATAACAAACGAGTTTGAATCACACATGACTACTCATGAGAAATAATAGTACACTAGATTACTTCTTCACTTGAGTCTTTTTCCACTAGTAAAGACTGCTTTGTTTGATGTGTGGATAGGCTCAGCATGGGACACCTAACATTACATGTGAATCCAAGGATCGAAACAGGAATTATCAGTTTGATTTAGCAAATAAAGATCATGGAATTAACAATACTTGTTGTTTAATTAATTGTTTATGAAATTGAAATCAACTAAGAAGAGATGAAACAAACTGAAAACAGAACAAAGTAATGCAACAAAAAGATTGTTTCAATTGATTTTCATTCACAATGAATGGATTACAATTGATTTTGATGCTTTGATGATTTGATGATCTCCTATAATGTTCTACATGTTCTTGTGATTGCTATGTTGCTATTTTGATCGATGGATCGATCGATATCGTTTCTATGAATATGTAAATCTGTTTTTGTGTATCGATATCTCTCAATCTCTGCCTGAATGTGTGCACCCATGCCTTATATTTATAGGCAGAGGGATTCACTTTAAAAATTACAAAGATATTCTGATGTGACGTGGAATATTCTCTTCTGACAGATTGACTTGTTGACTTTGTGTTGAGTACTTGATGATATGAGATCATACAAGTATTTTGTTCTTCCGTAGGAGTTGAACTTCTATAGGAGATGGTTCTTTGTTCTTGAACATCATCCTCAGGAGCAAATTTCCTTCTTCCGCAGTAGCATCAACTTGATCTCTGAACTTGTTCTTTAGTAGATGTGCTTGTGCTTCCGTGGGAGATTCACTGATGCATATTGACTTGTTCATTTATGCTCAGTAGAACATCTACGGAAGAACAAACTTGTTCATCCACAGATAGTTCTTACAATTACATAAAATCAACAAAAATAATATTTGGGTTGACATATATATCTTGAATTACATAATGATAAATAATTATAGATGTTCATTACAAGAGATTACAAATCATCTAAACCTATACAAAAGATCTAGACCTAACATCACATACAACAGTAAAAAACTAAATTTTCATGATTGTGTGGTAAGCAACACCCATCTTAGTGTATGGTAGGTATTGGTTTATCCAATATGGATTGCTTGTAAAGTAACTCATATACACCAAGTGAAATAGTTTATAAATTGCTTAATCATACAAGTGTCTCCTTTGTTATGATTATCATAGACCTGGAGTACACTAAGGCATTCTTTGTTATGCTAAGTACAAACCTAAATGACCTATATCATGATCCAAAAAGATTCCCAAAGAGTAACACATCCATCTTGGATGCATCATCAATAAAGTCTTATAGACTACATTCCTAGTGAATAAATCAAAAGAATCCCAAAGAGGTTCACCTTCCAAAGTAAAGTGCAAAAGAAACCCAATATGGATCAAACAATAAGGATCAACTTGAGCATTTATACTCCTAAGTAGCTAAGTCAAAAGTATTGAAAGTTCTTTCTAGCATATCTTGATGAGAGTTGATCTTAACATACATTTTGGTTTGGGGTACACACAAATCATCTCAATATACCCAAAACATGATAATAACTCATTGTTTCAATCAATCATTAATACCATGCATGATTAAATGGATCACAATATCTACAATCAACATTGTATTACTCTATGTCTATTCTCAAAATCATCAAATCACTCATTAAGGATTTAAGATTAGTATGATCTAATGTCATGAGAAAATAATTCATGTTCAAGCATGCAAATCATACATATTTTAGTTAGATAAAGTGTTATCTTTCTAAAAGTTTATCTTGAAAGCAAACAAATTGGACTTTGACAATTTCATAAACAAATTTCAAATTTTTGTCATTTTATAAAAGTTTTTATAAATATGAAAAAATTTAGAGGGAGAAAAATAAACATGAAAATATGAAAGGTAGCAGAATATGTGCATTATCATACATTTTGAAATTTGAAATACTAATATTTTGAGGATTTTAAAATTTTTTGTTTTAAACAAAGTCAAGTCAAGCAAACACTCAAAACTAGCAGATTGACACATAAACATTCATATTGTTGCTTGTGAGTGATATTTTTTCATCCATAAATAAATTATGTTAAAATTATAAAATTTTAACAAATATTCAAATTTTGAAAATGTTTAACATATTTTCAAGCAAAAATTGAAAACCAAGTGTTCACAGCATATGTATTAAGTTACATAGCTGATGAGTAAAATTTTCAAACAAATTTTTTTTTTTAAATTTTTGTCAACTGGAGACACAGCGGACATACAAACATACATCCGCTATAGCTACAGTTAACCATTAAAATGAAAAATACACCAAGAGTATATAGCGTACAAACAAACATGCATCCGCTATGCATCAATGAACATACAAGTGTTCACAGCGCATGATGTCAGGTAAAACATCCACTATGAATACAGTGGCATTACATAGCGCATGACTATCTTTAGTCATCCGTTGTAGAAACAGTGCAAGTGAACATAACGTATGTACACAGGTAAGCATATGTTGTACACTATCATTCAAGTGTTCACAGTGCATGATAATATGTCACCCGATGTGAATATCCCTTAAACAAACAATATTAACATATATATCAAACACTAATTATTGTTTAAATTTCATTTTCAGGTTTTGTAAATAAAAATAAATTTTTTCTAAGTGTCCATAGCGGATGACGTGATATTCACAGCGGATGAAGTACAAGCCATAGCGGATGAAGAATGAAGTCCAAGGGCTGAATGCGGATGAACAAACACTTACAACGGATGACCAAGTCCCATAACTGATGAACAGTCCACAACGGATGTACATCCACAACGGATGAACACTCCATAGCGGACAACAACACAACAAACACAAGTGTTCACAGCGGACAACATCCAATGCAAAGCGGACAAGTAATTCGACATTCACAGCGGATGACTTAACATCCACAGGGACAAGACATCATCCACAACGAACATCTTATAGACTTAGGATTTTTATGTATTTTGTTTTACATAAGGGTATATTTGTTAATGTACATAGTATGTACATAGGCTATAAATAGTCATATACCCTAATCCTTTGTAAGTTTTTAAACAATCAATCAAACAAACAGTTATATTCATTCATAGCATTCAATCACAAAATCATGCACACACATAGAGATCATATCAATAATCATGGGTTTTCAAACTATGATTATTATTGAGAGATTGAAAAGGTTACTGGGGGATTCATCAATGTTGTTCTTTGCAAAAAGTTCAAAAACCCAAATCCATCATATACTTTATCCTAAGTGATTGATCCTAGGGAGGAAGGATCAATGTGGAAGATGTTGTCTCTAGTTCTGATCCATCAATTGATCAGCAAGACAGACATAACATCCCTAAGACCTCAACCATGGCAATTCACCTTGAGAATGTCTATTTGGAGTCATTCTTTGAGGAGAGGAATCTAGGGCCAAGAAACCACATATGGTGGTGAGGGTGCAAAGGCTTGGTCTAGGATCTCATCTAGCCCCAAGGATTAAACAGCAGCGGATGAGGGAAGTCCTACAAGCTGAAAATGCAAATCATTAAGGTTATGCCAAACGAGCCATAGTTCTCGTGTTTGAGAACTGTGTGTTGAAATCGTCAGCAGATAGAGTCTCTAAGGTGGAAGCACAACTCAGAATTCCTCAACAACAAGCCGAAAGAGTTGCCATATTAGAAGAACATCTCACAACTCTTTAGTAGGCTGCAGCAAAGGCAATGGATCTTAAACACATGGTTGAACAACTTCAAGAAACTATTGACCTACAATAATCAATCATCCTAGGTCTTCAACTCACAACACCACAGGAACCTTTGGATGTACCTACCTTCACCCACTCGGTTTTATCTAGAATCTCATATGATGCTACCAAAATAGGGAAAGATGAGCCCAAAGAAGCCAAGTTGTACATGCTACACAGCCAATCTCTTTCTCCTCCAAATGGACTGACCAATATGAGCCTCTATTGCAAGCTTAAGCCAAAATGAATGAGTTTCTGGATAGGTATGGCTATGATAGCTCGAAAGAGAAGGAGATAGAAGCCTGGAAGGTCATGAAGATGATGAACCAAAACGTTCAACTTAGGAAGAGGAGAATGGTAATAATGAAAAGATCAAGCACTTCTCCCTTGCTCTCTCTTAAAAGAAAGAGATCTGATGAGGAATCATCAAAGAAATAACTTGTGCTAGGACTTGAAGCCTCTCTTAAGGCATCTCCAAAAAAAGAAGCACCATTACTAAAAGTGTTATTGGAAGTTGCAAAAGTGCTGAACAAATCTTCTATTAATGAAACTGTCAAAAGCACTATGCAAGAGGATGCTTCAGCACATGAATCCTTAGATAGAATGGTGGTTTACACAAGAGGAACCCAAACCATGGAAGATTATATGGAACAACATAGGGTGAATCTTAAAGCTGAACCTAGCCAACTTCATAAGCAACAAAAGGACATACCTGAGAATAAAACTTAGAAAAACAGCCGAGGTGTTATTTGGTCAGGTGTAGGTTGAAGCTAAAACCCCTGTTAACTCTGAAGTGAATGTGGAAACTGATGGCCCTAAAGTCACTATGGTTTTCGTGAGAACTCAAAAAACAGTCGATGATCCCAAGTCAGGTGTAACCATTAGACCTTTAGCAACCAAACCTATTGTAATCTCTACCTCTGACAAAGGTAAGAGACCTATGACTACTGAAGAGGAAATTGAAATTGAGTCATAGTAATCAAAGGCCAGATTTCTGATGAGCAAGAAGGTGGAGTTGTTCCCACCCAATGTTGAAGAAGAAGTTATGGAAAAAAAGACAGTCAGAGCTCAAGAATCTTCTATTAAGAAGAATATCATTGTATTGATCAAAAGTGCAAAGCAATCGAGAGCTACAATAACTGCAACAAAAGAATTCAACCGTGTTGGTGAACCAAGTAGAACAACATCAAAAGCTCCACCTAAACCAAAGGCCAAAACTGTTAAAAATATGCCATCTAAGTCATTCAAGCCATCTGCCAAAAGCACCCAAAAGACAACCACTTAGCAGGCTTCAATAATCATAACTGCCAAATCTAAACCCATGATCTCCATTGAGAAAAGAGAAAAGAAGGATCATGAAAAATTTCTCCTAGCAGGTCAACTTGAGTTGAAGGGATTCAATTTTAATGAGCTCACAGAGTGGAGCACTGCTTAGATAAAATCCAAATTGATACCTAAAACTCATGCTGAGATGGAGAAAACAGCCGAGTTAGCTATAAGAAAAAGGGCTGAATCAGAGAGGAAACAAGCAGAAAAGAGTCAACAAGAGTTTATGGACAAGCATAAAATGAAGATGTTCCTCAAGTATTATCATTTCTCTGGAAAACAAGTAGGACCAATGAGTATGTCAACTCTTGATCTCAATATCAAAGGAACTAAACAAAAAGTTGCAGCTAGAGAACTCCTAAAGCTTGAAGAAGCCAAGGAGCAATGGGAAGACAACATGCCAAAATAAAGAAAGTCACTCAAAGGTCTTCCCGTCTACCTGACTCTATATCAACAACTTCTGATGATAGCCAGCCCATTTCCTTAATCCTTGCAAAGAAGAAAACTGAACCTAAAAAAATTGTAAAGGCAAGGATTGTTGACCCACAAGTAGAGGAGAAAATCATTAAAGGAACAAAGGTGTTGGCTACTAGGTATCTTGCTTAGATGAAAAAAATTCTTTTAAGTGGGAATATTGAGAGATCTTGTACTATGGTCATGAAAATGAGGTACATGATCTACCCTTAACATTCTGGAGCAAATTGTTAAGTACTTCAACATCCTTGGATGTAAGAATGACAAATCCAAAGTGCAGTTATATAAAGTACTGACCTTAGTAAAAGCTCATGTTGGTGAAGAGATTCCTAAAACTCCACTATCAGCATATGATCCCATAGTGGAGTAAAAATATGATCAAAAGAAGAATACCTACTTCATAACTAGATTAGAAGCTAGAAGAATGGCTTACTCCAGGAACCAACTAGTATGCTTCTACCAGTTTGAGATAGCTGATTTAACCAGGCTAAAACTTATAAATCTGAGCAATGATTCTGACGCAAGGGAAGTGGAAAAAGTATTGATGAGGCTTTACAAATCTCATCTAGAAAGATCACGGAAAGCTTCTGAACAAAGAAAGAAGAAACTAGAGTCTGAAGCTGTTGAAACCACTCCATCTTCCAAACCTAGCAACCAACCATAATCACCACCTGCTACTTCTCCACTTGCTCAAGCTTTTGAGCAGGGTTCTCCACGAGACCAACAAGCTTCTAAAATAGTTGAATCTCCTTCCCAAAGCCGACCTAATTATTCAGTAGATAAAGTGATCATCACCAATGTTGGTAATAGAATCAGATATGGCTTAGATCATCCAGAGCGAAAAGAAGAACGCTTAGAATCTAAGGAAGAAGACTCAGAAGATGATGATACAACGATCATCAAATAGGATTATGATTTGAAACTAGGAGTTACTTTATAGAAAGAAAGAACTAGTTAAAATATTTCTTTCTATCTTAGCCAGAAGTTCTAAAGCTCAGCCTTGAAGATTTGAAGAGAATGTAAAAGTTAATCTCAAAATATGAAGGCATGAAAGATAAGTACAAATCCATGGCTACCATTCTGAGAATAAAATTTGGAAATAAGGTTGAGCAAAGGGAAGAAGAGGAAGTTCTGCATGTGAGTCCCTGAGCATTCATGTCCTAATTACACATTGGACTTACAATTCGTCAACCAACACTTTCTGTCTAACAATGCTGGTGCCGACAAAGTTGAAGTCAAAGACTATGATGTGACAACCCAGGATTTTGGGCCAAGAAATTTTTTAGACCCCTTGTCGGGCCACACAATGACACCAAGCCTTGTCTAGGAAGCCCATGAATTGGGCCCGACAGCTTTAGGCTTACACCCACATCAATACACATACCAAAATGGGCTTTGGCCCATCAAACCCTAATTGGGCCATTGGGCCATAAAACTTAATGGGTTTTGACCCACATAAACAATATGAGCCAATGGGCCAACATATGATTATGATGGTCAACTGACCAAATAGGCCTCGGGCCCAATAGCTTAAAGGACGAGAATTACTAAATGAACCTTGTTAATGAATTATGTACGTAGAACCCTAATGAATATTAACATTCTAAACCATTAAGCCTGGCTCATTTAAAAGAAAATAACTAAGAAAACCCATAACGTTAATACAACTTAAGAACATCAACATAATTTAGGCAATGTAACTTTGTAAAATTTAATACATTTAAATCAAATAATAATTAGTGAATCTATAATCCTAAAAACACATAATTATATATAACTTGAACTTTTATAAAAACGTGACACTCTCTTGCACCAACTAACTTAAATAATAATAACAATAATACTAGGTAACTTTATATGCATAATTAATTAAATGAACTCTACTACATGTCAAATCAAATGTATAAAAACAATCCTATGGTATCCTATATTATCTTGATAAATCTTCAAATAAGACAAAGATTATTATAATCCTTAAATAGACTTATCACATACATAAAATAATAACACAACACACTCATATCTATATATACATACACACACTCTCACATACACCATACGGCACACATGCATGCATACATTTCGACTCACACACATACATACCATATATATACATAATTATATCATATTTAATTATAAAATGATACATCACACTAACACCTATAGATAGATAAAAAACATCTCATACATATGTATATATATACATTCGACACACACATATAATTATATATGCATGCACGACACACTCATACATATTATACATACATACATACGGCACACGGATATATATGCATACTTATTTTTTCTTGTGTAAGACCTTAGCTACTAAACCACCACCCTACTCACCAATGCATGCCCTTGCATGGTGTGGAAGACCCTAAATCTTGCCAAGATCCATGCCTTGATCCCCTAAACAATATCTCATGCATATTATCAAAATATTATGAATTCCAAGACGCAAATCTTCTCTTTCTTTCCTCTAGATCGGCCGAACACCACAACCACACCACTTCACACTTCAAATTTTCATTCACTCAACCCTCTAAACTCTCTCTAATATCCTCTACTTGAACTACTATCAAACACTTTCTTGAGCACTCAATAATATTGAAGTTCTAGCCTTATTGAAGCCATAGTCGACCCACAAGTGTAACACCATCAACCTCACAAAGCCAAGGTAATCATACATCACACACACTTATGCACCATCAAGTTCTACCTTCCATATCCTCCTACACATAGGTCTGGTATAATACCTTCTTTTGAACAGCTTTACCTTGACACTTCAAGGTCTCACTTCAGCCCTTGATGCCCCCACGATCAACCGTTGCATCAAGGTAACCCGTTGAAACCTAAAAACACGCGAAACACCGCGTATCGTCATGAAAGTGACACAACAAACCCATGACACCCCGAAATTCATATGAATTTCCAAAAAAAATTATTTCTAATTATCAAAGTGATAAAAATCTTGCTCATAACCTTCCTTGATCACAAAACCGGTTTTAGTAAAACTAGCCACCCGAAAAACCCGTTTTTTCACAAAATATGAAAATATATAATCTAAGCTCATAAATTATATATAAATAATTATGTAAGATATAATTTCTTAACTCAAGTTAAAAGTAAAATTTCATAACTTATGGAATAACCATTTGTATTTTGTGAATAATGTAAAGTGTGGCAATCTAATAACTTTTGTAATAATTCTATAAATTAAGTTGGAGAACTAAACTACTTGAATATGGGGTTATTTTCATATTATTTATCTATCATAACTGATTGGTAACGGGAAAATCAAAGTGAAATGCGTAATGTAGGAAAACCAGGACTTAACGGATACTTAACAAGACTGACCGAGCAATTTAATGAAAATGACAAAACTATAATATATTGAATATATAAAAAATCTAGTAGACTTATAATATTAATAACTTCCTAGAAGTTATATTTCATAATTTTTAGAATTTATTTCCTTAGTAAAAAAATACAAAAGTTATACACTTGAAAATAGAAAAATTTAATAAAAATGAGCTTAGGATCAATCTTAAAGAAATCTCCAGAATATATGAATGATAATAAGTATATTAAACTTATATATGACAACAAGTTGATTAAAGATAACCCAAACCCAAAACCTGTTAAAACCCGAACCGTTAGCGTTAAAACTCCAAAACCAACAACACAACTTGAAATCCTAAATTTAGAGTAACTAACCATTTAATAATGACAAGAATCAGTTAAAAACTAAATATTTACAATAATAGAGTTTTCTAGAGGAGTTTACAAAATTTATCATTAATATAAAATAGTTACCGGCTTAATAATTAGAAAAATCATAAAATATTTATAAAATCATTAATATCTTGAAATTGATGCTTTTACAGTAGATTATAAATTATAAACCTAAAGAACAAATTAAATTTAATAAATTCAATGGATCTAAACTTATATTACAAACATACCCGAATCGTGATACGCTACACGTTTAAAAATACAATAAGTAACTCACCAATCCTTTAGCCATAACTTTAACACTCCAGAATCTAATTAATACCTTAAATAAGTTGAAACTAAAATATAATCATCATTTGGACCACTCAAAGATCTCAAATAAGAAACCTGTAAATTTGTCTCCAAAAAACGCCTAAACCGAAAAGAAGCTCTTAAACCGTTAAGAAAGATCTAATGACATAAAAACTAACTTATTACAGTATCTTAATCCACTTTAAAAAATAAAATCCATCATAAGAAATTAAAGTGCAAGATTCCAAACATTAGGGTTAAAAATGTCAATTTAACAAAGTTAAAGGACCAAACTTATCAACTATTGAAACCTTACTGTTTTGGGACCATAACACACTTATAAGAACAATAATAATCTATACTTTCAATATATTGATCTAAAATAAAGCAAAACTTGTGATATGAACACAAAACTCAAAGACTTAAAACAAGATTACACATGTGTAATAGAAATCATCAAGCCAAGAAAGAAAAATCTAAGACTTAAGGGTTGGGCTTAATTGATCACTTAATGAAGTACTAATTCATATGAAATAAACTTAGGAACCCTTCCAGTCAGTAGCATCAAGCATTCAAGTTTAAATTCATGATCAACCCACAGGTGAGTCTCACGAACCCCCTTTTACTTTAAAACTTTTGGGGTGAAATACATACTTGTTGGCTATTGTTTCATGGTGCAATAATACCTTTTATTATCCTTGATAGGAGCATAATCATTAACTCCATTAGGAGCCGCGTGATTTGTAGATAGTACTATTTAGGCAATCCCCCGCACACAATAAGCCTTTATGTAGGGAAACCCCCCAATGAGATTAAACAATCATCGTGTTACAAATTAGTGCAACTTAAACATGCTTAGCAAGGCACATTTAAACCCAACAATCTAGTTGTAACGGGTTATGGGATATTTTGGCACTCGGGCTGGAAAGTTCGGGTCAGGTTTGATTGTGATACGTTTTATAGTGCACCTTGGATATTATATTATCATCATTGTCATAGTCTAAAAAAATTATTGAATACTATATCTATCATGAAAGTCCATGTTTCTTAAACTCATGAGCTCACCAACATTATGTTGACGTATTTTGGGTGTGTATTTTACGAGAATGTTGATTAACAGGTGTCAAAAGGATAGGTTCCGCCTTAGATGGACCTTTGGAGATTTAGCCACCACCCTATCCATATTATCTTTTATGAATAATTAAAGTAATATATTTTTTTTGGATATTTAGACAATTTGCAAATGAATATTTGCGAATGATGTAATGATTAAGTTTGAATTCATTTAATTCCACTGCATTGTGATGATATTAGTTGGTCACGGCCAGACCCAGTCAACAGGGTGTGATAGATTGGTTTCAGAGCCAATGGTTTCAGTAAATTAGGTTCTTACCATAAGATTCCTATGCTTTAACCATGAATTAAGGACCTAAGAAAAAAGATAGAATCCTCCCCACCCTTAAGCTATGACCTAAGGAAAGGTTCCATCAATTACTTACAATCTTTATAGTTTGAAGAATTTCTGTTTCTAATTTTCTTATTATATATATATATATATATATATATATATATATATATATATATATATATATATATACATTCTTCACATTGAAATTTACCATGTTTGTTCATTAGATGGCAAGAAACCACAATAAAGTAAAGACTATCTATATTAGTGACTCACTCGATGTTCCACCGTCGCACTATTACCAGACCGTCATCCTGCCATCCATGTTTATACCAGATGTGGGTGCAAGACCATCCTATGAGCACATGATGTCCGATCCTAGTGAGGATTGGGAAATGGAGAAGTTGGAGTCTTCGAAGGACTCGTTTGAGTCATGGGCGACTTTTTGGGTCAGTTCCCTAAAACCTAACGAGGATGAGGATGTGGCACCTCGTGCGAGGCAAACTGCACGAATGTCTATCCGACCCGTCCCTACATTCGAATACGAATGGGGTAACCTGGTTACCAGACTTATTAGGGTGTTGCCACAGCCTGCTGTGACATCACTACCACCACCACCGTAGCCGGCCACATCGTACCCGGTCAGGCCCTATGGGCGTGGCGTGGCAGGGCGTCATAGTTTCCATATGGGTCCATCGGTACTACACCGGCTCTTACGCAGAGTCGGCGTGCTATTCTAGCATGTCACGTTAGGTTTCTGCTGACCCACCTCTGTATCGTTAGGTTTTTGGAGGTGGTACGGTGTCGACACCAACATTATGACGTGATGAAGCAAGAAAGGGACGAGGCGATGTCCTTAGTATAAAGGATGAGAAGGAAGCTCTACCGCACTGCCCAGAACTGCATGACTGGCCCATGGTCCCGCTACCGCCGCTCTCGTCATTGATGTTATTTTTATATAATTTGTATTACTTTATTTGGAAAACTATGTGTATGTAGGACATGAGTGAACGTTGAATTGGTTCACTCACGTCACACTTGATTGTAGTGGACTTAAGTTACTTTGTATTCATAGCGGTTTTGCTATGATTTGGACTATCTATGCTTATTTGGTTTAACTTTATTCATTATCTTTATGTTTCGCGTGATGATGCTTGGGGTATAAAATGCTTAACTTTTGACTATCGGTGCAAAAGCTTAAATATAAAATGTATATTATAGCCATGCCAAGGGGCAGAGGCCAAGGACGCACTCAAAACACCAGAACTGGTGCCACTACTCGGTCTAGGGCCACACCAACAAAACAGATGAAACTCTAGATAGAAACACTAACAACACCAACAACCTCAACAACATCAACAACACGAATAACCCCACTAACAACAACAATGAAACCAACCATGAAGCTAGACTCCAACAATTGATTGTTGAGGCCAACGCCAGTGCCTTCCCCGTCATTGTCACCCACATCAACGCTAAACATAACCAAGAAACACCTGCAGGGGGAGACAATGATGACGATGAGAATAATAATACCAATGAAGAATAAGATTGTGAGATGCCACGTCTGCGAACTGGGTGTGCATACAAGGCTTTCATGGCATGCGAACTGACTGACTACTTTGGGACTAAGGGTTCTACAAGAACCATATGCTGGTTAGAAGAGTTGGAAGCTATGCTTCATATTAGTGATTGTGCTTAAGGGAAATAAAGTTTGGTTTGCTACACACTCACTTAAAAATGGAGCCTTAAACTGGTGGAATACATTACTGCAGACCCAAGGAAGGAACATAATAAACAGGATGAGATGGGAGGAGTTTAAGAGTTTGGTGATCGAATGTTATTGCCCGATAAATGAGATTATGAAAATAGAAGCTCAGTTTCTAAGATTGGAAATGACGGGAACTGTACATTTGGATTACACCAATAGGTTTAATGAGCTATCATTGCTAGTGCCATACTTGGTTACACCCGAGTAGAAGAAGATAGGTAGGTATGTATGTGGTTTGACCCTGAACATCATAGGAATGATAAAGGCTGTGAAACCAAATACTTTTCAAGAAACTATGGAAATTTTAGCGAAGCTAAGTGATGAGCTTATCAGGTGTGAAGGTGCTAGAGGATCAGAGAGTATGGGAATTAAGAGGATGTGGGATTATTTTAGGACTATGAGTGGAAGTCCGAGTGGGAGAGCAAGTGGAACTAATCCAAGTGGGGAGAAGAAACCGTATTTAAGAAAGCAACCATTTTCTGGGAAATGTCGATTACACCATGCGGGTCAATGTCGAGTCAAGAAAGGGGTGAGACCCTTAGGGGAGGTTAGGGAGAGCGTGTGTTTCAAATGTAATCGGCCAGGGCATTTGCAAAGGAATGCAAATCTACTACCATAGGGCCTGCGAGGTGTCTTGAATGTGGTGAAGTTGGACATCTCCGCCTTGATTGCCCCAAACGTAAGGCTAAAAAGCCTAAGGTTGGTTGCCCCAAAGGAAGAGCATTGTGATGAACGCAGAAGCTGCTGGAGAAGAATCTAAGGACGTGACGGGTACGTTCCTAGTCAACAATCATTATGCATACATATTGTTTGATACCGGCACAAATAAAAGCTTTGTTTCTACAAACTTTAGGCTAAGGATTGACTTGAATTCCTCTAAGCTAGCGAGTACTTATACCATAGAGTTATCTAATGGAACCTTTATGAAGGCTGATGAAACAAATGTTGGGTGTACGTTGGATTTGAAAGAGCATGAATTCCTAATAGATCTAACTCTCGTAAAACTAGGAGGGTTTGATATAGTGGTTGGAATGGATTGGATTGCAAAGAATAAAGGGTAAATAGTCTGTGATAAGAAACTGTTAAAAATAGCACTACCAGAAGGAGAGATCCTCATAGTATACGGTGAAAGACCAAGGCAAGGCATGAACATCAAATCATGTATGAAGCCTAATAAGTGTCTACGCAAGGGATCTGTTACGTACTTAGCTTATGAAATGTCTACCGAAGAAGAGAAACAACTTGAAAATGTTCCCATAGTATCGAAGTTCACCGATGTGTTTCCCGATGAACTACCAGGATTACCCTTGTGGAACCAAGTCGAGTTTCGAATAAACTTGGTACTTGGAGCATCACCTGTAGCCAAGGCACCATATAGATTGGCCCCTTCAAATATGCATAAAAAATGATCCAACATCAAGAACTCATGGACAAAGGGTTCATTAGACCAAGTTTCTCACCATGGGGAGCACTGGTCTTGTTTGTTAAAAATAAAGATGGAACCTTAAGGATGTACATCAGTTATAGGAAATTAAACAAGGTTACCATCAAATATCGATATCCACTCCTAAGAATTGATGATCTTTTTGACCAACTTCAGGGATCCGGATACTTTCCCAAAATTCAAAGATCAGGGTATCACCAATTAAGAATCAAGGAGGAAGATGTAGCAAAAACCATGCTTAGAACTAGGTATGGACATTACGAGTTCCTCGTAATGCCATTCGGTTAAACCAGTGCCCCTACTGCATTCAAGGATCTCATGAATAGAGAGTGTACACCATAAGTTGACAAGTTTCTCATTGTATTCATAGATGACATCTTGATATATTCCAAAACTGAGGCCAAACGCAAGCTACATTTTAAGTAGATTCTGGAATTACCCTTGGATGAGCAACTACTAGACACCTACCGAGGTGAGACAATTCATGAGATTAGCCGGCTAATACTGACGGTTCATCGAGTACTTCTCAAAGATTGCCAGTCCTCTAACGTACTTAACTCAAAAGACCACCAAGTTTGACTGGGGAATCTAGCAACAGGAAGCCTTCGAAACCCTAAAGCAGAAGTTATGCAGTGCACTAATTCTATCCTTACTCAAAGGAATAGAAGACTTCAATGTCTATTGTGATTCATCATAACAAAGGATTGGGTGTGTTCTAATGCAAAGAGATAATGTGATAGCATACGCCTCTAGACAATTAAAAGTGCATGAACAAAATTGCATAACTCATGATCTTGAACTCAGAGCCGTGGTTTTTGCACTTAAATTTGGAGGCACTACATGTACGACACAATATGTGTGATCTTCTCCGATCAGAAAAACTTACAAAGCATGTTTCACCAAATGATGTTAAACATGAGACAAAGGAGATAAGTGGAACTCCTGAATGACTATGACTACGAAATCAAGTACCACCCCGGCAAAGCAAACGTAGTGGCTGATGCATTGAGTAGGAAAGAAAGAGCAAAACCACTTTGGTTTGTGCACTACAATGGAAACACGAATTGATCTGATGGACATCAGAAAGATCTATCCCAGATCTCAAAGAGGTCATCAGGTACGAAAAGCCAAAATGAATGCTTTAAAGGCAGAGAACTATAGTATTGAAGGATTAAATGGAATGAAGAAATTGCTAGATACCCAAGATGATGGGATAAAGAGAATTAATGGAAGAGTGTGGATCCCAAAACAAGGTGAGTTAAGAGAGGTGGTGTTAGACAAAGCTCATAAGACCAAGTATTCCATCCACCCTGGGAGTGACAAAATGTACAAAGATCTGAAAGTAAATTACTGGTGGCCAGGTATGAAGAGGGAAATAGCAACCTATGTGGGGAAATGCTTAACTTGCACCAAGGTTAAAGTAGAGTATGAAAAACCTTCAGAGTTACTTTAGCAACCAGAATTACCCAAATGGAAATGCGAACACATTATAATGGATTTTATCACCAAACTCCCTCTATCTTTGAATGGGCAAGATGCCATATGGGTAATTGTAGATCGACTGACCAACTCTACATATTTCTTAGCTATAAGTGAGGATTTTAAAATAGAGAAGCTAGCCAAATTATACATCGATAAAATTATGTCCAATCATGGGATGCCATCATATATAATCTCCGACTGTGATTGCCATTTCACTTCCAGGTTCTGGCAGTCATTTCAGCAAGCACTAGGTACACGTTTAGACCTAACTACCACATAGTACCCCAAATGGATGGTCAGAGTGAGAGAACGATTTAAACACTTGAAGACATGCTAAGGGCTTTCATGATCGACTTGGTGGAAATTAGGACACCCACTTGTCACTAGCCGAATTTTTATACAATAGTTACCACATAAGCATTAAAGCCGCACCATCCGAAGCGCTATATGGGCATAAATGTTGATCTCTAATTTGTTGGGCAGAGGTTGGAGAAAGTAAACTAACTGGGCCAGAGATAGTTCAGGAGATGACCGACAAAATTTACCAAATCCAAGAATATCTCGCCTCCTTGAGAGATCGACAAAAGAGTTACGCGGATAGTCGGAGAAAACCTTTAGAGTTCCAAGTAGGGGACTGTGTAATGCTGAAATTGTCTCCTTGGAAAGAACTAATCTGATTAGAGAAGCGAGGAAAGTTAAGTCCAATCTACATTGGACCTTTTAAGATAGCCGAAAGGGTTGGACCCGTTGCTTAAAAGCTGGAACTACCTGAAGAGCTAGGAGGCACACATGAGACCTTCCACATCTCGAACCTTAAAAGGGGTCTGGCTAATGAAACGCTAGTGGTGCCTTACACAGAAGTGCGACTTAATAATAAACTACAATTTGTGGAAGAACCACTCGAAATCCTGGCTCGACAAGAGAAGAAACTTAGATGGGGAAAGATCCCATTGTGATGGTTAAGTGGAATTCCAAGAAAGGACCCGAGTTCACGTAGGAACCAGAAAATGAAATCAAGAAGAATTACCCACATCTATTATGATCCGTGACCCTCATTGGCTAAACTCCAAAAAACACATATGAAACTCCAACCCTTCACACAACACTCGACTACCCTCGTAACCTAGTAACATTTTCAATACATATTTTTTAGATATTATGGCTCTGGCATGTTAGACTAAGAGCGTGATAATTAGTAGACGACCTTTAAATTTTGAGGATGAAATTTCTATAAGTAGGGGAGAATGTGACAACCTCGGTTTTTAGGCCTAGAAATTTTTTTAGAAACCTTGTTGGGCCACACAATGACACCAAGCCTTGTTTAGGGAGCTCATGAATTAAAGCTAATAGCTTTGGGCTTAGGCCCACGTCAATACACACTCCCAAATAGGATTTGGCCCATCAAATCCTAATTGGACCATCGGGCCACAAAACTTAATGGGCTTTGACCCACATAAACAATATGGGCCAATGGGCCAACATATGATTTTGAAGTATGGTGAACCTACCAAATGGGCCTCTGGCCGGATATCTTAGAAGACGAAAGTTACTAAATGAACCTTGGTTAATAAATTAAGTACGTGGAACCCTAATGAATATTAACATTCTAGAAACATTATCCCCGGATTATTTAAACAAAAACAACTAAGCGAACCCGTAACATTAATACAACTTAAGAACATCAATAGAATTTAGCCAATGTAACTATGTAAAATATGAGACATTTAAATCAAATAATAATTAGTGAATCTATAAGCCTAAAAACACATAATTGTATATAATAGATTAAAAGACTTAAATTTTTATAAAAGCATGGCACTCTCTTGCACCAACAATGTAAGGCCCCGTTTCCGGGACGCTTACAGTCGGTCACTCATCGCATAAAACATATAAAATTCATCATTTTGTAGCGGAACTTTATACTTTTCATTAATAACTAAAAACATGTCAATACGTCATATCTTTAATTTACATCATAAAAAATTGTATTAATACAATATCATCTCAAAATATGGATGCCAGGCTCAAAGAATTCCCAGTAGCTTATGCATTCATGCCTGCACCTCTTCAGCATCATCAATGCCTTCCAACTATTATGCATACAAAAAGTCAGTGACGCTGAGTGAGTTCTAGTTTTCATAATCAAAATACTTTACATTACATTAAATCATATCCTTTACATTCGTTCATGATCACACATCTTACGTACATCTAGATAATAATTATTATCTCCATCATAGTTCATTATCATTCATTTTGTGTACATTCATTTGTTAACATCTTTACTTTCTTTATAGATCCTGCCATATGCTAAACCTCCCTACATTGTGCATGAAGCTGGTACTTTATTGAGGCCTGTAAACAACCTATAATAATCGTACGTGAAGCAGATACATTATGCAAGAAGCAGATACATTGTGCACGAAGCGGATGCATTATGCACGAAACAGATACATTGTGCACGAAGCAAAATGTCGTACGGGTAAGCAACAAGGACTCCATCATTCATTACTTCCATTTTCATCATCCGTTTTCTTTCACTTTCATTACGTAATACTTTACTTTCGTACATAAGTATAACACATCACGTAAGGTCACATCATATACATAACATGGAACAACATCATCATCATAACAGCACAGAATGCATACCTATCATAAACAAGCATAGCCCATCACAAAACATCATTCTTAGCACATAAACTCTACTTCCCAAGATTCCATGAAATCCTTAGTCCCTGAAGGAATGCAGATGAACTTAACAAATGCGGATGAACAAAGAAATGCGGATGAGCAAACAAATGCGGATGAGCAAACAAATGCGGATGAATACTTCAGAAAATATTGCAAGTGTCCAAGGAAGTGCGCATGAACCAAATGCGGATGACTGAATCAAATGCGCCTTAACACTATAGCAAATGCGCATGAACAAAAGAAATGCGCATGATCACTGTAGCAAATGCGCCAGAACAACACTTATGCGAATATTCAACTCTAAATACAGATGAACAAAAATCTTAGAATATTGAACATAAAACCAATGCGGTTGAATGCTCAGCAAATGCGGATGAATACATACAAATGTCGAAAAACAAAAGCAAATGAGGAAGAACATTCAACAAATGCGGATGAGCAAAACACTTATGGGAGTGAACAAGTCTAAATGCGGATGATCACCCAACCAATGCGGATGATCGTTACCCACCTGCAATGCAACTTATGCCATAACGGTTCCCAATCATCATTCTAACACATCCTTAGCACAAATATAACATGCCAAACACTTAGAACATACTAAACATCATACGCATTTTAGAAAAACATCTAAAAACATATACCAACAACACCCAGTCGCACATCATGTCAAAATTCATGGTTTAGTTTAGAAAACCTTCTGCCCAGTATGCATAACAGCCCCAAACACTTAGAAAACTAGTAAAGGAGGGGATCTAGAACTCACCTTGAATAGCTTTCGAGTAGAACACATCAAACCCGAGAGCCCACTTGAAGTACCAACACCTAAAACCCAAGAAAACGAGCACTAAACACCAGAATCTCGGTCTAGAAGCTCGAACCCAGCAGAAAACAGGGAAGAAACACTTCAAAATTTACCTTTCTTGAAGAACTTCTACTTTCTCACTCTAAAAACTAGTTCAGAGCTTCTCTCTCTCTCAAGAACTAAAGGTTGTTGGAGAGAAAAGAGGTTATGGGTGGCCATACCTCTTTTAAACCCCACTATGTGCAAGTTTGGCCCTTGCACGCTTTTAAGCCCTAGCTTTTGAAATAGCTTCCTAATTGCTCCGTTACTTTTATTTTTCTGAAATTTCCATGTGTTACAAGTCCACCCCCTTATATAGGTTTCGTCCCCGAAACCTGTCACTCCTTAAAGAGATCTGGGTAGTGCCATCTCATTCCTTCCTCTGATTCCCCAAGTAGCCTCCATTCCTTTATTGCAACGACCCTAGCTACCACTTTAGGGAACCCTTTGGATAATTGCCCTGTAGTACTCACCAAACCCAAGAAACTACAAATCTCAGATTGCGTCCTTGGAGACTTTCATTGCATCACCGCCTCAACCTTTGTCAGGTCTACCATAATCCCTTCAAGGTTAACAATATGACCCAAAAGCTGAACCTTGCATAACTGGAAAGCACACTTGGTGAACTTGGCGTACAGCTTCTCCCTTCGAAGCGTGTCCAGCACTTCCCAGATGTGACCGACAAGTTCCTTTTCGCTCTATGAATAAATTAGAACATCACCAATGAACACATTCATTGACTTTTCTAACATAGGTCGTCACACCCGATTCATTAGATCCATAAGGCAGCTGGTGCGTTGGTTAAACCGAAGGAAATCACGAGGAACTTGTAGTGTCCATAACACGTATGAAAAGCTGCTTTAGGAATATCCTGCCCCTCCACCTTCAATTGATGGTGACCAGATCGGAGATATATCCTCAAGAACCCACTGGCACCTTAGAGCTGATCAAACAAGTCATCAGTCCTCGGTAACGAATACCGATTTTCACCGTCAACTTGTTCAGCTCACAGTAGTCGATGATCATTCTCATGCTACCGTCCTTCTTCTTCACAAACTAGACCAGAGCACCCCAGGGAAAGATACATGGTCGGATGGACCCCCTTATCCCGCAACTCTTACAACTGGACCATCAGTTTCTTCATCTCGGAAGGAGCTAGTCGATATGATGCCTTGGCAATAGGTTGGGCACCAGGTATCAAATCAATTTGGAACTCGACCTCGCGGTCCGATGGCACACCTGGTAGATCCTCCGAGAATATGTCTGGGAAGTCACACACGACCGGTACATCCGTCAATCGTGGTATTGACGCATCCACCTCTTTCACATAAGCCAGGTAGGCACTACGGCCATGCCTCATGCACTTCTCTACCACCACCATTGAAATTACCTTCAGAACCATATTGACCCTATTACCGTAGATCATCACCGAACTCCCACTAGGAGCGGTCAAACAAATCATCTTCTTGCGACACATGATGTTTGCCACATTGGCTGCCGCCAATCCATCCCTAGGACAACATCAACTCCATCTAAGGGCACCATGAATAATTTAGCAGGGAACCTATGGCCTTCCAACTCTATATCATAATTCTCTATCTGATTAGAAATCCTAGTAGACTTACCAATGGCAGTTTCTACATCGAAGGGCTCATTAATCTTTATACTCCTAACAGGCAACTTATCATAGAAAATAGTAGATTTAATACTCCCATTAGCACCAGAATCAAAAATAGAGACAAAAGTTTGGTTTACTAGGAATGTACCTATGGCCTTCCAACTCTATGTCACAATTCTCTATCTGATCAGAAATCCTTGTAGACTTACCAATGATAGTTTCTACATAGAAGGGCTCATCAATCTGTCTACTCCTAACGGGCAACTTATCATAGAAGATAGCAGAATTAAAACTCCCACTAGCACCAGAATCAAAAACAGATACACAAGTTTAGTTTACTAGGAATGTACCTGGCACGACGTCGGGGTCCACCCTAGCCTCCTCTCGGGTCATAGTGAATGCCTTGGCTTCGGCCTTCTGCCCTTCATTCTCCTTCTCTATCCCCTTCCTTGCCCTAGAGTTCTCAGCCCTCAGCTTCTTGTAGTCTCTGCTCAAATGCCCCGCTCCACCACAGTTATAACATTTCACCCCTCTACAGTCTCTCGCCCTATGGCCCTCCTTCCCACATTTAAAGCAGAGATTCGATCCACACCTACAATTCCCTGCATGCTGCTTCCCGCACTTTTTGCATGCCTTCTCTCCCCCTGTTATCGCATTTCGATCATCGACTCTCATGCTCTTACCTCCAGCCACAAATCCACCATCATTATCCCGCCTCCCATTCCCATTCCTAACATTGTCCGCTTCTTTTCCACATCCACCATCGCCTCCGCCTCTCGCTCGTCATATAGTCTCCCTGCTAGATCGACCACCGACCTAAACGTACCTGGCCTAGTGGCGATCAGATGTCTGCGGATATCTGCCGGCATACCTTGGACGTACCTCTTGATCTTTCATGACACAAGCGTCACCTGATCTGGCACCAACCTTGCCATCTCATTAAACTTCATTGTATACTGCTGGTGTGTCATGGTTCCCGCCTCTAACTGCAGGAATTCCCTCTCGACCTTATCACGCTCCTTATGAGGACAAAACTCTTCAATCACCATCATCTTCAGTTCACCCCATCTCATCCTCCCGATCGCCCTACTACCCTCAGCCTAGACATTGTTGTCCCACCAACATAAGGTCGAATCCATAAACGAGTTGGTAGCAAACTTCACCTTCTGATCCTCTCGGCACTCACTGATATCAAGTACCACCTCCATGTCTCTCACCCATCGGTGAGCAGCAGCACTCCCATTCCCATCAAATGTCGGGGGCTTGCATCTTTGGAATACCCCACAGTCGCACCCCTTCGTAGTTTCCTGCACTGCTTCCTCCTCCTCATCATCACTGGAGACAACCATCTCAGTATCCGGTTGCTCCATCTCCCCTGTACCACATCCTTTGCCCCCTCGCATATCGGTCTTCCTCCTCTCCTCCTTCTCTTTCTTCTCATCCTCCCTCACAGCTCTAATAACCTCGGTCATCACAGACGGCAGAATCGTCTGCATGACCTGATGAACTTCCTCCGCTACTGCCTCCTTCATTGAGGCCCTCAGATTAGCACTCTCATTTTCACCATCATGGTGATGAAGCTCGGGCTCTTCAGGAGCCATTTCGGCAGTCTTAGCCCTATTCCTTGTGGCACGAGGTCTAACACCACACCCACCTTTGAAGATCTACCACCAACCATCTCTAAGCACTATAAGATTCAAACACCAACACGATCATTCAAGGTAATAGCTCAGATTATGTCAAGTATAGTAAGTCCTTAGTTACAGTGGCCAGTTGCGATTAGCCACTTGCTTTACTCTTCTTTCTCCAAGCATTTCCTATCCTAACAACATAAGTATCCAAATCTACAAAGAACACATAATCCACATAGCACACGCACGTAATTCCTTTTTCCATTAATTTACATAAAACATTTACATAAAACCTTTACCTGCAAGCATGTAGCTACTAGGACTGGCATCCCTTTCCCTTTCTTGTCCCATTCTCAGTTTAAGTTTAGGTTTTTTGAAAATATTTTACCCAATTCTCTTAAAATTTGGCTCTGACCAACTTGTAAGTCCCCATTTCGGGACGCTTACAGTCGGTCAATCATCGCATATAACATATTGCAGGACTGGTAAGGGTACTTAAGATTGAAATTAGCTTCACAAGAGGAGAGAACTTAAATCACTTAACCACTCAAATAGGGAACTGGTAGCTTCACTAATGATACAAAGCTACACAAGTAATATTAAAGAGACAGAACTAAAAGAACAAGAACAAAGTCACAAGAACACAAGATTAAGTTTTCAAGGAAGTTGTATATTAATTTTCTAGTTTTATTACAAGTGTTTGCAAGTATATGTAATTACAAGAACCGGAGACTATTTATACTACAACCTACAACCGTCAATATACAAACAGACAGTTAGAATTTTGACTAATCAAGACAACAAGATCAATCTACAGTTAAAAGGCAGATTGTCTTTAGACTAGTGACTATGACATGCCATAACTCACTGACTTAATCTAATACAGACAAGTCTATAGGAACAAAAGTGGGAAATTACAGTCAAAGACTTTTTCTACTATTTTATAAAGTATGGAAGTTTCATGAACTAATGTTAGCAGGTGAGTCTTCAGAGCAGCAGCGGAAAGTACATCAGCTTTATTAACAAGTAACTCAGAAAAAGCATCTTTTCTCTATCTTTGGAAGAAATCTGTCTTCATAGCAAAATGGCTTCGGAAGACTTTGTCTTTTGAAGCTTCAGAAGACTTCATCTTTGGCTTCGGAAGAAATGAGTCTTTGGCTTTGGAAGATTTTACCCTTGTAATAATTTTATGATAAGTGTGAAACTTCCGAAGTAACTTCTTCTAAACTGTTGGCTTCGGAAGATTTTACACTTAGACTAATTTGTGAGTGTAAAACTTCTGAAGCTAGTTCATCTTTGTTCCTTAGTGCATGCAGGAAAACTTGGTTGTTTTGGTATACTTTGGTTGCATCAGCCTTTAATCTTCAGATGTTCCTTAAACATATAAAATTCATCATTTTGCAGCAGAACTTTAAACTTTTCAATAATAATTAAAAACATGTCAATATGTCATACCTTTAATTTACATCATCAAAAATTGTATTAATACAATATCATCTCAAAATGTGGATGCCAGGCTCAAAGCATTCCCAGTAGCTTATGCATCCATGCCTGCACCTCCTCAACATTAGCAATGCCTGCCAACTATTATGCATACAAAAAGTCAACGACACTGAGTGAGTTCTAGTTTTCATAATCAAAATACTTTACATTACATTAAATCATATCCTTTACATTCGTTCGTGATCACACATCATACGTATATCTAGATAATAATTATTATCTCCATCATTGTTCATCATCATTCATTTTGTGTACATTCATTCGTTAATATCTTTACTTTCTTTATAGATCCTGCCATATGCTAAACCTCCCTACATTGTGCATGAAGCTGGTGCTTTATCAAGGCCTGTAAACAACCTATAATAATCGTGCGTGAAGCAGATACATTGTGCAAGAAGAAGATACATTGTGCACGAAGCGGATGCATTATGCACGAAGAAGATACATTATGTACGAAGCAAAATGCCGTACCGGGGTAAGCAACAAGGACTCTATCGTTCATTACTTCCATTTTCATCATCTGTTTTCTTTCACTTTCATTAGGTAATACTTTACTTTCGTACATACGTATAACACATCACGTAAGGCCACATCATATACATAACATGGAACAACATCATCATAATAGCACATAATGCATAGCTATCATAAACAAGCATAAGCCACCACAAAACATCATTTTTAGCGCTTAAACTCTACTTCCTAAGATTCCATGAAATCCCAAGTCCCTGAAGGAATGCGGATGAACTTAACAAATGCGGATGAATAAAGAAATGCGGGTGAGCAAACAAATGCCGATGAGCAAACAAATGTGGATGAACACTTCAGAAAATATTCCAAGTCTCCAAGGAAGTGCGCATGAACCAAATACCGATGACGGCGCCTGAACATTGTAGCAAATGCGCATGATCACTGTAGCAAATGCGCCAGAGCAACACTTATGCAAATATTCAACTCTAAATGCGGATGAACAAAGTACTTAGAATATTGAACATAAAACAAATACGGTTGAATGCTCAGTAAATGCGGATGAATACATACAAAAGCCAAAGAACAAAAGTAAATGAGGACGAACGTTCAACAAATGCGGATGAGCAAAAGACTTATGTGAGTGAACAAGTCTAAATGAGGATGGTCACCCAACCAATGCGGATGATCGTTACCCACCTGCAAGGCAACTTATGCGATAACCAGTTCCCAATCATCATTCTAACATATCCTTAGCACAGATCTAGCATGCCAAACACTTAGAACATACTAAACATCATACACATCTTAGAAAAACATCTAAAAACGTATACCAACAACACTCATTCACACATCATGTCAAAATTCATGGTTTAGTTTAGAAAACCTTCTGCCCAGTATGCATAACAGGCCCAAACACTTAGAAAACCAGTAAAAGAGGGGATCTAGAACTCACCTTGAACAGCTTTCGAGTAGAACTGCTCAAACTCGAGAGCCCACTTGAAGTTCCAGCACCTAAAACCACGAAAACGAGCACTAAACACCAGAATCTCGGTCCAGAAGCTCGAACCTAGCAGAAAACAGGGAAGAAACACTTGAAAACTTTACCTTTCTTGAAAAACTTCTACTTTCTCACTCTAAAAACTGGTTCAGAGCTTCTCTCTCTCTCTCTCTCTCTAGAACCGAAGTTTGCAGGAGAGAAATAGGTTATTGGCAGCCATACCTCTTTTAAACCCCACTATGTGTAAGTTTGGCCCTTGCTTTGAAATAGCCCCTTACTTTTCTTTTTCTAAAATTTCCGGGTGTTACAAACTAACATAAATAATAATAACAATAATATTAGGTAACTTTATATGCATAATTAATTAAATAGAACTCTATTGCATGTCAAATCAAATCTATATAAACAATCCTATGATATCCTATATTATCTAAATAAATCTCCTAATAAGATAAAGAATATCATATTCCTTATACAAACTTATCACACACATAAAATAATAACACAACACACTCATATATATATATATATATATATATATACATACATATATATATATATATATATATATATATATATATATATATACATATATATATATATATATGACACACACACACACCATACGACACACATGCATGCATACATTTTGACTAACACACATACATATCATATATATATATACATAATTATATACTTATTCATTTATAAAATGATACATCACACTAACACCTATAGATAGATAACATACATCTCACACATATGTATGTATATATATATATTCGACACACACATACATATTATACATACATACATACCGCGCACACACACCCACCCACCCACATATATATATATATATATATATATATATATATATATATATATATATATATATATGTATATTTATATATATATATATAGGCATACTTATTTTGTCTTGTGGTAAACCCAATTAAAATAAAACAAAAACCTAAGACCTTAGCTACCTAACCACCACCCTACTCACCAAAGACCCCAAAGGATGCCAAGATCCATGCCTTGATCCCATAAACAATCTCTCATCCATCTTATCAAAATATTGTGAAGTCTAATACCCAAATCTTCCCATTCTTTCCTCTAGATCAGCCGAACACCACACCAACACCCCTTCACTGCAAATTTTCATCCATTGAACCCTCTAAACTCTCTCTAATCTCCTCTAATTGAAACTCCTATCAAACCCTCTCTTGCACACTCAAGAATATTGAAGTTCCAACCTTCTTGAAGTGATAGTCAACCCAAAAGTGCAACACCATCAACCTCATAAAGCCAAGGTAATCATACAACACACACACTTATGCACCATTAAGTTCTACCTTTCATATCCTCCTACACATAGGTCTGGTCTAATCTCTTCTTTTGTACAGCTCTCCCTTGCCATTTCAAGGTCTCACTTCAGCCTTGAACCCCCCACGCTCAACCATTGCATCAAGGTAACCCGTTGAAACCCAAAAACAAGCGAAACATCACCTATCGTCATGAAAGGTACACAACAAACCCCATGAAACCCAACTTATAATGAACTTCTAAATAATCATTGTTTTTCAGTAACAAAGTGATACAAAAGCTTTCTCATAACCTTTCTTGTTCACAAAACCGCTTAAATATGAAAATATATAATCTAAGCTCATAAAGTATGATTTAAATAATTTTGGAAGCTAGAATTACTTAAACTAAGTTAAAAATAAAATTTCATAACTTATGGAATAACCATTTTTATTTTATGAATCATGTAAAGTGTGGAAATGCAATAACTTTTGTAATAATTCTAGAAATCAAGTTTGGGACCTAAACTACCAAAATATATGGTTATTTTCATATTATTTATCTATTAGAACGGATAATTAACGAGACTGACCGAGCAATGTAATGAAAATGACAATACTATAACATTTTGATTATATAAAAATTCTAGTAGATCTATAATAAATTCCTAGAAATTAAATTTCATAATTTTTAGAATTTATTTCCTTAGTAAATGAAAATACAAAAGTTATACACTTCAAAATAGTGAAAATTAAAAAAATGAGTTTAGGAGCAATATTAGTGAAAACACTAGAATCTATGAATGATAATAAGTACATTAAAGTTATATATGACACCATGTTGATCAAAGATAACCCAAACCCAAAAACCCTTTAAAACCCGAACCATTAGCGTTAAAACTCCCAAACCGATAAAACAACTTGAAATCCTAAATTTACAGTAACTAATGGTTTAATAATGATAAGAATTAGTTAAAAACTAAATATCTACAACTATAGAGTTTTCTAGATGATTTTACAAAATTTATCATTAATATAAAATACTTACCGGCTTAATAATTAGAAAAATCATAAAATATATATAAAATCATTAATCTCTTGAATATCATATCTGTCATGAAAGGTAACATGACTTAAACTCATGAGCTCACCAACATTATGTTGATGTATTTTGGGTGTTTATTTTAGTAGAAGATAGATTAACAGGTGTCAAAAGGATAGGTGCCACCTTAGATGGACCTTTGGAGATTAAGCCACCACCATATCCATATTATCTTTTATAAACAATTAAACTAATATGTTTTATTTGGATATTAGACAATTTGACAAATGAATATATACGGATGATGTAATGATTAAGTTTGAATTTATCTAATTCCACCGCATTATGATGATCTCAGTCGGTCACAGCCAGACCAGGTCAATAGGCTGTGACATATGATCTTTTCTAGAATATCTCAGTACAACATGAAAGATTTGGTGAATATACCTCTGGACAACCCCTAAAGAGATAGAAGAGGATACATGTATGAACTACTGCAAATTAGAATGCTAAAAGGATGAAGACAAACTTTTGGTAGTATCATCCTGAAAACTTGGAAATTAAACACTAGCTACTAACTGCTGAATTCTACAAAGTACTGAACCATCTACCGAATCACATATGCTGAATGTCTACCAATCAGCATATGCTGAGCAACTACCGATCAAAATTCTACTTAAGAGATGCCGATCGACAACTGATCAGCACTTAACTACATGAGCTGCTAATCAACTGTTACACAAGACAAGACTGTCTGTGCTGACGGCTGTTGTGTTTTGCCTTTTGGAGACAACATAGTGCTAAAGTTGCGCAGCTCTGATTTGTCGATTGTTTGTTTTGCTGTACATTCCGAACATAGAATAATTTATTTTTATTTTTTAGATTTCATAGTATAAACTTTTCACACTTGTATAGTAGATGCAAGCTTTTCAAGCCACTAAGTTTATCTGCTAATTGCATCATTTGTACTCAAATGATTAACCAAGTGAATACTTTGAAAGAACAATTTGTGTGTTTATCCTTACTCAAAGTACTTAGGTTTTGTTAGTAAGTAGTTAACTTACACTCCGTATTTGTTAGCTACTGATCAAAGGAGAATTCCTTGTTAATCTACAAACCCATCAAATCCAAAAGTGTGTATATATGAATGTATATGTCATGGTGTGTGTGTGTGTGTGTGGGTGGTTAGTGTGTGGCACAACGTGTGTATGATGTGTGAGTGTGACTGTAAGTGTGTGTGGGTGTGTATATACATGAGTGTATATGCATAACTACATATATTTATATATACTATGAGTGATATGTATGTAGGTTTTCTACATATATATATATATATATATATATATATATATATATATATATATATATATATATATATATATATATGTTTGTGTGTGTGTTGGATAAGTGTTGAGTATTGTAGGTAATGTGTGTGTGGTAATGAACGATCTAGTGTGCTTGAAATATGATTAAATCCTTTTGAGTTAAAATATACTATTAGTTGAAATAGCAAGGGAGTCATGTACGACACATGGTTAAAATATCTAATTATAGATATGTAATAGTAGTGTAATCAAACTAATTATACTTATACATATATACGCATATATTAATATATATATATATATATATATATATATATATATATATATATATAAAAAGAATGTAAATAAATACATATATATATACCCTTTTGAGTGAATTTATATGTCGAATCCGAACCGATCAGAGAAAGATTGAACATCTTACATTGTTTATTAGACGTGTTATAAGTTCAATTAAATATTATTATTATTATTATATGTGGTTGGTTTGTTTTGGTTCGCACCCTTTATTAGAATTCTATCATTTGCTATATTCGCTTGCATCATCTCAAGGTGAATTTCATGGCCCCGTTTTTTCTAAAAATATTTTTAAATATCAAGGGGGAAGTATGCTCAACCCTATTTCTGGCTGTGAAATCATTTATTCTTTTAGGCTATTGTGTTATTGTTTTGTAAGTATATATCTAGAATATGCATGAGTTTTTGTGTGTGGTTCCTTATTTACAACTATTAAACTACAGGGTTGGAGCTAACAGACAATTATTGATATTACTATTGGTTTGACACCCCCACCCTTGCTTTTTAGTATACTAGTTGGGACTGATAGTGGTCACGAATGAACCCTAGGGTAAATATGTTCTGACAAGATCTATGTGTACATTGTAGGGTTAGTTGTAAGGCTCATGATTACGTGTGATATTGCTTGCTTATAACTATATAAACTTATGTCCTACAAACATTTACACAACAACAGTTTTCATTCATTATTTAAACTTACGAACTGACCAATGATGTGTTGACCTTTTCAGCATATATTTTTAGGTAAAAACTATCATCGAGGATAGCTAGATTTGATGCCTTAGGGATGACCCTAAGGATTTCATAATAGACTTTCTCTAGAGTTTCAAATGTTTGTGATTCATTTTATGTTATCATTTGTGGGCGTGTTTGCCTTCACTTATTCCCGGGTTATGGGATTCACTTTGGATATTCTACCTTAAATATGTTTGTCGACATCGACTAACTGCGACACAAGTCTCTATTGTGTCGGGTGATGTCATGACATGTTGGTTTTAATCATTTAATGTATCTCTATTAACTATCAATGTGTTATGGCGATCCCGTCCGTTACATTCTTATGTTTTCGCTTTAAGCGGGGGTGTGACAGATCGGCAGATCCTAGATATGGAATCTAAGTCAACTGTCTTACTTAACAAACATAGATACTTTGAGTAATGATAAAGACAAAGATGTTCTTTCAAAGTATTCACTTGATTAGTCTTTCGGAGTACAAAGTGTAACAATCAACATATAACAAGTGGGCTAACAAGCTAACCTCAAAACTATACAAGTGAGAGGTATTTATACTAAGAAAGCTAAACACAAAGAATAAATTACTTTACATCTATTTCTCACTTAGAAAAACATATGTACATCGTAGACAGGCAATCAGTAAATCAAAAAGCAGCAGCTTTAGTACTATGTTATCTCCAAAAGGTAGAACACTTCAACCACCAATTTACTTCGGTATAGATATTCTTGTCTAGTCTAACAGTTGATAAGTAGGTCATCTAGTTGAGTACTAATAATCAGCCAATTAGTAGCTCATCACTTTGAGTGTGCTGATAGGCAGTTGATTCAGCACTTAGTAGAATTCCACAATTGACAGCCAGTGCTGAATCCTTGAGTTTTTTATAGCTTCATCCTTTTCATAGATCAATAAATTTCCCTAAGGATAATGCTACCAAAACGTTTTCTCATCATTCGAGCATCCTTATCAACAGCAGCTCATACAAATATCCTCTTCTATCTCTTGAAGGGTTTTAAGAGGTAGACTATCCAAATCCCTCATGTTGTTCTGAGATAGTCTAAAGAGATCATACTCTTTGATATCAGTTTTGCTGGTACCAACAAAGGTTAGACAAAAGTTGTTGGTTGAGAAATTATAACTCCAATGAGTGATTAGATCATGAATGCTTAAGGGAGTCATATGTAGAACATCTTCTTCATTATCTCCACTTGGTTATACTACTACTCTGTTCCTAATCTTTATCTTCAGAATAAAAGCCATTGATTTATACTTTTTGGCATGCCTTCATATTCATTGATCAAGGTGAACATCTTTTGTAGGTCTTCAAGGTTATGGTTTAGAACTTCTAAATTAGTCAGGAAGAATGATTTGGACTTGTTCTTTCTTTCAATGAAGTATCTCTCAGCCTTCAAATCATATCCCCAATTGATGATATTTGTACCATCACCGTCTGAGTTTTTATCTTGGTCAAACTTTGAGAGTTCTTCTTCGTTAACTAGTTCAAGATTGTCCCAATCTCTTCTTATTCTCTCGGCAGATGTAGTGATGGAAACTTCATCTTTCGAATGATCAGACTGACTTTGAGTAGGAGATTTGGCTGCTTGAGGAGTTTGTTTGACTGTTGGAGAAGCATGCTCAAAAGTTTGAGCAGTTTGAATAGTGGGAGGAGATGATTATGGTTGAGTGCTGGGTATAGGATCGGTAGATGGGATCAGCACCTTCTCTACTTCCTTTGTGTCAGAGTCATTGTTGATATTCCTTAGCCTTAATTTGGTTAGGTCAGCTATCTCAAATCTGTTGGAATAGACAAGTTGATTTTTTGAGTAAGCTATCCTTCCAGTTTCAGATCTGGTGATAAAGATGTGTCTTTGTTCTGATCATATTCCCACTCCACTATTGGATCATATGCTGATAATAGAATTTAACAGATCTCTTCACCAGCTTTAGCTTTAAAAGTGGGCATGGCCGCCCACTCCCTCTGCTTACCAACTGCCTTCGATAGCAGAAAAAGAAGAAAATCAAAGTTCATCGGTTTTCTAGAGAGAAGAAGAAGAAGAAGATCGTCTAGAAGGTGAGTTTTGTGCGTTTTGTTTGGTTTCAGCTGAATTTTCAGCTTGTGAACCGCGTCTTATGTGTATCTCTGTGTTCGGTTGTGTGTTTTTGATGTGTTTAGGTGTTTGAACTCCAAGTGCTCTTGAGTTTGGAGGAGTTTTCTCGAAGGCTGCTGTAGGTGAGTTCTAGATCCCTGGTTTTTTTGTTTTAAACATGTTTTAGGACTGAAATACATGTAAACTATTATTTTTGTAATTTCTAGTATGTAACCATATGTATTATCCTTTGTTTTTTAGGGGGTATGTGTGTTTATGAATGTTTGACTGAATTATGTAGTTGTATGCTCATTTTATGAGCTTAGTATGCTAGATTTGGGCTAGGATTATGTAAGGATGATGATCGAGAACTGAAAATTTGCATAAGTTAGAACTGGTATAGTGCCCATGCGCCTAAGTTTTTTTGCCCGTACGGCTAAGTATTGCTTATGCGCCTAAGTTTTCCCATACGCCCAAGTATCCATGCGCCTACATAGTGCTCATGCGCCTGCATAGTACCCATGCGCCTATTTTTTTCCCATGCGCCTAAGTTTTTCCCCATGCGCCCAAGTTTTTCCCATGCGCCTAAGTTTTTCCCCATGTTTTGGTGGGTTATGTTTTTTCATGTTATGCATGTTATGGCCTGTTATTGATGTTCCTTATTACGTATTATTACGTGACTTTACGTGGTGTGTTAATTCTCTTATACGTAAAGTATTATATAATGAAAGTGAAAGACATTAGTAACGAAGTGGAACCTAATGAAAGAATATAAAGTCTTGCAAGCAAGGAGGTTCACAACTCATTGAGGGGTTATTAGCTCAACTATGTGCAGTTTAGCTAACCCATGAGGATGCGCACAGGGGTCAATCCTTGTGATAATACGTAAAGAAGCTCATCATCCTTTGTCTATCTTTAGACTTAAATCACAAGCTCTCCCCTTTGGATCTTTTGCATATATGCTCATCCATTATGGATAGCGACATAGGACCAACCCTCCTTTCGGAGAATCCATACAGCTTCAAGAAGCTCATCATCCTTTGTCTATCTTTAGACTTCTTTTGGCTTTTGTGGATGATGGCCCTTGACTTTGCAGCTTCTTCCCTTAGCTTTCTCTTAGCAACTTTTCTTTCTTTTGTGGCGTTTTCTTCCAGCTGCTTGAGATATTCAAACTCTTAGCAACTTTTCTTTCTTTTGTGGCGTTTTATTCTTTTAGCTTCCCTATCTACCTGAGGTTGTGTCTGTGCCACAGTCTTTGACTCAAGACTTTCTTGAACTGGGGAGAGGACAGGAGCATGTTTGTAGAGTCTTTTTAGTCTCTTTTCTTCTTTAATTTTAAGGTTTAATGCTGCATCCTCTGCCTCCCTCATCTCCTTTGACAGCTCAATGTCAGCCAGCTCATTTAACTCTTCTAAAAGGAGAGATATGAGTTCATCTATATTGTAGTTTCTGGTCCCCAGGTAGTTTAGGCTGGCTGCCCTTCACTCATCTACTTGAGTATTTGGCCTATGGGCAGCCCGGATTGCAGGTTCCATGAAGCTTGGGGACCTACTTGAACTCTCTCCCCTCAGCTTCCTCTTCCTCTCTCTCTTCTTCTCCTCCAACTCCTCAGGAGTTAATTTCTGTTTCCCTTTGTCAACCATAGTCCTTGGTGACTCAGGGTGGAGAGGACTTTGGCCTTCATTGCTTGGTTCAGCATTCAAGCTCTGGCCAGAGAGAGGTTTTGAGACACCTTCACCAGCTGGTGCCTCACTGAGGGTACTGGGTGTAGAGGGAGATCCTATCTCAAGGTTCACAGGCTCAACCTCTGGGCCTTCAGTCAAGGTTTTCCCTTTAAAGCTAATCTTAGGGTCCACCTCAACATACAGTTGACCAAAGATCTCACATGCTAGCCTCTATCTATAAAATTTTGATCTCAATTTGAATTCCTCTAGCACCCTGTCTTGAATCCGGTCTGCTAATCTCTCAGCTTGTCTGTTGTGGCTTGGGTTGACAAGTGGAAGATTCACCAGATTGATGCACTCATAGAAACTCAGGTGTGAGAAGTTGAATATTTCTAGTTGACGTTGAGCTTTAGAGATCACAAAAGCTCTTCTATTTGTGTCATACCCCTATCCTATAATTGGATTCTCAAGGGAGCAGACTTGGAATTCCCTCCTCAAGCAAGTGTTGAATGAGTAAGTCTATGTTCATGACTTGAGGATGTTGCTGAGTTTGGACAATTACAAGAGAGGTTGGTGACTCCTCTATGTCCATACTCTGGGAGGAACTCCCAGGTTCTGTGGTTGTGAGGACTTTCTCCCCCTTTTTGGTAGCATCACCTTCTTGAATAGGTGAGCTGGGGGTGTCATCCATCACTTCCATAAGTTCTTGTGGACCTGGTTAAGTTCTCCTTAAGGTCCTCTTAGCTAACTAGCCCTTGAGATTGGTGATCTCAAGTTGCTTGTCATTGACCCTTTGTTGCAAGATAGTCACCTGAGATTCTAGGTGAACTATCTTTGAAACTAGATAGGTGCATGTGTTTGTCAGTTTCTGCACCCTATGTTTTAGACTCCCCTTATCTTTAGTTGAAGAATCACTGGGGGATGAGAGAATTGGACCTAAGTCTTCTTCCTCATCACCAGCATAGTGTCTTTGGTTGCTGGATTTCCCCTTCATCATGATAGCTTCCAGAGAAGTGTCAAGAGGCTGGGTTGCCATGGTTGAGGTCTTACTGATGTAATCACTTTCTAAAGTGACAGCCTCTTCCATATGGATCTCCTGAGCATGTTCCGAAAGACCCACCTCAGTTATGGGTATATGATGTGGGCTAGACTTGGGTGAGTCAGGGGTACTCATTTCTCCTTCAGTGTGGGAAGAAAGGAGAGACTCATTGTACCCATTGAAACCCAAGTCCTCATCATTATAAAAATCAAGGCTGGGAATAGGGTGATTTAAGTCCAGCGGCTGGGGTGGTAACTATCCCATAAAGGTTGATCACTTGAGTGTTGAGATTCAGAGTGCTGGCTTAAGGCTGTTGGGGATGTGAGCTCATCAGGCGGAGCATGAGGAACCTCAGCACTAATCATTTGAAAGATGTGGTCTGCTCCTCAGGGGAAGTGGGAGCTCAAGATTCCACTTCCTCCTGTATGGGTTGTGATATGGGGACCTGCACATGCTCAGTAGCAGGTGCAGGGGTTCGTTTGGTTTTTCTTTTGAAGGTGATAGTAATTGAGGCTGTGGGGGTGGAGTTGAGGTAGAGGGTGTGGGTTCAACACTAGCTGGTGATGCTAGGATGCCACCCTAAGCAATGAGCTCAAACATTTTTGGAACCAGGGCTGTTTCTACCCTGGAGAAGCCAACGATAGGCTTTCTCAGTATTTTAAAGATGCTGGGCTTCATTTGTCCGAATTTAATAATATTACCTGTTCCCCTCAACTGTGAGCCCAGTTCACAGTTGAGAATGTGCTGGACATATCGCGGGAACATGTAGTATTCTAAGGAGTCTACATTAGCAAGTAAATTTGTATAGACAAATTGAGAGTACCTGTATTTGACCCTCTGAACCATTCCATGGACTATGAAGGAGAGGTCCTCTGGAACTTGATCCCATCCTCCATGCTTGTTAGAGAGACTGTGTATACATGGAGGAGGTATTTCCATTTGGATGAGACCCTCCCCTTCCTGAAGGTTTTGACTGCAAAGTCACCCTCATAGCCTATCTGCTGAGAAGAATGGTTGACAGCAGCTTTCAGAAAGGACAACTAACCTTCTTCATCATCCAGCTGAAGGTGTGACTTTATGATGGCCGGAGTGATGAAGATTGGCCTCCTCTGCACTATAGCAGATAGTGCCTTCTCCCCATCCATGATGACCTCTTGGCAGGTGTATGGAACATCTGAAGATTAAAGGCTGATGCAACCAAAGTATACCAAAACAACCAAGTCTTCCTGCATGAACTAAGGAACAAAGATGAACTAGCTTCGTAAGTTTTACACTCACAAATAAGTCTAAGTGTAAAATCTTCTGAAGCCAACAATTCAAAAGAAGTTACTTCGGAAGTTTCACACTCATCAGAAAATTATTACAAGTGTGAAATCTTTTAAAGCCAAAGACTCATTTCTTCCGAAGCTAAAGATGAAGTCTTTCGAAGCTTCAAAAGACAAAGTCTTCCGAAGCCATTTTCCTATGAAGACAAATTTCTTCCGATGACAGAGAAAAGATGCTTTCTTTGAGTTATGTTTTGATAATGCTGATGTACTTTCTGTTGCTGCTCTGAAGACTCACCTGCTACATTAGTTGGTGAAACTTCTATACTTCATCAAACAGTAGAAAAAGTCTTTGACTGTAACTTCCCACTTTTGTACCTGTAGATTTGTCTGTATTAGATTAAGTCAGTGAGCTATGGCATATCATAGTCACTAGTCAAAAGGCAATCTGCCTTTTGACTGTAGATTGATCTTGTTGTCTAGATTAGTTAAAATTCCAACTGTCTTTTTGTATATTGACGGTTGTAGGTTGTAGTATAAATAGTCTCCGGTTCTTGTAATTAGATATACTTGCAAACACTTGTAATAGAACTAGAGAATCAATATACAACTTCCTTGAAAACTTAATCTTGTGACTTTGTTCTTGTTCTTTTATTTTTGTCTCTTTAATATTACTTGTGTAGCTTTGTATCATCAGTGAAGTTACCAGTTCCCTGTTTGAGTGGTTAAGTGATTTAAGTTCTCTCCTCTTGTGAAGCTAATTGCAATCTTAAGTACCCTTACCGGTCCCGCAATTGATATCAGAGCATTCCAGGCTCTTGATTGTAAGATCTTACCATCTTAAATCCTCTTAGTTTCACACTTCACTTAACCTTTTAAATGGCAGCTATTTCAAAGGGTAATATGAAAACTGGAACTATGAAAAAGTCCTGACTGATCACTCCTGAGGATTTTGATACTTGGTGCCAAAGAATGGAAGGCTTCATCAAGTCTTAAGATTCCAGGATGTGGGAGTCTGTTGTCAATGGACCTTATGTACCTTACACCACTTCTGCTGCTGGTGGTGGTATGATACTAAAAGAAAGGGATGAATTTTCTGAAGAAGATTGGAAATGATTTTGATCAGAAGCTATGACAGCCCTTCAAACTGCTCTTCCTAACTCCATCAACAGAGGTTTCAAGAAGTACAAGACTGCCAAACAGCTATGGGATGCACTAAAGCTAATGTATGAGGGGTCCAATGAAGCCAAAGAAAACAAGAAGGACCACTTGAAGCAGCAGTTTGAAAATTTCACCTTCAAGACAGGTGAAACCATGACTCAACAATACTTCAGGTATGTTAAGATTGTGGATACTCTAGCTGATGTTGGAGTAACAATTGAGAATAGATATATTGTTAGGAAGTTCATGTCCTCTCTTCCCAGACAATGGACACACTACTGTGTGGTCATTAAGTGGACTGAAAACCTCAAGACTCTTACTCTCACTGAGTTATATGGAATACTCAGTGGATACCAGATGGAGATTAACATGCAAAACTCATCTGGTAACTCCAACACTCATCAGAGTTCAGCCCTCCATGTGGTTGAATAGGATTGCAGAGAACCACATTACCATCTTATCTGCTACCCTGGCAAATCATAAATGGGTCCTTTCATCACCTTTCAAGAGACACCAAGGGAAGGCTACATCCCTGGAAGCCCATTCCAGGAGACAAGTTCTTCACAAGCTTTTGTGTCTTCTGATGAAAGTTCAGGAAACTTTCTTTTCACCTTTGAAGACCAGGACTGTATCCATCCAGATGATCTGGAATATATGGAAATAGTCCAACAGATGGCTCTACTCACTCATAGAGCCCAGAAGTTCTACAAGAGGACTGGGAGAAGATTTCTCAGCAATGTAGCCAGTGGAAAGTTTGGACTGGATAAAAGCAAGGTAAAGTGTTACAACTTTAACCAAATGGGACACTTTGCTAGGGAGTGCAAGGCACCAAAGTGAAATGGTGGCCAAGCACAATCCAGGCAAAACTACACTGAGGGAACTCACCAGAATAAGAAGCCAAGACAGCAAGCTACAGTTGCTGTTAAAGAAGGAGGCTTTGACTGGAGCTTTTAGGTTAAGGATGCTTCAACAAACCAAGCACTAATGGCAGACCATGATGAAGCCAAGGTATTGGAACATCTTTGTACTCCTGAATGCATTGCTAAAGTTAATAGATACATGTCCTATAACTTAGAGATGAGATCTGATCTTGAGTCCTTAAATATCTTAGAAGCTGACTTTAAAAGAGCTGAAAATGATTATAAACTTAAGATAAAAGATCTAGAGAAAACCATTTCAACTCTTAAGCATGAGTATACAAACTATAGGACTCAAATCAAAGATCTCATCTCAAAGTTAACTGAATGCCAGGCTGAGCTTGTGATCAGCAAAGCCAGGGTAGAAAAAGTGTTCTATAAGAAAAGATCTTCAAGAACATAATATCCTCATGCCTACATGCAAAAGTTTGTTATCAAAATAATTAGGGACTGGGATCTACTGAGATAGCTCATCCATACACTCTATTGTCTGTAAGATCTCCAAGGTGTGGAACTTGTGAAGATGAGCTTCCCCTCATAGACCCCATTGTTGAAGAGGATGAAGAGGAGATAGTGGAGGATGACTCAGAGAAGAGTGAAGAAGGTCATCCTAAGAAGGGTTACTATTCTCCTAAGGAGAGAAAAGAGTCTGGAATGACCAAATCAAAGAGAAGGAACTTGATTAGAAGAGCGAAGAGAAGATCAAAGAAGGCTCAAGAAATCAAGGCCACTTTTGACTTAAAGCAGAAACAAGTGTTTATTTCTGTAGGTTTTGAAGTGGTAAACACTGAAAACTCAACTATGAACTCTAGTACCAGGAGTTCTAGTTTAGTTCCAAATCATTCCAGCAAGAAGAAGAAGACTGACCAGCTGTGTACCACTGCTACACAGCCTAAACCATCCAGCTCCAAAAGAAAGTCTCTCCTTAAGAAGCTTGTTGTTTCATCTGCAAAGATGAAGGTGGAGAAGGAAAGTGATCAAACTCAGTCTTGCTTTCAAAAGAAGACTCTCAGAAAGAAGGAACTCAACTGTGTCATGTGTGGTAGTACTTCTCATATGGCTAAGGATTGCAAGTACAATCCCAAGAGTACCATCCATATGATAAAGAAGAACATTTCAGAGAAGAAGAAGGAACCAAGAGCTTCAGAACGAAAATCTATTTCCTTCGGAAGCTCCAAAATGAAGAAAAAGCCAAGTGAAAAATTGCCTTCGGAAGAAAAGTTGGTCTTGGAAGAAAGGAAGGCTTTCGAAGTACTGAAGCTTGCAGTAGTGAAAGCTAGATCTTCCGAAGGTCTAGTCTCCAAGACTTCCGAAGTTGTCAAAACTTCCGAAGCTTTGAAGGTCAGGCCCAATCTTCCAAAGGTGGTGTGGAAGATGAAGGAAGACCATGTGACTAAAAGTTCAGCATCAACAATAGCAAATGATCCTCAAAGCTTGAACATAGGATCATTTACTATTGCATTGCCTTCAACTCATTTTAATAAGCCTAAGACCAATGACGATTGGGTTTCTAAGTGTAACTAATCACCTCCTTTTATGCAGGAACACCTAAAGACCAAGAAGAACATTTAGATTATTAATAGTGGTTGTTCCAGGCACATGACTGGTAATGGTTCTCTGCTTCAAAACTTTTAGAAAATTGATGGAGGACCTGTTGCTTTTGGAGGGGATTCTGGTGGTTACATTTCTAGAAGGGGCAGAGTCACAAATGGTAAGCTCAACATTGAAAAGGTAAACTTTGTCAAAGAGCTTGGATATAATCTTCTGAGTGTATCCCAATTTTGTGATTAGAAACACCATATGCTCTTCACATGAGCATGAGTGCATGATTCTCAAGACCGGGGTGGCCATTCCTCAAGAGCATATCCTACTTAGAGCCCCTAGGAGAGGGAATATGTACAAGATGGATTTACATGAGACATCTCCCTTAGGAGAAGTTTTTGTTTTTGTTAAAGCAAATAGTGATGAGTCCTTCCTTTGGCATAAAAGAATGTGCCATGTAAACTTTAAGAACATGAATAAGTTGATTAAGAATGATTTGGTAACTGGAATGCCAAAGAAAGAGTTTACAAGTGATGACACTGTGTTGCATGCCTGAAAGGGAAGCAACACAAAGTGTCTCACAAGCCAAAGGAAATGAACTCCATCACTACTCCCCTACCAACTTTACATATGGACTTGTTGGCCCCATGTAACAACCGACTCCTAGGCAAACCTAACCCAAATTTATGTAACAACAAGTGCATTTCTTCTTTCTTC